>JAWWMU010000041.1:4324924-4342157 GCA_035048155.1 Cinnycerthia olivascens | reverse complement strand
ATCTCAGGTATAAAATCTGTGATATCTAACTGTGGTTTGCAGCCTACAATTTAAATTAGAGTGGACGCGAGTAGAACAAAAGATAATAAGCACAGTATCAAGAGCCCAGGGACTCTGACTTCTGGAATGGGAATATTGGTATAAAGTTTAATGATGTTTACCTCATTGATCAAAGAGTTTTGAAAGAGTCAACTTCTTGCTGGGAACTTGGGCTCCCCGTGTCTCCAAGTGAAAGCAGTGAGAAAAGGAGCCATCCACAAACAGTGCACAGCTCTTCCCCCCATGCAAAACTGTGACAAAATCCTTCATTGAAGACTGTCAAGGAACAGGAAGAAAAATTCTCCTGTGGACTAATAGCTGGTAAAAAGAGAGGAAATTAAAGCTAGGAAATGCCCATATCTGTGCGCTGTTTTCTGCACAGATTTTCAGATTGAATTTATAAAAGCAACCCCAAAGTAAAGTGTTTCTCATTATTAATTTCATTCTGACACTGGGATTTGAAGGCAATCGTTACAGAAGCAACCTACATGCTGACACATGGCTCCAGAAAAGCAGCTGTTTACCTCCTAATCTGTCATTAGTTCTCTTCCACAAGACAATAAAAACTCAGCCCAAAATAATAACAAAGTAAAAACAGCATAAACAATTTCACTCTGCACTTCTGTTGAATGGGGGAGTCAGATCTGTTTGTTTTTAAGAAGAAATTATGCTAATTTAAACAAGAAAGCTCCAGTAAGAAATAAATTGTTGCACATCTTACTCAGAAACATCACATAACAAGGTCATTCTGGCTGAGGCAATTATTTTGGCAAATTGTTGTGAAGGGATAAGAGCTAATAACACAAGTTACAACTATTGAATTGCACATGTGTATCTCAACGCTCAATGGAGAAAGAAATTTATTTCTGTAAATTAACGATAGGATAAACAAGGCTGTGTTCTATACAGCCGTGGCTGTGCAGAAAGCAGCATCACCAGATGACAACACGTTGTTTGAGCAATAGGTTTTTCTTTGCCTTGTTATAGGAATTAAATCCAGCATCAAAAGCTACAGCAGAGCAGCCCCTCAGAGGATGGGACTCAAATTCCCCTCACCACACAGAGGACGTAAATCCACTAAGAAAAAATCTGATTTTATTCATACATAATTGTGCCATCTCTGCAAAGGACAGTGGTTAATTTCCAAGAGCAAAAACAGCTTTTGTCTGTGGTACTTTGGATCTAAAGACAGAAATCTGGAGATCTGCATCAAGAAGTGCTGCCACCCTGGAGGTGCCCCAGCCCTGGGTCTGAGAGCCCAAGGTGCCCTGCGCATTCCTTAGGACTAAACCATCCCCGGTGTTGTGATCGCCTGTCAGGTTACTTTCATTTGGGGGAGAAAACAGAAATAAATAATTCTAAGAATTAGGTTGGGTTTTATTGTTGATTTGTTGGAGTTTTTGTGGGGGAGAAACTGAGAATTTTTCAAGCATTAACAGCAGGAAGACTGGAGAATGAGCAAATAAATACAGCTTTTGTCCCAGGAGGGAGCCAGCCAGTGGTCAGCTCATTTCTCTGAGTCTTCTGTACACAAACCCACTGCATGCAGCCTGGGAACACAATCCTGGCTGACAGACCTAACAGCCCCATTTTGTGAGCTTGAGCTATAATAAAAAGTTTGAGGCAATGATTGCACCATAATACTGTCCTGCAGGTATCCTGAACCAGAGACAGCGTGCCAGCCCTGCTCCCGGGAGAGCTGTTCTGCAGGGAGAGAAATGCACGGCACCAGCTCAATCAGCTGGGAAACAGGGCTCAGAAAAAGAAAGGGAGCTGAAAGCGCTTTGGCCACTGCAAATAACAAAACCTCATCTGTCTAAGGACTCAGGGAAAGGAATACCAAGTTTTAAAGCAGAAAAGAGTAAGAAGTAAACGCTTGATCCACAGCTCAAGGGCACATTGGAAACTGCTCTTCTGCCTCATGCAGACATAAAATTGCTAGAAGGATGTTCTCATAAACAAAGTGCTGGAGGCCATGCCATCGTCCACCTCCTCCTGTTTCTCTCTACATCTAAGGGAGGCAAGTACATCCCATAAAACAGAAGATGCACACGTTTCAGGAATATCCCAGAGGCAAAAAAAAAAAAAAAAAAGAGTGAAACAGTAACAGCTTTCAACCTTTCAACACTGGTGATACAGCCTTTTCTCTTCTATTTCGGTTAAAAATCCTCTAGGGCCTGTTCCTACTTGTGATTTCCACATACTTGCTGGATTTTCCACAGCTTCATTATTCAAAGAAAATAACTGGATTTTACTAAGGTTGGCCATTGGGGGCAAAATTCAGCAGCAGCAGAAAGTCAGATGAAGGTATTTGCACCTCCTGAATCCCAATCTCACTCTCTGAAGCACCACTTATGTACCTACTAAACCCTCTGGGCTCAAACAGGATTTCAATGAGGGAACAGAGACCTAATCTTTTACCCTCCCATTCTTTTATGCTCTGCAAACTGTTTTATATTACAAGTTATTTGTATTAACTTTTGTCTAGCTAATCACATTTCACATTTTATTTTGAAAAGGTCTAAGTGTAGCTCACCAGTGTCTTAAACCTTGATGTTTCCATTGCCATATATCAGCAGAACAAAGGGAAGGAGGAAAAATAACAGGACAAACTCACAAAAGAACTCACTTAAGATTTATGAGTAAGGTGGAAAACTGATGGAAAGACTAGAGATCCCTACAAAAATTACAACTCTCTTGTCTTACCACTGATATGATTATGCAGCTTAATAGTAGTGCCTGCAAATACCTCCTCTGCACTGAAATAAATATTGAGATGTGCTCCTCATTTACACCGACACAGAACTTACAGAATAATTTTAAAAGGTCAGTTTCATCCATTAATTTATTCACACAATTGTCCGAGATTTAGCTGACAGAAGAAGCTGAGTAGACTCTGATGCTTTTTTAATATCCATATGAAATGGCACTCAGACAGATTTAGTGCTTGATTTAAAGCAAACTGATGGCTAAGTTATACATTTAGATAGAGACACTGGGGTAAGGTCAAACCACTATCATTAACATCCCAAGGAGGAAGGCTGATAATTACTAATGCTTAAAAGCACCAGCAGTCTTACCAATTGCATGGATTTTCTCAGACTTTTGTTCAGCCAGTTTCTCAAGTGAAAAATAGCATTCAAAGACTTTTAGCTCATACAATGTAAGCCTCACTCATTAGTAATCCTTGGAGCTTGACTTCATTTGAGCCTGTTCTGGGTCTGGATAGCAATTAGTATTGCCCTCCAGGTAAAGGAGTGTAGATTTATCCCCCAGAGGTGGTTTAACTTACTCAACCTACTTTAAAATTAGATTTACTCGGTTACAAATCCTAAGTGTTAAATGAGTAAAACTATTAAACTAGGAATACTGCTGGGCTAAAGCATTTAACGGTTTACCACAGTATTACCATTTTTATGGTCTATTAAAACAATTGTAAGAATATCAGCAGTATGAAGAATCAAGTAATTTATATACAAGTTTGATAAAGTACCGTATGTTTGAGCAAAAAGTGAGCTCATTTTCTTACACTTCAAGAAGATTAGAGAAAAGGATATTTTAAAAGAAAAGGTTCCTTTAAAGCTGAAGTGCATTTATTTCAAATGAAATTTCTAAAACCATACATATCATATCTTATTGTCAAAATTGTTTGTTTCATGCAGCTTGTTCTGCCCAAATGCAGATGGTTTAAACCAACACCACAGAACAAATCAGTGCAAAAAAAAAAATTACAAATATAACTCAAGTCTAATTCATTTGTGTGTTGTTCATCTCTCCTCCTTTCCTCCCCTAGCTCATGTTGTTATCAAGGTCATCACAACACAAAATCACCCTGCAGCATTCTGACTCTTTGCACGACTGAAACCTGGAAATAAAATCCTTGGTGCAATGGCTTCCAAGAAATTTAGAGTCCAAGAAATCATACAGCAAGCTACAATGGAAACTTTCCACAAGTGAATTCAAGATATGCCTTCTTTAGTCTGTTCATCACTTGTTCTCCAGACTAAGCTTTCAGGCAAACCACTGTTTTGTCCATTTTCTTGAAAATACCCTCAAAAAACCAAAAACCTTGCAACAAGAAAATTTAAACAAATTCCTTCTTCACTGGTCTTGCAACTGAGTATTGCAACTCTAAATCACAGCAAAATGTAGGTACAACCACAGCTCTCTAAAAACTCAAAGTTTACAGAGCTGTTCAGGAAGACAAAAATTATATGAATGGTAACACCAATGCCTAAACAAAGGAGATAACTGCATATAAATCCACCTCTTTTTCATAATAATCCTCTGCTCAAACAAATATGAAAGTCTGCTTATTCGCACAGAAACACAAATGGGAAAAATCTGATTTCTACAAAGTAACAACATGACCCAAGGATCTGTGGAAGGTCACACACTGCCCCAAATTGCAGGCAGGTACACATGGAAATTCTGAGGCACAAATCACCACAGATATAATTTTATGGTGTTTTTTTTTTTTTTTTTTTTAAACAAAGAGCACAGGAGTGAAAGTCTCCATGACATGAAAGAACTCACTAATAGAGACCATCAGCTATCTGGATCACTGCTGGCAACAAAATCACCAGGACCAGAACAGAGCCATTGACCTCTTGTCAGACATTATCACTTGTATAGAAAGAGAAAAACATCATTACAATGATTTGAAGGTAATTCTATAGCTCTTATAAATACTTTCTATTTTCCTATTTTTAATTGGGTGCATTAAATATCTTGATAATACTCTCTCAAAGACCAATTCCATGGTACACAGCACTCCTGTGTGAAGGGGCTGCTCTGTGCAATGCTAATCCTTGGAGGGTGATGAGCCTCCCCACACCTTGGATCCCGCTAAAAACTTGCACAATACCTGAGTAGTACCTGAGCAACATCAAATCACCAAAAAGAATAAGTCCCAGCTGGGAAAAAGTGATCCAGGGCTAATATTCTGAAAGTGCTCTCATAGGACTGGATGGCAGGAGCCAGTAGGTTGGTAGAAAGATTCAGTCCAGCTGTATCCCCAGCATCATTGTCAATTTAAGAAGCCATCTCACTGTGAGAAATTTGGAATCTTTACTTGCAAGATTTTCACTGTATCTTGCAAAGTGAGAGGAACAACATAGAATAGGTTTTGGTAGATTTAAGGAGTGTATTTGCAGAGATATCAGAGCTCCCAAAAATTTTCTGCCTTACTTTTTGAATGAAGTTTTTTTCATCCATTTTCCTCATCCTCTAACTCAACCAGCCGTACTCAATTACAGCTTTACCATGACTAGATTTAAAAAGAAATTAAAATTATGGAGTAGATCAAAGTATTTATTTTCCAAACTGCAAACCGTAGAGCTAATTTTACTGCAATCTTAAGGAGCAAAACTAGAGCGATGCCAATTCTTACCATATTCTCAAAGAATAATCACTAGTCAGTACCTGAAAATGATTACACAACTTTTGCCAGACTAGCATCTTGCGTATTCACCTGCCTTTTTACACTGACTTTTCATCCTCATAGTTCTCCCAAGTGACAATGCTCCAGTAGTCTGGAGGAACTCCTCCTGTACCTGGTTCTGAAAACACACAGAGCCCAGTACTCAAATTTGATTCATGACTACATGGAAACACATCATTACTTATAGACTGTGTAAAAATGTGTGGATTTTCAGACTTGTCTTATACACAGCTGGTCAATATTGGAGAAGGACTTTGAGCACTGGTAAAGAGCCACGGGTTTACAGTTTGCTTTTGGAAATTCTAATCATCACTGTTTTTGAAAGCATGGTCTTAACTGGGCCATCTGCTTTCCTCCAATATCATCTGTGGGATTTTGGTTTTTCCTGTCTCTCCCAAAGGCATGACAAGCATTTATCACAGAGATGTATTTCTCTGAGACTTCCTTGCTGCTCATTTTTAAATTTCTTAGAAGATTTATTGGCATCATATTTTCTATTTCATTTGTGGCAGGAAAGCAAAAACAAACAAAGCCTTACACTGCCAAAGCAAAAAGTGCCTCTCCGACAGCTGCACCTCAAATAGACATTGCAAAACTCCCAGATTCACAAAACAAAGGCCTTGGAATGTCTCAGTGTTTGTATATGTGTGTAGCTGACACTTGGAAACTTAAAACATGGCAAGTTCATAGCCCATGGATAAGAACTACTTATGTCTATACATATCAACTGACCTTCTAAATCACATGGATGATGCTACTTCAGCACCAGCAGCAAGATGAATTTTCAGGCACTTCTTTACACTTTGTGGTTTTAAGACAAGTGTTTGATGTCATCTGAAGACAGATTTTTGTGGTGTTATACAGATAAGGGTTCGGCTGAGCTTCTGTTCTCTCACAAAGGAAATCCTTCAGACACATCCATAAAACAGCAGGAAGGACACCTACTGTCCTTATATATTGATATCATAATGTCTTATCTGATATGCTTTGCTAGGAAAAAAGAAATTGAGAAAGCAGCAAAGATCAGTATCATCATCAATACCATCACAGGGAAGCTGCTGGCAGCACACCAACTGTTCATTAACCCCAGCACAATCATACTTGATTACTTTGAAAAGTACTTTAGAATGGTTGAATTAAAATAAGATAAATAAGGATAAAACATTTAACTGCTATTGAAAAGACTGCTATCTCCACTCCAAGCATGAATGGCACTCCTCCTACCAG
This sequence comes from Cinnycerthia olivascens, assembly GCA_035048155.1. NCBI lineage: Eukaryota > Metazoa > Chordata > Aves > Passeriformes > Certhiidae > Cinnycerthia > Cinnycerthia olivascens. The sequence goes on along the minus strand of JAWWMU010000041.1, from coordinate 4,335,448 downwards.
GGAAGAGTGAATTGATTTAGAGACAGCTCAGAATTTAGACCTCCACTTCACACCAAGCTTAAGATAAACCTCCTCCTGAGAGCCTGATAAAACCAAACGTACGTGTAGAGGGGATAAAACTGTAGTACAGTAAGACCCAAATACATGGGAGGCTGCACATGACCTAAAAGATTTGTGTTTTTCCTGTAGCAGCACCTACATTGTGCATAGCAGATAAAAGAGAAAGGACAGACCAAATCCCCACCCTGCTCAGGTGAGCAGGTAGAAGCAGAATCAGATGGATACAAAATGATGCCTTGCCTTCACCTCAACCTAATTTCATCCTGGTAGCATATGGAAGAACATATGCAGAACCAAGTAATAACTCACCCTTTTCCTCATCGTCATTTTTAAGATGGTATTTCCCATTTAAATCGTTGGAGCAGATTTAGCACAGAGCAATGCTTCTACTACACACATGTCTATCACTCCAGTGTTATATATCAGATTCAGATCTTGGCAATCAAGTGACTTTTCTGCCCTACTGAAAAAGCAGGATTTTGGATTTTACTAATAAGCAAACAAATTAGATAGTCAGTATGCAGATCACCTAAAAGACTGATATTAAAACATTTTCACTCTATATAAAAGTATTTGTTGTAGAAAAAGAGGATTTTAAAGTATTTTTTTCCAAAAGTGGAGAGAAAAAAAAATAAAATCTTTCACTTCCTTTGTGTAAAACAAAAAGAAGTTTGAAGGTCTCCTATGGTGAGCAGGCTGAAAACATCAGCACAGCCCAAGCAGTGGTACAAATTCTTAGTTAAGATTCTGGAAATCCAGTTCCTAGGAGCCTTACTCAAAGATGGGACTGGCATGACCTGGCCCTAAGTGTGCTACAACCTGTGCAGGAAAATCCAGCAAGAGAAGTGACAAGAGTTCAGAGAGCTTCCCTGACCTCCCCAAACATTCAAACTGTGAGCAATAGTACTTTTTAATTCAACGATATTGAACAAAAATTTCAGAAATAGCTTTGCTCTCTAACTTTTATTTCAGCCACAGGTGTGTTTTAGTATAGGATGTTCTGCATGCAGATAAGCCATATAAGATACCAACACTCTTTGAATAAGATACCAACACTCTGAATTTCTCACTGTAAGATTTCCTGCCCTTGAGTTTCATTGACTGGTCTACTATTCTTCAACTATGGACAGAGAAAATATCACTGACTGATTTGTTTCTATTTTTTTATATACTAAAAATGTAATAGTCTTGTTATATGGCAGTTAGGTTTTCCTATGTATGAATTTTTTCATGAACCCTTGTATCCTGTGTTTTCTTCAGCTATTTTTTTTTTCCCCCTGAGAATATGAGGCACAGCATGAAACAGCAGCCAGATCCAGCAGTGGATCATGGTCGTAAAATACCAATTTGGAAGACTTCAAATTTTGCTGTCTCCATATTTTATTGTCTAAATAACATCTCTCAAACCATCATTCTTTTTTGGCATTAAAACTTTTGCATGGTGAAAAAAAAGCACAAAGGAAATAGAAATGTCTAAAGCATTTTCTAATCACTGAATCACCTTGAAATTCAAGGAGAGAATTTGCTTAAATAAGAATTGATCAAATATCCCAGAAATCATTAGATCTGTTCTAGACAAGTCCAAATTGTCTGTGACACTGGAGAGCAAAGTGATACCTCCCACGCTTGCATTCTTGGCTTATCCTTCATCTCTTGCTTTCCTGTAATTTCCATCTTCTGGATAACAAACACATTGCCTTTGTTTCCATCCTTTTTGCTTAGAAGCAGGGGAGAGCTATTTCAGGAAAACGAGTATGTTTCTGAGACCTTCTTTTGACAGCAATCTCCACTCCTACCACAATATTCTGTGTCAGAAAAAGTGCCTTTACTCCTGTAGAGACAGGAACCTCACAAAGCAGCGTAGTGGGACTTCCCAGCAGGACAAGATTTGCTGAGAAAAGGGTTAACCCAGGAGTGGAAAGAGGTGCAGAGGAGAAGAGAGACTTCAGAGACAGTAACTAACCTGACTATATGAGCTGCATTTCTCATACCTCCGTTGGCTAAAGGGAAAACCAGTTTTAAACAGTTTGCATGCTGGGAATAAGTGAATCCTGACAAAAGTGAAAGGAAGCCAAATCAGACTGTTAAATAATAATAAGGCTTGACAAGAAGGGTCTAACAAGCTGCAGAACCCAAGGACCACAAACTTCATAGCAGCATTAGAGGATGAATAAAGCTGGTGTACAGCTGAGCATGGAAGTGGAGTTATCCCCAAACGAGGTGGAATTACCACAAAATGGCAAAAACACTTCACAGGATTTATCTAGGAAACAATGTCTCAAAAGGAACAAAGGAGAGGTAGTATTCAATATCAGTTATGGTATTAAATTAACAGATCTCTTTTAACCATGATGACCTATCTAAATAGAAATAAAGACAAATATGCAAAAAAACTCCTGAGTTATACAAAACACTGATGATTATATTTCACAAGGGGCAAAGAGCCCAGGTATTCTGTTTCCTATGGAATATTTTAAGCCTCCAGTGAGATTTTTCTGTCCTGAACAGCGACACATATAGTAATGTTGAAGGTTTCCATTTTATCAATAGAACAATCTAATTTTGTAGCAATTACCAAGTGTTCATAATCCCTGCAGGCTCTAGCAAATCTCTGGATCTTTCAAGAGACAGACTGACTTAAGACCTAAAACATACATTGAGGATGACAAATATTATTTGGATTGAAAGCACAGGCTGAGTGCATGCTACTTGAAATTTATGCCCTTCTGAGAAAAAGAAATGATAAACACATGGTGTGTGGTAAGGGAGTTTAAGACATGAGTTTACTCTGAGAAAGTACTGAGTAACACCCCTTTTTAAAGTCTGACAACAATGACAGCCATGGGTCTATTATTCTTAAAATTTACTTTTAAAGGATTACCAGACTTCAATGTAAAACAAAGTTTCATCACAAGATGTGTCTCCCCTTCATGGTGCCATTATGGTCACCTTCAGTCTGGGCTTCTTACGCTGAACAGCCTGCTCTGAAAGCCAATTAAATTCCTTTTAATTCAACTGAGAAAAAGAAACTGGTAGTTGCTTCAAATGGCTTATTTGGAGAAACTTGAGGATTGATCCTTTCTTCCATTGCTGCAGCTTTCCATCAATGCAGCTCTGATAGTGTCAGTGTAGCTACACTGGCAAAACACCAGTTTAACTGAGGAGAGAATCAAACCCTTTGCTTGTAACAATTTCTGTCAAGAGACCAGACTAAGTCACTTTAATTGAGTTCCTCTCGCTTTCATTGTGCGGAAACAAAGGAGGAATAAAAAGAGATCAAAGAGTCCTTATTTGGAACTAACATAATTGTGTCCCTTGGAGAGCAGGCAAGCCCGAGATTACTGAAAGGAGATAGACTCTGAATATAGAAACCTGACAACAATGACATTAGAATGTTTAAAGGGAAAAGAAAAGCCATACACAGAGAGACTTATTGTAACTTTTCATCATTTTTCAATCAAAGTAGTGTGTGCTCCAGTATCTTTCACTATTATATATCAGATAAATTTCTCTTACAATTCAGCTTATGAGAATAAGGTTCACCAATTTATTACTTTAAATGACTTGTCTAACAGACTGTGGTAGTCTGCAAAATTTTCATTTTATAATGATTTTTTTAAGAACTGCTTTCTAAGCCTTGTAAATTCTGTATTAAATGGTTGAATAACACTTTGCAGACCAGAAGAGATGTTGTGCAAGGTAAGTTGGGGAAAGAAAGGGGTCAGTGGTGGAAAAAAAAAAAAAAAAGAAGACATTTGGCTCTCTGAAGAATCAGTTAACAAATTGCCTTTAACTGCAGCACTCCACCATGCAAAGGTGAAAAAAGTCACAACATTGCAAAACACATGCACAATAATGAGTCCTCTGAGTTTGTGAAAGTAATCATGGACACAAACTTGAAACAAACTTCAGGTTTAGCACTCAAAACATAAAACTCTGATTTCTGAGGGCAACTTTGGAAGCTAAATAACTCATTTCCCTGGAGAGCAGCAGCCATCATTTCCCTCTTGCTCTGTATCAGAAAACCCTGATGACTGTCTCTCCTTTCTGTCCTCTTCCCAGATGCAGCCCAACACCACCTTGTGAATGAGACTCTAAATTTGTTTCTGCAAAGCTCTTCTCACTGTGAAGAAATCGAACCAGAGAAACACAAACAAAAAGCTCAAGTGACACAGTGAACAACAGAAACAAAATAGAGTCCATGAGCCATTTATGGGTACAATCAATTACAAACACAGCACAAGGTTTTTCATCAGGTCAGAACTGTCAAAACACACTGAATCTGCCAGTGTAGGCTAAGTGGAGCTACAGAGGGATGATAAAGGATTATCTAGTAGAAGAAAAGACTTTTTAATGTTTTGAAGACTGATAAGGAAACCATTGCTTGGAGCAATAGTAAAACTATTGCTGGCTGATACACCTTCCAATTGTGCGGCCAGACTGCCTGGTACCAGTCTTTTAAAGATGTGGTTGTCACAAGTTCTAGCTCCTCACCAGGGTTAAATCTCTCAACATCAGGGAAACAAATCAGTTACTTGAAAGAGGTAGTGGGACTCAAGTATGAAGCTTGCAAAATAGGAAAAGGACCCAAACAATAAAGAACACACCCAGATACACACAATAAAGGAAATAAGGCTTCCCAGCAGAGACAGCCACAGACACTTCAGTTCTGCAGGAAGAGAACAAGAGTAGGGAGTTGCCAACCCCAAGTTTTATCAGACAGTTTCTGTCTTCACCTGAACAACCCAGCCAGGGTTACTTTTAACCCAGTCCTCCAGAGGCTGAGAATGCCTCCAACCTGCAGTAAATGTACCTGGTTTGCTGGCAGGTTAAAAGAAGGTGCACCTTAACTTCGACTAGAATCGGTCCTTTGCAGCAGGGCTAAAGGCAAAAATCATAGACAATTCCCTTCCCCTGGTTTTATGAGGGACAACAAGGAAGAAAGAGCATCCCAGAACATAGAAAATTTAGGATATGCTTTCAGGAAAGCACATGCTGGTAGATAAAGAGAGATACTATAAGAGAAATTAAGCTTAATTGCAGGAATTCTTGCATGTGGGCAAAGACAGCTGTTGCATTAATCTTGAACAAGACCTATCCAGAAACGTTCACTGTAGAAAAAACCTCACTGAGGAGGAGTCAACAAGAAAAGTCAGAGTCAACAGCCCAAATCACCTTTTCCTACACTGAAACAATCAGTGATGGCCTAATAACCTGGCTCTTCAGAAAATAAATATGCAAAAAAAAAAAAACCAACAAAAAATCAGTTTGCTTTTCTAGTAATAAAAATAGTTGAATCTGACTTAGATTTCTTCCTTACTTTAACAGTTAACTCTTACATCTTATTGCCAGAGGCTGTCAAATACACACCTGCTCTTCCAGAGTGGAACCTTTACACACAAAGGCAATGCTAATGCGAGGCGCTCAGCAAACATGCAAGACTAAAACAAGCAATGAGGAGGTAGAACTCTTCATTCAAACTTCTGCTCATTGGTACAAGAACCTTGTTAGGAGGAAGAGAAAGAGCTATAGAGATTTATTTTCTTGGAAAAAAACAAGCCCGCTTAATCAGGATTAAGAGTATAATGATAGGAAAGGACCTTTCAAAGACAATCCTGATGAGATCTGATGTTTTCTCTCAGAGACAGGAAAAATTCATCTCATTATTTTAATGTGGTCAGTTGTATAAAGGTTTTCCTTCAGACTGCTCAGTGAGAGACTTGTCATAAGTTCATAGAGCTAGAAGAAAATATCACAGTACATTTTATACACTTGCAAATGAGTTGACAGAGCAAGGAGAGAGGCCTGGGGTGGGAATTCATTAAGGAGGATGGTTACTGATACTAGCATGCAATTGCTCACCAATATTTAAGAATACTGGTTTGGTCTTAGCTAATATATCAAGATTTAAAAAATGTGGATTGAAAACTTTCCAAAAACATTGATCTATACACTCTCTATCTGAAAGATATATATATCTGTATCAAGATGTCTGAAAAACTATAATAAAAAAACAAAACTATAAGAGAACAAATTGTCTACCAGATTTCCCTCCTCACCCCTCCCCCAAAGTTACAGAATTGCTTTGCAGTAGCTTTACTGAGTTGAATTACCCAATTATCTTCTAAATTATAAAAGGCAAATCTTCACCACCAACTGTTCCTAGGACTGCCAGGATGTGCAGTGTTGCAAAACTGTTGCAAAAATGTAAACAAAAGAGCCCTACTGAACAGGGAGGCAGGCTGTCCACATATGCCAATCCCAACGGCTTCAATCAAAGGAGAGATTGTTTCACAAATAAACTAAGCCAGTGCAACTAATAAACTCCTGCTCTAATTACTGGCTGCAGATGTATCAACTGAAGCAAATGAGACGCAGGCAGCCATTAATTATCTAATGAGGCCAGCAGTGTTTCTGATGAGGTGGGGCTGATTAAATATTAAACAGCAGCATATGGTGAGTGCCAAGAACAAAAGATTTGAATCCGACTTTCTCTAGACATATATACACATATATATTTATAAATAAAAAATACAACATTGCATTAAAAAATCCCCCTCCTCTAAGACAGAAGAGCAATCTCACTCTGAGAGAGGTAATTAAGACAGAAATGGAAGCACAAAACTCAAAGGAGTGTAGTGAGCTTTGACTTCTGAAGGTGTAACAGATGAAAAGGTTTCACATTAAAGAGATGCCAAAAACATTCAGGCATTGCAGCAGTTATCTCTTTGTTTAACCCTTCTTAGTTATTAACACCTTCAATTGTTTCCTGTTTCCCCTTATCTTTTGCTAGAAAAGTCCCAGGGCTCACTCAAAGAGCAAAAGGAATATCTAACAAATCCATCCTTAGAGCACAGCTCACAATATTCAGCCAAGACATGGGAAGTATAAGAAGGGGAATGCAATCATTGAAATGTTATTAGAGCCAGACAAACTGAAGGAAAAGTCTAACCTTACTCACACAGATGTCAAGCCCACTGAAGCCAGTTAATCCCATCAGACTTAAGTGGGCCACCTCCAGCCAGCACATCAGAGAGCTTGAGAGGAGACACATGTAGAGGTTTTTTTCCCTCCTGTCAGCTCCTCCACCTTTCACCACAGACATCCAGTGATGCAGCAACCCTGGTGATCCAAGGATCACCCCCTCCCAAAGGGCAGAGGATGCAGGACACAGCCTGTCCAGCTTCCAAGAAGAGAAAAGCCACTGCTGTACTGTTCAGTGCTGCTGGACAGTTTGGCTGTAGCCTTGACCCTGTGCACCGTTAATGTTTCAGTCCCACAACCCTGGGAACTGCCAGATGTGTCATGGATTTGCTCTTCCCTTATGCAAAAATGGCAAGTCTAATTTGACTCAGACTTAACTCAGATATTGAGCTGTTCAGTGCAAGTGACACACACAGGATGGGGGGACTTCTGTGATTGAAGCAGAAAATCTGATCTGGCTGCTGGAAGGCTCTGTCTGGACTCCAAAGGGACCAGAAATTTTCAAGAAACTTGAGAAAACCTTTAAATCTGCCAGGACTTATTTGCAGAGATAGGGAAAAATGTTCAAGTATAAAGTAGATTCACAGGAAAGGAAATCAGGTCTAGAACTGGCAAAGGCTGCATGTTTTTAGAAACTTCTGAAGGTTACTTTTTGAGACTCTTAATAAGCCAAAAAACATTTGCTATTTATTTCAAAATTTGCTCAGATGGCAGCTACTCATCACATTTTACATTATTACAGTGACAATGCAAGTGTCCTAGATAGACCTAAATTTTTAGCTGTTGTTTGCATAAGTTTATTACAAAATGAGCCCATTTTTATGTGAGGACATCACAGAGAAACAAAGAATCAACAAGTCATTATTGATTACCTAGGAACAGATCACATTTTCTGTATACCTTTGCTATTACAAATGGTTTCCCTAAATACGAAAGAGTGGTTCTTCCCCATCCACCTTTTTTCTTTTTTATAATACCCTTCTTTATTATAATCTCCTTAATATCCATCTGCTACCCTTTAGGCTAAAGCTTCTTAAATTCAAATATAGGGCTATTTTTATCACAGAAGAATATGTAAAGCAATAGAAACATTTTAATGGATTTTTGTGCCTGTGGCCCTTTTTAGCTGAATTTCCATAATGAAATCCAGTTACAGACATTGGTGCTGCTACAGTTGGCTGTTCACACAAATAAAGAATGAACATTTTTGTCTTGTAAGCCAACTCAGTAAGATAGAGAGTGCAATAGCAACTTACAGAAACCACAGGCTTTTTTCCTCTGTTGGTGGTTTAGTACAACTGTATATAACTGTATTTTTATTCCAATAGGGCATAACAGTCAAGATAAAGTCACGACCTCACATTTAGGTTATAAAGAAGTTACATGAAGTCATTTTCATAAGTAATAACTAACAAGACGAGAATATTTTCTTTTGTGCAGGAGCATTTGGGAGCATCAAAATAGCTTCATAAAAAAAACTGCATGCAAAAACATACACAGTAAACATCCATGTAAGCAGATTCTTTGTATTAATGGTTTGGAAAAATATTTTTATAAAAATACTTTAAGGGTGTACCAATTCTTCTCCACCAAAATATTTTATTGTTTTCTTACTGCTGTTAATGAAGCAGAGCAAGAAACAGTTTCTTGTATCATAAACAGTACTAAAGTTTAAAATATTTTTCCACTCCTCATCAGGGAGAAGAGTTTTAAGGAGGAGAAACCAAATATCAAATCCATATCTTTCAAAGAACAACAAGGAGCACTTGCCATCTAGGAATTAAACCCATGGTGGCCAGCCCAGCTCCAGAGGCCAGGTTGCATTGGGATGTCCATTTCTATTGAGGCAGAACAATCAGCACTCTGACAAAAAAGAAAGCTTCAGTAGGTACAAAAATAGCTCTTAATTATTATTTATATATTAAAATACCAGTTGGCAAAGTGATCACTGACAGTCTTGACTCTGATCATAACACAACTCGGCCTTATGTCAGCTTGACTGAATTATGTTGGTATCTCAACTGCTCAGCTATTATTATTTTTTAATCAGGACCAAAGTACCTTAAAAGGGGCACTTACACACTGAAATGCTGCAGAGATAACAAATAGCTACATTCACAGGAGCATCTGAGGCATATAGAAGCCTTTCTCGCTTCTAAACCCAGGACCTCAGCATTTCTATAATGTTTATTTAGCAATTACTTATCAAGTCTCATTTTCTGTTTCCAGAAGCCTTCACCATTAATTGCCTCAGAGTCTACACAAGGTGTGATGAACCTCTGCATTTTTATAAATGCCCTTGTGCAGAAAGAGTCTTGAATAACTTAGAATTGTTCTGTGTCTAGGAGCTTACCATTTAACTCCTGTAATACAATGCTTTTCCTATTTCAACAGTAATATTGTCTGAATTGCTAAATCCAGAAGAGTCTTTTGATTCTGATTTGGAGATCTTTAGTTCTAATGATTCAATTATTCTAAACCCAGTGTCTACTATGACTGTTTATGGTGACTGTTAACAAGAACATCACTCTCCTTTGTCTTGTGCGGTACAGCTTTGAAATTAAGATATTTCCTTTGAATTAGCTGTTTAAAGAATTTCTACCTAAGTCTGACACTGCAGCATCCTCGTTTGTGCAGAACTTGTCTTCTTAGCCAACAGACTGTTTTGCTGTTGCAATAAATATCCGATCACTTAAAATAAACACATAAGAGAAAAGAAGTTTGAGCTTTCCCTGGTGCCATCTGACACTGTCTGCAGACAATGTGGGCCCAGAGGCAGCAGGGGCCCTGCTGGGATGGTGGCATAGCTGGACCATGATCCAGGGAAAGGCAGGTCATGGCAGACAGGAAGGCTCTGGGTGGGCAGACAGGAACCCAAGAAGTTGTCTGCCCAGCCAAGGTTTTCAGAGCAGAACACTCTGAGCTCTCTAACTCATATTTTCATATTATTCGTAGTCTGTGACCTCAGCTCTGCTTCTCGCTCCTCAAGGGATCTCCAGGTGACATTGGGGCTGCTGGGGGTGGGGACAGGGGAGCCCCAGAACCTGTCCAGGAGTTCTTGGCTGCCTGTGGCAGCTCCTGCCCAGGTCTGGGACTGTACCTGGGCCCTGTGAGGGACATTCCTGGTGCTGCCCAGCATCTGCCATGCTCAGGCCAACTCTCCCCTCGCAGGGAGTAGCCCCTGGGCTGGTTGAAGGTGCCCCCAAAGCTGCTTTGCCATTCCCCTCCTCAGCTGGTCAGAGGAGAGAAAACATCCCATTATAATAAATGGTCAATGGGTTGAGACCAGATGAGGGAGTGATCACTCCTCACCCTTTTATCCTGCTCCAGCTCAGGGAACCTCCCAGGAGATGCAGCCTCCCAGGAGCAAAATCTGCAGGGTGGGTGACCTGTGAGGTCACAAGTCCTGCCAGGGTCCTGTTCCAGCCTGGGCTTCCCAGGAGATCACAACCTCCTTTGGGCATCCACAGCTCCAGTGTG
>JAWWMU010000041.1:4313391-4324506 GCA_035048155.1 Cinnycerthia olivascens | reverse complement strand
GTGGGTCTGTCCTGGAGCTGCTGGCCTTGGCTCTGCTGGACATGGGGGAGCTTCTGGCAGCTTCTCACAGAAACCACTCCTGCCACTAAAACCTTTCCACACAAACTAATACCACGTCTGAAGTGTTTTCTGTATTCCTTTGTGGAAGGAGAGATGAATTTTCAGAGGGACTCAGCTCCTGCAGGATCCCAAATTGGCTCATTTAATCTGCACGGGTACTTGAATCCTCACTTAAGACATTAGTTAATTAAGCCGCATTAAACCACACAGGCAAAAAGGAGGCTATGTTCAGATAAATTTAAGGCTGTGATTTTCTGATTTAAAACCACAAAGCAAAGTCTTGCAGAGAGCCCAGCCTGGTGCTCCCTCATTAACTCAGCATATTGTGACATTTATGGTTCTTGCTCAGGACCTGGAAACTAAGAAAAATAGAGGTTTGAAGCAGTGAAACAAAACTACAATGCTGCACAAAAAGTAAGTTTTTGCCTATTCCAAGAGCTTGCAAAACAAAGCTTTACCTTCTGGGCCCTTAGAAACCTCTCATGCCCATGCAAATATTCTCAAGCTCACAACAACTTTTGTGCTGCCATTTGAAAATCTCCTTTCCACAGATGTTTCAGTAATTCTGTCTGTAAGCAGAACTCATCATCAAGTGAGTTAAGTAACCACATCCAAAGAGAGAGTAAGCAAGGAAAATGAGGTTTTCATGAAAAAAAAAAAAAACAAACTGCACAAAGATTATTTAAAACGTTCAACTAAGTTAAACTTAGTGAACAAATACAGTCTAAGAAAGATATGCTATACTCAAAAGCAATAAAACAGTAAGAAGAACAAAATCAAAAAAATTACTTGGCTGCAATCCACGTGAAAGTAAACCCACACTAAATATCAGAGGGCCTTCCCTCCTCTTCTCCCAGAAGCTATATCCTGGCCTCAGGCACCCTTCTGCAAGTCAAGTGCATCCTTCCTTTTACAAAAGTGTTTAAAATTTAGGGAATGGAAAAGGGCTGAAGCTGAGGTTTCTGAATTTTGGAGTTCTTCTGTTCATTGCTTTGTTTTGTATGCTGCACTTAATAAAAATAACTGAAACATTATTTCACAAGAAATTGAATGAAAACTGAAGTGCTGTGTAGGCATTGCTTTCCTTCCCATGCCTCCATTTCTGAGACTTTCAGGAACGCTATGCTATCAGGGCTATTCAGAAAAATTCCAACCTAGGGAAAAATAGCTATCCAACTCAGAAACAGACTTCTCAGAGGCAGGGAAAGATGTAAACTCCTTCTGTCTTCCAGACTGATACCTTAAATACAAACCTCTCACCTTCCTTACCTGCAGGCTACTTTAATAAATCTGCAGGAAATAAAACCAGCCCCCAAAATGCGCCCAACGAACAAACAAATTCAAGGGGAAAACCACAAAAGAAAAAAGAACCCCAAGCAAAAATCTCTCCATTTACAGATTCATTATATCACTTTTGCCGTGCCTGTCATTTAGAATTAATCAAACTATTTTTGTTAAGCATATAAAGAAAAGACAGGATAGATGCCTTTTATTATTTGTATAAAGAATTAGGGTGATAACAGATTTAGCGAGGGAGATTTTTCAAAGGAATTTAGGAGTACAGTTTCCTCTGAAAGCAAATCACATGCTTTCCAGATCCAGCATAAAGAAATACAATAGCATAAAGAAATACAATAATCCAAGTATATATTGTACTTTTCCTATGGGTGCAGGTAACACTTTGAAAACCTTAAGCCCATGCTTTCTGTTACATGAGAAGAAGTTGTGAGAGTTTTAGTGATGTGTACATGACTACACAAGTGCAGATGCAAAAAAAAAATCAGTTCCAAGCCGATTTCTGATCTTTAGAAATGTATTTGTTCTAAAGGCACTTTAACTCAGCATTCTTTATATAAATGGAAGTGTTATCACTTTTACTTTAATTTAGGATTTTGTTCAGCATCTTCAAAAGAACCACCCTGAGATTTGGCAGGCGTTTATTTCTAAACTGATTGTGCTGGGGAAAAAAAAGGAATCTCAAAATTAACATGAAACAAAATAATGTAAATATTGTTTCAAGAAATAATCAGCTACCTACACTTACAACTAAATTCAGCAAGATCTTTTTTTGTCTATTAACAAAATAAGTTTTGTACTTAAAAAAGGTAAAATGTTGATCTGTTTGCTGTCTTCAATTGCCCTGACCGGCAGCTTGATTGGTTCTGAGGAAGTAATTAGTGGTTCTGAGGAAGCAATTAGTGGTTCTGAGGAAGCAATTAGAGGGAAATTAAAATAGATTTCTGTTTCTTCTTATTTTTGTTTAACGTTAAATTCCATAACGTTCAAAAAACTGCTTTAGTACATTGCACCAGGCAAGATAATAGATAAGAGAAAATTATTTTACATCTAACTTTGAAGCTGGATGTCTTTTTTTTTATTTTGCTTTTCTCCCCTACACATTTATAGAAGAAAAGAAAGGAAGCCTTCCAGGGACTTAGCCATTCCCTTTATGACTTAGTAGCTAGGGCTTCTAGGCAGATTTTGAAAAACTATTAAAACAGCCTATTACCAACTTCTGCTCATGAAGAAGAAAATGGAATAAAATCAAGGCATACTTCTTTTTAATACCTACTACAAGCTGCTACACTCTACTTTCCTATTAATCTATTTCCTTGTTGTGACCCTTCCATTTCTACTGTTCCATACAATGGAGTTTATAATTTTATATATACATGTACACCTATATTATTAGGCACATTAATTTGTTGCTAAGTTTTCAATTTTGGGAATATATGGCATTGTATTTAGCCATCATTTAATAACTAAAATAATGTATGAAAGCTCATGGGTGAGACAGAAATCCAACCCAGAATCTCTGACACTTAATCCAATGCCCTGTTCATCAGAGCTGCTAAAAAAACACATCAAATTTAATGGCAGAACTCACTGAGAAGTATTAGAAGCCAAAATGTTCTATTTTATGCACACTGTTGGTGATTTGAGTTTTCTGTTTGAAAGAAAGAAGTGATGGTTGTACATTATATGAATTGACACGCATTATGACTAAATATATAGAGACATACACTTAGCAGAATACCAATTCCTCACTCGTGTTTGTATTTATGTTGAATATGTATTTAATAATTAATTTGCCAATGATGACATGTTAATGCCCTTCCCAAATCTGGGGCAGATTACCTTAAAAGTAGTCTTGTTATTTCTAGTTCAGTTTGACTTGAGTATGAAGATAACTACATAAAAAGGACTCAGCTCTTGATCTTATTTTGCACCTTTCCAGGCTTATTGGTCTAAGATGACATTAAATATAATGAAAAGGTCCAGAAAGTTCTATCTCTCTTTAATTCATCCATCTATAACACAGAATCATTTAGCAGAGGATTAAATCTACAGAGCAATATCAGCTGTCCCTCAACCTGTGTGCCCCTTTCTCACTCTCACCATTTATTGGAGGCATCTCAAAGCAATAAACACATTTTACATGCCAGAAATACAGACATTTCTGTCATCATCTCCTGTGAGATTAATATTTAATTTAAAAGGAGTGACTTTCAGAGACAATTAAGACCTCAGTTACTCTGCTGTCCAGTAGGAGTCGGATCCCTACAAACCCCAAGCAACAAAGAAAGTCCTGGTACTTTTACTTCCCTTTTCCTGTCCTGAGAACTTCTACAAGGAGGAACAAGTGAAATCAAGAGGAGAGACAGGATGGTGTTCCTTGGGAACGGAGGGGTCTGAAGTGGCTGAGAGAAGTGATCTGTGTGTGTAAGTGATCTGTGGTTGGATGTTTGCACAGCTCGGGATGCACGGCCTGTTTACAAACGCTCAGTATCACTCTAGGGAAATTAGCTGCCTCTGCAGGATTTTTTTTCTGGTGAGTCAGCAGCTACTCATTGCTTAAATGATGCTCTTATTCTCAGAGTACTCTTGGATGCCTCCTGAACGTTTCCTCCCAATGGGAGCTAATGCCTTGTGCGATGCAAGATCCAATTCATCTGACAGTCATGGATGGGATGCATTGCTAAAGGGGAGATAATGAGAGTGGTAGAGAACACTGGCATCTACAGCATTTCTTGCATCTATTCACTGGTTTCCCATATATTTAGTATTAAATTAAGGTCTTAAAACACACACTTTCTAGAGAATCTTTGGCAAACTCGTTTTAATGGTATTGAACTTTCTGAAGTTTCATGAAGATTATATAGTAATAAAAAAATATTAAAAATTAATTGCTTCAGGTCAAGAGCAAAATACAACACCTTTTGCTGATGCAGATCTTGGGGGAATGCATAGAAAAAGCCTCCAGAGAAGGGTGATTATTTTCTACCTTTTCCCCTTTGACTCAGCAGCCCTTCGGAAAAGCTGGAAAACCAAGCTTGCCCAGGAAGGCAAATTGGACTTCCCAAACAACTTCATACTTTGAACTAGGGCAAGATAAATCATATTTAGATGCAGGATAAACATAATCAAGTACAAGCTGCAACAGTATCCATTTTCCAGCACTGTTTTCCAGTAGCGCTGTCTAAACTGAAATTTGACAAATTAGTCACTATAATTATTCCACAAATTATTCCACTGTGAGGATTGCAAGTAAATGTAGGAAGGGAATTATCCAGTTCTCATTTGGAATTCAGCCATTGTTAAACAAGCTGTGGTAGTGCATCATCTGAGCAGAAGCTGATTCATATCCAATCAGGATAATTTTGTTTCAGTATCGCTTACTTAGAAATATGATTTTTTACAATAGTTGTTTACCTCTATGCTGCCAAATCTCTCCTAAATAAGTCATAACTATTGATTTCTAACATTTCAGTCATGTAAATCATGCCACCTATTTCAGTAACAGCCTTTAGGTCTCTATGAGCCAGCCTTCTAATAATGGGATACAAGGTATACAATAATTTGATTTCTGTGAGCCCTGCCTTTTTTTTTTTTAAATCATTATTACAATGCTTTTACTTAAAATAAGTATTAATTTTCCGTCACTTTTTTCCCCTTCTGTAGCTAGTTTTCCCTAGTCTTCTTTATTGATCTATAGGCCACCTGAACAATACCTTTTTTGTTGCCCTAGAAGATCAGCATCAACCCTCAAAACCAGCAGAATGTACAACACACCATTATTTCACATTTACAGCTTGTCACATTTCATTTGATTATCTTAAAGAAAAGATACGTGAAAACATGACTTGGATTTCTTCTTCTGTCCAGTATTTACTTTTGTTCCTCCAGGTTTCCCCATGCTGCAGAACAGCACTGACCAAGCACATCCCTTTCCCTCTTCTCAAGTCTGAGTGCAGCCCCCAGCCTGGGTCTGAGTAGGCAGTGGGCAGTTCTATAACTCAGGGACAGTTATAGAAGGTTCTTCCCACTCTCAATATCACAATATTTCAAATAAAGACCTCCCTTGCAGTGGTCAACACACACAGTTTTTTTCTGGTGGGCCTGAACAGCTGCACACATCTGTCCTGTGCACGTCTCCAGTTCCACCTGTCAGCCACTCCATGGAAAAACCTTGTGTCATCTCCATGCCCAGGAACTGATATTGGTGCAAACTTCAAATGCTGTCAGTTCAAACCCCTGCTTTAGAAACCACTCCAAAACACTCCAGTTCAGGAGTTCACTGAGTGACTGCCTGTGATTGTGAGCTTCAGTGCTCATCTCCTCCCCCTCACTAACAAGGAGCTATTAGCCACTCTGAGATTTCAAACAGCCAGCCTGATCAAAGGCCCACAGTCACTGCCACATAAACCGACAGAGACTTAAAAAGAATGAAAAATGTGTGCTCAGTTGTATTGTAAAATATGCACATACGTGTTCCTCTGCCTAGCAGGGAGCTGCACAGCTGAATATGGGAAATATTTCCTATTTATATGTAAGCTTTAGTTTAACCTCTGGATAATTTGGGCAACAGAAATTATGCATACATGCTGAGTAGGCAATGATTACAAAATAGATAATGAGCTAAACTCGTTTACTTATTGTGGAGAAATATTCTCTATTTTACCTTACCTATATCAAGTTCTGTATTCATACAGGCTGTTAAGCATAGCACAAAGCAGTAAAATAAAAACACATAGCCTTTATTTATTATTGCTGGAAAAGGTAGAAAGAGGGTGATAGCTGGAAAGTACCCAAACAATGCAAAGCTTCCAACATGTACGTGGTGTGACTGACTGAACAGTTCCAAAGTGGGACAAAAGCTACAGAAATAAGGGTCAAAACCCACAAGGAGCAAGCTTTTGGGTTGGATTTATAAACTGTACAGTTTGGTCTTGAAGATACTGAGACATCCAAATTACATGAATAATAAAGTCTAATTGACATGTTTTGGAAGCTCTCTTTTGATGGAACAGCACTCTGCTATTTCTCTCACATGTAATCTTGCTGATCCTAGCCAGAAACAAGTTGGTGTGGTTATTCTGTCCCTGGGTCTCCTCTACCACATGCTTATTCCAAGTCACAAACTTCTGCTTCTCTTTGAAATTTTTCTTTCACCTGTATTTCACATAGTTATAAGACCAAGTCTGGGAGATAAACAGGCAGATAAACAGCAACAGAACCATACAAGCCTGTTTTCCTCAAGTGAATAGGCTGAAAGTCATTTGCCATACAACCAGGAGATCCCTGTTCTTGGCTTCAGCCTCCAGGCTGCCTGTGTGCTTCCCTCCAGCTCTGGGGCAGCACACAAATCTCTGCACTGCTTCCACCCTCAAGTGAGGGGTAAATGCAAATGTGCTCCATTCCTCATGCTGGTTCAGCTGCCACTTGCTTCACAGGGCTGAGGGTGCCTTCATCACAGTTTGACACATGTTGAGCTATTAGCTCAAGAGGGGCTTGGATCTTGCTTCCTCTACTAATGAGCAAAATGCAGACAGAATCAAAATCTGCCTTCTGCCTCAGGTAGCAGGTTAGCATAGATAAAGAGAAATGTTTCTAAGTAAGAATTGAAAAAAATGAAGACTGTAGGATTTTTTTAGTCAGGATTGCATAAGAGGCAAATGCAGACAAGTAAACACAGGGCATTTGTGTTATGCTAGTTGAAAGCTTCAGCACATTCACTACATATTTTTAAACAAGCCAGTATGTCTCAATTATGATAATGCCAGCAACATACACATCTGCAATCTCATGTTCTCAGCTATTTCTATCAAACACACTAGAAATGTAATTGTAGATCAAACGACTGGAGCTCAAAGGATTATTACAGTAGCCTGACCAACACATATCTGTGCTACAAGCATTCCTCAACAGCCTGATTACTCATAAAAATAATTCATGAACTTAAAGAATATGCCACAAAAACAAGATGACAGCTCAAGAACGTGCTGTGTATAATGCAGAATTATATAGAATTCAGCAGTCTGATTCAGTGAGATGACTTTAGGTCCAGAGGCCACCCGTTTTCTGGGCTGTGATCTTTCCTGCTCTGCTACTCAGAGCTGGTGCAGAGCCTCACATTGTGCCACCATTGATTCTAAAAGATGCAGCTGGATCTCTTCAGTTTCTATTCTGTGTACAGAGAAAAGTTCAGAAGCCACCTATAACTACCTTATCCATACTATGAGTTGTGATTAATTTAGATAAATCATTTCTACAGAATCTGAGCAAAAACTGTGTGTGCAAAGTTTCTTCCTTACAAATAAATTTCTCTATGCATGAAATAAGTTTACAAAAAAGAATATGCTTCCATTTTGGAACAACTCATTTGGTTATGTCATGGATTCATTTAGGACCTCAGGAAGGAAGGAGTAACACTGTAGACAATAAGGGATAGTGAGAAAAAAAAATTTAAAAGGAGACAAAGTGTTTAAATAAAAGTCTTGAAATCATTGTTGGATTCTTACTATGTGCAGGAGTCCTGCAATCCCTGAGCTCTGTGTGCTAAGCTCACCATAGTGCTCTTGCAATGTTCAGAACCATTTGGCTGCTCAAGCTTTTCCCCTTTTTTGATGGGTAGGATGTCCTCACTGTAGTTCTCCTATACTGGTGTGAAATTACCTCCAAGTCAAGAGCCCCACTTGAGCTGTTTATGTAAAGCCTAAGTTGTATCAAGGACCTTCCACAGGCAGGATTGATTTCTGCCTGTAAGCTTGGTTTGGTTTTCCAAATACTACACTTGTAAGGTTTTGTTGCAAAATTAGCTCTGAGCTATGTAAGCCACAATCACTACAAGAAGGCTTAAGGAGGACTATACACATTCAAGGTATAGCATGCACATATCTTTGGCAAACATGCCCTCTCATTTTGAAATGCAAGCTAAAATCATGTCTTTTCAGGGCTAAATTCTGCTTAAGTGCTTATGTGTTTAGACTTGAATCAAAAAATATAAACAACTCTGATATGAATCACAATCCCCATTTCTTTTTGGCAGCGTAACTGCATAGCTAAAAATCCCAGCTCAAGCAGTGTGTCAAGGCAGCTCTTCAAAAGTGAGGGGTGAGAAGTGGGAGAATCTCTCCAAGTGCCTCTGTGCAGCTGCAAAGGCTCCTGCTCCTTGCTGTGCACAGCTCAAAGGTGTCACAGTTTGGGACACTGCACTCCAGGGCAGTGAACTCAGCTCTGGGCTCCAGCCTTGCACAGGCTGATCATCAAACCCTTCTCTTCTTTGCAAAGAACCTATGCAGAAGGTAAGCTTCACAGAGTGAGAGAAAAATACCTCTTCACCTCACGTGGAAATATATTTCACACTTCCATTTTGGCACTCTCCAAAAGTAACAAACTCAGTTGAACTCTACTGCATTTATTAGAGGAATTATTCATGACTAGGACAAGGCATCAGGTAGCTTTTAATAGTCCAGACTTGGAGGTACCTTTATTTATCTAGAAAAATCTAAGTGTATTTGTTTGAGCAAATACTAAATGCCAAAACTTTGTCCAGAGTTAAAAGTATCTGTATTAAAACTGATATTTCAGCAAACATATACTGAGAAGATACCAAAGGCTTAAGTTATATTAAGAGATAATGCATAAGAGGATGAAAACTTAAATTAATTTTTAGTTTTTTACTGTAAACAATGATAGACTGAAACACGTATTGTGCTTACAAGCGTGTACTCTGCTCAGGAAATACAAAAGGAAAAATTACTACCCAAAGAATTTTTCATATTTCAGTGGTATATATCGTATTTCTGATTGAATGAATCATGAACTATTCATAAATCCTCAGAAATGTACATGGTACAATGAGTATTTGCTATAGATTTTAGGAGTTAGCAACAACATTAAAGAATTTCATAGAAATCCATGACGACCCCATAGAGGAGCACAACAGTAATTTAACAGTTCACTCACTTTTTATCTGCCAGGCACAAACTAGAGCCACTGGCATGTAAACATGTCCCTGACTCCTACTCCCCTCCCCTATTTTTTATTTATTTTACTAAACTGAAAATGTCATTCTTTGTGCTGTAAAAGAAAGCAGTTTTTAGCTGCAGATAAGTTATGCAACTTCTTAGACAAATCAGGCAGAAATTTCAGTAGAAAACAAATAAAAAAAAACCACACCCTACTATACAAAGCCACCTGAAACCTCCATTACTGACCAGCACACTGAACAGGAGAGGAGGCAAATCTGGGAAGCTGCACAAGACCTGTACAATTCCTGTGACACTGAAATCCAGCCCACTGCAGCTAACAGGGGTGGGACAAGTCCCAAAGGCCACCCCACATCCCAGCAGATACCTGAGCCAAGGTGATGCAGCAGGGCAGATGACAGGAGGGAACAAACTCTGTCCCAGGCCCACCTGAGCTCTATCACCACTCCTGGGCCATGGGACAAGGGCAGGTGAGGCTGCTTGGAGCAATTAAGGCTCATTGGAGCTCTCTGGGTCTTGAGGAATATTTAGAGACAAGGTTTGAACAGGCCCCCAGAAAGTCTGGGATGGGTCAGCCCTAGTGCCCACCTCAGGGAAGAGCAAATCCCATGCAAGGCTGTTCTCTCATCAATAACTCCACCACAAAAAGCTGCCCACAATTCATCACCAATTCTGGTACTCAATCAGTTTGTCCTGTGTGAACATTTAATGCTGATTTGCAGTGGCAAAGACTAAAACACACTCCCAGCTCACAAGAGCCCATCCTGTAGACACTAATGCCAACTTTATTAGCATTTATGGAGTACAACAGTGGCCAAAGCACCCATAAAGCTCTGCTGCTTGAAACTCCTGTGGAACTACTTCATATTTAAAGCATCAGTGATAAAGAAGCAGATGTCAAAAATCAGACAGGGTCTTATGATATGTGCTTGTTTACCCCACATATGTGCAGATGGGGAAATATTGCAAATCCCAATTTTTCCATCTCTTAGCTGGGGTGTCAAAGATCAGAGAAGGCTGCAAACAAGCAGAAAGTCTAACCCCAAAATGGTTTGCTGGTTTACTTTTTTTAATTTCTTCAAAGAATTCCTCAGGCATAACTAAAATAAACAAGACCACTTGACTGCTACATGGTACAATTGAAAACTGTTATGTTGCATGAAAAACAACTCAAGAAATCGCTTGGGGAGATACATCTTTTCATCCTTAGCATTGTACTTTAACAACGTACACAGTGCAAAACTTGTACTTCAGGGGAAAACAGCAGTTAGGTTTTCTCCCCCCAGAAACAAAAAGTATTTCTTTAGAAAAAAATAAACAAATAAACCTCCCCTTCAAACAAAACAAAACAAAAAAATCCCCAAAACAAACAGCCACCCCCACCTCCTCTTTTCCCCTTCATACATATTCATTATCTAGTCAGACTGGAGCAGAGCTTGGAAACAAGCCATGGATGTGCTGTGCATACACTCAGACGTTACCTAGGCCCCTGGCAGTAGGGACAGACTGAAATATTGCTCATATTTTAGTGTTTGAACATAATTTCTCATGCCATTCTGCTGACTGGTGAAGAGGCTTTCAAGCTTCTCTCCCTTAATAACATACACACTCTCATCCCTGAACATTTGTCAGCCCCATGGAGAGATGGGGGCCCTTCCCCTCAGAGGGGCACAGGAGGTTCAGGAGGACACTGGGGGCTGACTTGGTCCTGCCCTGGGCTCACTGTGTGCTCCCTGCTCCATCCTCTTCCTCCTGCCCTGGGCTCACTGTGTGCTCCCTGCTT
>JAWWMU010000041.1:4285526-4313291 GCA_035048155.1 Cinnycerthia olivascens | reverse complement strand
TCCATCCTCTTCCTCCTGCCCTGGGCTCACTGTGTGCTCCCTGCTTCATCCTCCTCTTCCTCCTGCCCTGGGCTCACTGTGTGCTCCCTGCTCCATCCCCTTCCTCCTGCTCTGCTTGAACTCACACTCCCACCTGAACTGCCCTCTCCAGCCTGCTCACTTCCAAATACAGCCATCCTTGTTTAATTAGGCAAATCTGTTTTAACACCATGCCAGTCACCACCAAGGACAAGTCAGCAACACTCATTTTTACAGAAAAAGCTATTTTCCTCCGGCTTTGTGTCACGTCGAATCTTAAACTTCCCGAAATCCTGGCTGTATCTGGGCATTAAGCACATCACAAATTAAGACAGCAGAATGGTTTTCAAAGCCTGCCAACTGCTATTTCACAGAATAGTCTTGAGTTAGAAGGCACTTACAACAACCATAAAGGCCAACCCTTATGTGAATGGCCCATACAGGAAACAAACCCATGGCCTTGGCATTGTGAGCACCACACTCCCACCAACTGAGAAAATTTTAAGTCAGTTCCAGAAGCTACAAAAAACCAGAAAATTAGTTTTGCCTGCACATTATTAGTTAAGTTTGTTAGCGCCATTCCATCTGTAAAGTACTTATACACCAGAAACGTTTTGAAGGGAGAAAAGAGCAGCGAGAAACTATGAATTTAATAAAGAGTACAAGTTTAATACATAATTCCTTGCAATAGGAAAAATCTCAATGAGATTTTTAAAATTAAAGTGCTCTAAGTAAACACTAAGAATATTTTGGGTCTTGTTTACAGAACCATTAGTGAAAGAAAGGAATGTAACTCACAAAGGAAGGGGAGCTAACATTTGTTGACATTTTCCCGCTTTTAGTTTTAATGTAAACTCAAAGCAATTAAATTATGCTTAAGACATTTTTGCTGTTAGTCTTCATTTACATTCCTAGAAATAGTAATCCAACTATTTTATTGCATTGTAGAGAGCCCTATAAAAACAGACCAAATATTTAGCAACAGATCTGTTTGCCATCTCTAGGGCTGGAAATCAAAGACTTGAATCAATTTAATTGCATCGGTGTTTTTCAGCTACCATGCCAGAATGTGTTGTTCTTGAGTTTAAAGGGTATATTCCTACCTCTCCCCACAGCAGTCTCTAAATAAACCTATAAATCCTTGTTCTGTAGCACATGAATTATCAGTAGCTTCAAAATAAATGAAGACAAAAATGGTTGAATATTTAAACATGTAGCAACTCCATCCCATGATAGATCATTTCAAACCAAAATTCATTTTTTTCTTTGCTATCTACTACTACTATAAACTTCCAGTTTATCATATAACATTACAATTTATGGTATAACCAGCTTGTGTACTGACTATAAACCCTTTGTCAATGCCACTGTAAAGACTTTATAGTCCATAAATAATAGAAGAGCCATACTATCTATCGTTCTTATTTTGCCCAGCACATCCAGAATATAGGACTCTAAACATGTCAGAGAATCTGCTTGTTTCACATACAATATAGGTTATGTAAAAAAATAAAAAAACCTTCATTTCTCTCAGTACTTGACTTATACAAAGTCCATTCAGATAAATAGAAGTCACAAGTGCACATGATAATTCAGGAACAAAAGAAGCATGCAGGCAAAAATCAGTCTCAATTTACTGCAGCATTCATCTATGGCCAGGGACTAAAAAAAGATTAATTTTCTACCTCCTAAATTATTAAAAAGATGATGTTTCCTCTTCATGTGTAATCATATAGGGAGGAATTTGCTCAGAGCTCTATATGAAGTGTATCACCTTTTCCTGGTTCTTCTTAATGCACTTGTTTGGTCAAGACATTCCTTTGTGTCCCAGCAGAGCAATTCCAGACCTAGCTCTGTCGCATATTTGTCGTTATAGCCCAGACTTTAATGTTATGTAGGATGGTTTTCCCTGATGGTGAAACAGAGTGAGGACCAAGACCACTCCTTGTGCTGTATCCCTCCAAGCTGCACATGGCAAACCAGTGAGAACCTCGCCTGTTGTGCTTGCCAGGCACAAGGAGCTGTGAAAGTTTGTGCTTCTGGCTTCTCCTCTGCACACAGATTGCGTGCAAGGGTGGATATTTCATTCTCCTCACTGCTAGTAAAAAACAAGATGGGACTGCTTAAAAATGTTGTGACAAGGAAGTGTCACAACTTTAGTCTAAAGACCATCTCATTTCCATTTTGTAAATGGAGTTATTTACAATGAAGGCCATAAAATAAGATGTCAGTTTGCCCTGAACACTAAAACCTCTTATCCCAGATGTAGCAGGCAATTAAAGCTGACACTGCACTCTGCCCTGGCCTCAGATATTCCATAACACACTGGATTTCTCTCCTATTGCACCCCAAGCTTGTTTGTTGAATGTTTTTCAGCTTGTTCAACTCCTCCCTCCATCCCCTCACGGCAGGATGCTGGTGTTGTCTATCTGGGGACTGCCCCTTCCCACCAAATCCTGGCAGGCACTCCAGCAATTGGCCTTCTGGAACAAAGCCTTCACCCTATTGATCCCACAAACCAAGCTTCTTATGCTCACACACTCCCCCGGTGGATTCCCATGTTGCTCTCACTTCCTACAAACTTGCAGGCATTTTCATTTGTGTTTCTTAGCTCTTATCAGCTCTCAAGCAGTACATATTGACAACTTTCTCACTGCAAAATATAAGATGGGGTGAGGATTTTTTCAGTTCAATAAGGAAAAAAAAAGACAAATTAAAGAAGAAATCTGACCCTCTTTCTTTTCCAAACCTAAGAAGGGGATGGGTCCCTTCTTTGGTGGCATATTGCAGCTCTCCACAGGACCACATTCCTACAGCTCCTCTAGTCCTAGATCTCATTTCAGTGCTGCTAAGTCAAATGTGGGCAACAAAATACCCTTGTGAGTAGATCTAGCACACCTTTAAATGTTGATGTATTCAAATATCTTTATAGAGAATATGACAATAAGTCTCAGGTGAACCCTTTGGGAATTCCAGGGAAAAGGCTACCTAATCTCCAGTTAAACAGGCCTATTATCTCTCACTCCCCGTGAGAAAGTGAAGCAGAACTGATTTGATTAAGAGCAAATTAACCTCTCTAACACAGCTACCCAGGGTTTTACACCTGTCACTTTAGTATGACAATTTATATTTATTCAAAAAGCCATGAGACAGTAAATTAAACATTGCCCTAATTAGAAAAATGTCATATGTTACAGTGGGCTAGCAAACTGAACTCATTTCAAACAGTTCTGGTGCAAAGTATATTTCAGCACAGCATTAACACGAGTAGAGTCAATATTTTTTACATTATCACATCCAAGCTTAATACCATCATGCCACAGATGTATATTTAAAGTTCCATCAAACAATAAGGCTGGACTATATCCAAAGTTCACCATAGACCCAAATTCATTTAGGAAGAGCTATCAGCACCTTAATTACCACATACTCCATTCTATTTCTATCTTGTAATGTCACAGCATAAAGCTGCTCTTCCTCTTAATTAGATCTGTTGGCATGGTATTCTTCCTAAAGTTCTTATGGAATAAATAAAGGCTAAATTCTTCAATACCATGCAATATCAAACATCAACATTAGATTAATTTCATCTGCTAATCACTCACAGGTGAACCTCAGGGTTTTAAAAAACCCAAAGTTGTATAAAATAAATATTTAGGCCTACAGAAACCCTCTTAGCAAATTTTGAGAGGACAACAACAAAGACCACGATGTGACAGTTCCCTTGACAAGGCAGAATTCAGCTGGCACCCAGCTCAGGGTGGTTGGTGTCTGCTCCATGCTGGATCAGCAGCACCAGGTCCAAACGAGGGCAAGGGGCAGGAGCAGGACACCATGGCCAGGAGGGGCTGAAGGTCACTGTGCAGCCACCACCACCTCCCTGTCCCCCTGCACAGGAGGGGCTGTGCAAGGGCGGCACAAGGGGTCTGCTGCCTCATGACAACAGTACAGGTCACACTTCCCAGCTGGAAAGAGTCAACATTTCAATTTGCTCAAAAAGCTTCCTGAAGCAAACCCTCTGGGGCTTTCACACTCGCCGGGGTGATGCAGGAGAGCCCTGCACTCTGGTGGAGGGGGAAGAATGAGCCCTCTCCCCCATCCATTAACTAACTGCTTAGCTTAATGGTTAGGTTTGCTCCTCAGTTATGATTTATGAAACAGAACTTGTGAGTTAGGAACCTCATGATTTAAGAGACTAACGACTAAAGTAATTTTTTTGCTGTTTCTTTTCTTTTTTTTTAAACTTATCCTTATTGTTTTAACAGCTTTAGTTCTCCTGCTCTCTAAAATCACTATGCATACTGTAATTACAGCACAGATAACAAGCCCTGTGATGAATACGTATAGTTTATACAAAAAAACTCTTCTGAGTTGCTCTGAGGAAACTGTATAATAATGAAGCTATCTGAACTCTAACAAGAAAATAATTTAGGTCATTATTCCCAGCAATAAATATTGGACATACACATTTGTTTTCCCTGGCTTGCTAAGAGGAGGCAGAACTATTATTTTTATAAATAAGTATATACATGTATGTATGTTTATATGAAGAATTTATATATTTTAGAATTTGATCCATTTTTAAAGGTACAAAACATTTCTGAGCTAAACAGAAGAATGGGGACACAATTTAGCACCAACCCAGGAAACATACACATACCCATGTATAAACATTGGTAAGTATATATACATACGTAGATAACTATTAAATATATCAGGAAATAATGCAGTTATTTGTCAGTAAATGAAGGAGATGCCACAGGTGTAGCACTGCTAAAGCAGTGAGAGCTCCTGTTGCAGTACCTGTATGACAATGGCATCTTTCCCTGTCCATCTGCAGGGCTGCTTCTCCCTCCCTGGCAGGGATCAGCTCCTACTGAGCCTCTCCTCACTGATCCTGGTAGTTTGCTTCCTTAACCTCTTTGTGTCTCTTCTCACAATCCACACACCCTCCCAGACTTGCATTTGGTCCAGGAAATGCTGCAGCTGTCAACACTCACCTTACTGGTAAATTGATTGAGAAATTAAGGGATTGTCTGTGGCAGTGTTTATCACAAAGCATAGTCCCTAGACCTTTCTCCAGAGCCACTGGAGACAGATCAAGCAAAACAGTTCTTCAATTCTAATGCAGCCATTATCCCTTATCAGGTTTGGTTTAAAATAGATGACATCAAAACCAAAGGAAGCCAGCAGAGGCAGAAGACAAAAAGAGAAAGAATAGATTTGCAGTGGCTGTTTTAGAGCTGTAGAAGAGTAAATGCCCATTAAGCAGTTCAGCAAATCCTGTTTTAGCACAAACAAGAAAACTAACAATTTTTTGTACTGTCTAATGGTCACTAAGTATAGGAAGCTCCTCAAAACAAACCAAGTGCCACATATCATTATTTTTATGCATTACCATCAGGCTTCCAGACTATGTACAAAGGGCCAGCACTGCAGACATAAGAACACTGCATTTTTTTTTTATGATCTCACCTTTCCAGCTTGAGCTGGTAAAGTCACAGCTGTCACCACTTAACAACCTTTTTTTAATTCTTTAACCCTTAAGACACAGCAGCCATATAGCTTCAAAACTACAAGGTACAGATTAAAGACACAGATTTTGTGAAAACAGTCTGTCTGCTTTGTCACTAATGCTCACATTCCATGAAGATATATTTGTCAGAAATATATGGCCCAACTCACTGGATTTTGATTGATCCAGAATAATTTCTATATATCTCACTCAATTTGGCTACTGTAAAAACATCTTAGCCATATGTGTGAAGACCACACCAGGGAAAAACCTATTAGAAAAACACCAGAACACCCAAACAAATATTCTCCTCAAATTATGTCAAGCAGCCCAACTCAAAATTGCAGCAAGCACAGCACAGCCTGTGTTAATTTGGGACTTGTGTCTCATTCTTTGGCTTCTCTTGGGCAGAGCTGCAGAGACAATCAGCAATCCAGACTGCTCCAAGCTTGTCACTAGTGCAGCCTGAATTCTCTCATTCCTGTGAGCCAACTGAAGTTACAGATTGTTGATACCAGAGCATGGGCCTAAATTACATATCCCACTGCAAATCTTATCACTTTGCCCAGGAAATTCCAGCATAATATTTTTTTGTAGCAAGACATTCTCATGGTTTGGGACTGGTTTTGAGAAAGCTTCTGCAAAATTGTGCTTTTACATATATTTTTATATGTATACACACACAAAATATTTTCAATTTTCCCCTTAATGGGTTTTTAACCTGCTCAAATACCACACAACTTGGGACAGGAAACTTCCTCAAGAAAGCAGCAGCAGAGTTACAAAGGTCTGAGCATCTATTAAAATCTCACCCTCATGCTCCCACAGGTTGGAATTGGTGCAGCTCTTGCGCACCCAGTGGGTACCCAGGTGGGTTCTGCTCCTGCAGTCACACTGAGATGAAGCAAAGGAATAACAGCAGCAGCCCATGGCAGACACAAGCTACAGCAACAGACCCCAGGAAGAAATATTTTTAGAGGACTTTAAAGGGAAAGTTTGCTTTCAGGTCATGTGCTTGTGGATCAGTGAGGAAATGACAGAAATAACAAGGTGGCACCTTATAATTTAATGATTGAATAAAAGAGGGATCATCTGAGAATAAAAGATTAAAAAACCCCAATGTTCTTACATTAAAATTTTAGGAACAAGAAACCTTTGGGTAAAAAGAAATAAAAGGAAATACAGAAAGGGCAGCTTGTTCATACACACCATACGTATCATCAGGAAATTTCTAAGGAAATAGCAGCTAAAAGTTATGAGCAAAATAGGCATATCAGCTCTCAGATATAGTCAATTTGCTATTCTTTTTCAAAAAAGCAAGCACTGAAGAAAGACACTGTAGGGGTTATAAAAATAGCTTTTTACAAGAAGAAAAAACAAAACCAAAAAACCAATCAGCAAGCTCTTTCCCTGAGGTACTTTTCAGCCTATAAAAATTGAAAGTTAACAAAATGAGACTGCAAGAAAATACCATAGCAGGAATATGAAATTTGTGTAAGAAGACAAGTAAAGAGACAGGCAGGATCACAGTATGTTTCTTAGCTCACATAGGTGACTTGATAAAAGCACTTACTCTTTCTGATCAACACCAGAGCACGGGGGAAGTGTTCCTACATGTAATACTTGGTACCACAAAATGACATTAAAAAAAAAAAACAAACCACAAAACAGGGCCACCTAATTAAAGTGATTAATCTCTTTTTTACAAGAGCATTATATAAACCAGATTTGCACCTGCTAGCTGAGTTCAGGTTGCAGTACAATGCTTTTCAGAGATACAGAAATTGGATCAACCGAATAGTCCAGATGTGTGTATTAAGCTGGTGCCCACTTTCTCTCTAAGAACAAAATTCACACAGCAGCTTGGCTGCTGCCCAGTTTTGTTTGTTTTTCTGAGGTAAAGAAAATTAATCCCATGAAACTTTCCCAGCTACGCCAGAGAGCTGAAGAAGCTCCCTGAATATTTTGTTGTGCCAAGAGAACGGAGGTGTAAAGCCCAGAGGTACAGGAGGAGCAAAGGATACAGCACAGCCTGGAGTTTACTTAACCACAAAGCCATGCTTCACAGTCCAGTTTTAGACTAAACCATAACCTCAATCATATCGTTCATGTGCTTAAGACAACATGACCAACATGGAATTAGCTTGAAAATCATCCAGATACAACGAATAGATGACATTTTTATTTACCTTCTGAGCCTAGGAAAATAGGAATCTTATTAAAGCTTCACAATATGTAATCACATAGTGACAGAAGAAGTGGAAGTCACTTCAAATGGAAAGAATATAGATTTAAATTAAATATTAGAAGAAATTCTTCCCCATGAGGGTGGTGAGGTTGCCCAGAGAAGCTGTGGCTGCCCCACCCCGGGAAGTGTCAAAGGCCAGGAGCTTGGAGAACTCTGGTCTGGTGGAAGTTGTCCCTGCTCATGGCAGGGGTGGGAACAGGATGAGATTTAAAGTCCCTTCCTTCCCTAAACCATTCTATGATCCTATGACTAACAAAAGACATAAACCAGCCATGATCTCTTCATTGCCCAAACTCAGAGACAGTGGCTTTTGATGACTACTGAATGACATGAGCAGAGCTGCAGCACTGAGGGATTGATGTTCTCCTGAGCCCCTTGAACACCAGTGCAACTGGAAATCAAAGGCTTCTGCATCACCCAAAAGCCTCTCTGCACTGAGACCCAAAGAAGCTGTTCCCCCAAAAGTGAGTCCCAAAAGCTGTTTCCCTGTTTCCCAGGGAGTGCTGGGCAGCAGGTCCTGGGCACTGCTGTCCTGGGTGGGGTTTCAGGTTGGGCATCAGTTACCAGAAAACTGAAACCACAGTCAATGTCTGCTGAGGAGGGCAAAAAGGCAAAACACAAAACCATCTCCCAGTCTGCCCAGCTTGTATTTTGTTGTCCTCAAGGACAGCTGTGATTAGTCAAAAGCTAAGAAATCATCTTTAATAAAAGAACAAAGTGCTGGAACAGAGCCAGCAACAACTTTTGATGGTTCTGACACCTTCAAAAAAAAAAAAAACCAACATGCTGAGTTGCCATTTTAGTATTTTGTAGGGTGCAGTTAGAATTGGATCATCAGATATGTGAATCCAGTGTGATCCCCTGGAAGCAAAAAGCAGCAGCATGCCATATGTTGTATATCCTAAACACTAGTCAAAATAGCCTCATTTCATCTGACAGTACAAAGGACTGTCTGGATGTTGCATTTTTTTCTTGGCAGATCAGATAGCCTTATTGGTGCGCTTGTTTCAAGACAGGAAAACCACATTCAGTGCTTGTGTTGCAATCACGAAAAGAGAAACATGGAAAGAAATCTTAATATTCTTTCTCCGTGTTTTGTAAAATTTAACATTCACATTATAGTTTGGCCATGAAGGCTCAAACCTGGATGCTTTCTGAAAGGAGACACTACACTCAAGGGACAAAACGCAGTATTCCAAAGGCAATTGAACCGACTAGTAATATGAGTTTGGTTTTTTAAAATAAAAAAGCTTTTGGCATTTGTTGAACGTAAATAATGAGTTGTGTAGAATTACTGCTTAGGAAATGGAAAGCACTAAATATCAGTATTGCATAGTCACAGTCCACTGTGGGACTCAGGCCACACATAGATGTATTCCCACTCACCAAAAGCCCACTCCGTACAGTTGGCAAATTTCATCTCTTTTATCCTCTAGTGAGTAAACAATAGGATTATATTAAGCAATTCATTTTGGGGGAAAAACAAATAAAACCAGAAATAATCCAACAAACTTAACCATGAACTAATCATTTTTGAAAAAATTCCTTATCCACCACATACCCCCCAGCCAAGGGGAACATGCCACAGCCTTTACCATCTCATCAGTGACCACCCAATACATCAGCTGCCCATCTGACCAAACCACCTTTGCTACTAATGTGGTTAACAGGTGTTTTACTGGTATCAAATCCAATTGCCTTTAATTCACACTAATGGTGGAGTTGATGTTCCCTCAACCCACAGTTTATGTTTCTAAACCAGATAGTCATAGTTAATGCCATAAAACATGCCAAGATTGAGAAATCAAATTGGACACTGTGCTCATATTTTTAGAATTAGTGCTTTTCCTTAGGAAAATCCAAGTTGTTTGGCCTAATTTTCAAATTTTCAGTCAATCCACTTAGTCTAGACAGCAGGCAAAATTTTCTTATGGATAGAAACTAATGTTTCTTCTGACTCATTTTTTGTAGGCACACCATTAAAAGGGGAAGAAAAAAATGCATCTAAATACACAGCCAGGTTTGGGGACCTGAGGGTTTCAAGGGACTGACGGCTGTATACAAGAAAAATTTGGGTCAAACAAATAAGAAATAGATGTGGGGCCACAAAAAAGCGGAGAGGGAGCAAAAAACTAGTTACACAGAAATAAATGGAGTGTAGATTTTGGTAAGTAATAAAAACAGATCTTCAAAATACCTTGTGGCAGTTGCAGTGAGGTGCCACAGAGTGGTATATTATTACTCCTTACATGAATGATCTGCTGGGTCTACAGCTGAGGGCAAGGCAGGCAGACAGTGTTATCCATTGCAGAGTCTTTAATGAGACAATGTGAAGTTCAAGTTGCACACCATTCAATATTTTTCTTCCCTGTTCAATCTATTGAGTCAATATTCTGCTAAAACCTAACATTTGTTGCATTTTTCCAATTTAGTTTCTGTCACTGTCCCCTAAAAGTGCTGAGCCTGTTAAACTGACATCACCCACACAAATTTCAATGAGGGCACTGTTGTGAAAAACACCACGGAGTGGAGGCTGTGCTTTGATGGAACAGCTCAGCTTCCCCTTCACTCCACATCTGTACAAGCTTGTCTTTCCATCAACAGCTGGAAAAGTTCACAGAGATGCACACTGTGCCCTGAGGCTCCCCTCCCATTTTATTGACAGGAAGGAATAAGAAGCACTGTGGAAGTAGATGACTACAGTAAAGACTAAATCCAAAATATTTAACTAAGTGTATACAGAGCTATTTTGATAGCTGTAGAGCTGCTACATTACACAGCCCTCCTGCTTGATTTTAATTCTTTTTTTGAATGTTACCAATATCTCAAACTTTCCTATCCAATCCTTGCGCTAACTACAGAACAAAAAGCTACTTATTCTATTCTTTTCCCCTGTTGTTTTTCATTCAGAAAGGTCCCACACCACCTAAATACTGCAAGGCATCTCTAGGGGATGCACCACATGAAAAAACATATAGGAGAAATGGCCTGAATTGTTCCTCTTGGTTTATCATAGCACCAAATCAGATGGTGATCCAAGCAAGCAGGTTTAGAGTAATCCCTGTAAACTTACCAAACGTCAACCAGCCAAAGAAAGATGGGTTTGTATGGCTCTCTCCCTCTGTCCTAGTTTAGCATCAATTCAGTTTTTGATGTGGAGTACCTTATTTGGGGCTTTGTTAGCTTCCTGTAGATGTAGTGGAGAACCAGTCAGTAGCCAATCTTAGATATTGATGCATAATTGAGCCAATGGGGGGGTGGATACACCTTTTGTGAACACACATTTCAAGAGAAAAAAGCTGAGGGTGGCTCTCTTGGCTTCCAGCCTTGGAGAAGGTGGGGGGCTGGGTCTGGGCCAGCCCTACTTGGCTGTGCCTGGGCAGGTCCAGTCCCCCAGCCTGGCTGAGATTTCCTACCCCTGGAGGGGTGGTGAGGTGGCTGCTGAACCTCTCTCCAAGGAGCCTACCAGGGCCTGACCCAGGGGGTGCCTGGGGCCCCTTGCCAGTGGGAGGTGGAGGGCCAGGCCCCTTCCCAGCAGAGCCACTGAGCCATGCCAGCCAGAGGCTATATCAGCACTGGGAATGGCAATGTGGCACAGACCAGCACCAAGGGCATCCCCATGGTCAGTGCCAGGGGTGGCCCTGCAGTCACTACCACTCCAGACAAGGAGCAGCCACGTGGCCAAGATTGGAGCAGCCAGGGCAGTGCTGGGCAGCCACAGCCACCTCAGCATGGCTGACAATGAACTTTATTTGCTCAGCCACTTTGAGCAAGCTTTGCTGCAGACAGAAGGACAAAAGCATAGGCAACAGCTTTTCTTGATTTCAGCACCCTGGCAAAGCCAGGCTGGCACGGCTCACACAGTGCTGGCAGAGACCATGTGAGCCAAGACACTAGTATTGGAACCAAATCAATATTGCTGTGATCCAATGAGAAACTTGAACAGAGAGAAATGAGAAACTTTGCCCTAGAGATAGGAGTAGAAAACCTCTGTTCCCAGAGATGAACAAAGAAAGCTTTTGTTTTATGCTAGAACAGTTCATCCTTAAAATAGCACCCCAGTAAGTTGATGTGGCCCATGAAAGCAGCTGTGGGAAAGCTCCAAGACATGGGTAGGACTTCTGCACTGAGAATAGATTTTTTTTTTTCTTTGCTAGGTGTCTGATTCATTTTGATATTAAAGCCATGAGAAAACTGTTTTCTTGAAGAGAACTTTCCATGCCATGGCAAAAGAAACTCTTCTCCCTAAGTGAACTGAAGAAAGCTGAAGAAAGACTATTTTAGAGATAGTAAACTGACTGAAATTTGCAAGTTTTATCTTTACATTGTTAGTGAGAAAGAAGAGTGTGTAAGAGAAGTGTTCAGAAAGTTTATTCAGACATTATTTTTTTTCTTTTCATTCTGTTAATAAAGTTTTTTTTATACCCTTTCAAGTTTAGACCTTTGCTTCTTCTCCTAATCTTATCTCACAGCAGAAAATAGACCCACCACATTTAATTGGTGCATAAGCCAGGAAACTCTCAAATTGACAAACCTAAAGCACTACACATAATTCATATTTCTGCCTGGTTTCAAACTGAAACTATGATACCCTCCCTGTTTCAGGTGATATCCCAGCTTCTTATTCTCCTTGTCAAAGGGCCTGAGAGCTTAAGAAAACTAATGCTAAGAGCAAAAGATCTTTATAATGCTTTAAAGTCATCCCTCTTGTAAGTAACAGAAGCTATTAAAGTCTCCTCACAATTTCTTTTTCTGTATATCTATGAGTTTCTATAATAAATGAACTTTGACTTATTACAGATGAACCCAGCAAAGGAAGGAGCATTGATAAAGTGACAGTAAATCTAGTAATGCAATTCTCAGGCAGTCAAATTACACTTTTTAAAATTTGTTGAGAAGCAGGACAAGCGTGGGTCTTGTTGTAAAACCCCCCAGGACTGAGACTTGTTGTTAAAGGACTTAGGATGATTTAGTTAATAGAAAATTACAAGGCACATTGGAGCACCCTAAAATGTACTGTGTCCAGTTCTGGCCCCTCAATTTGGGAAGGGAGTTGAGATGCTGGGGCATGTCCAGAGGAGGCAACGAGGCTGGAGAGGGGCTGGGAACACAAACCCTGTGAGGAATGGCTGAGGGAGCTGGGGGTGTTCAGCCTGGAGAAAAGGAGACTCAGGGGTGACCTCAGCACTCTGCAGCTCTCTGAAAGGTGGTTATAGTCAGATGGGGGTTAGTCTCTTTCACTGGGCAGAACAAGAAGACAGTGTCTCAAGCACCAAGGGAAATACAGACTGGATATTAGGAAAAAGACTTTCATGGAAAGAGTGATAAAGTACTGGAATAGTCTGCCTGGGGAGGTGGTGGAGTCACCATCCCTGGATGTGTTTAAAAGGACTGGATGTAGCACTCAGTACCATGGTCTAGTTGAGGTGTAAGGGCATGGGTTGGACTTGATGATCTTGGAGGTCTCTTCTAACCTGGTGATTCTGCGGTTCTAGGAAAAAATTTTAAAGTGGCACCTAACTGCAAAAAGAAAACACTGTAATGGATGGAAAAGGGTTTTGTACCATAACAAGAAAAAAAATGCTGAATTGCATGGAAAATATCAGTCATCATGTAGGGTTCCTTGTGTTGAGGTAGATAAAAAATATTACAAAATTAGTGAACTACAAAACACATAATAAAGAGACGAATGCAAACTAAACTAAATAGGGGAAACCAGCTTTGTCTGTAAATCATACCTGGCATACACTTACAACAGCAACACCTTAGTATATATCTGATCCGCTAACACACTGTCTTCTTTTTCAGGTAACATTTCCATTGGGACATGCACAAATTTGACATGTACCATCCAGTCCAAGCAAATAGGGAGAGACTGCAAAATTTGCCTCTATAAATCACACCAATGCTGTTATCACATGACAAAACATGAAAGAGATTATTTTGGCAACACAGCATAAAGGAAAAAAAGGGCAATACTTGAACACTTGTACAATGTCACAAAACCTGCAGTGATTCACTAAAAGCACTGATCAGTTCCTATCAGATGTGCAAAGCCTTACAAAAAAATCTCTCCAGCTCACAGGTGAACCAGCTAGAACTCAGCCAGGTAGCAGAGCAGGAGGTAGTAATGAGGATGACTACAGGTTTTGAAATGCTGATTTTGCTCCCAGTTTTTTCCCTGATTACAGAAACTGTGTTTTAAAGCAAACAGAATGTGGAGAGGCATTGCTAAAAAGCTGTTGACACAGTACAAATGAGATCACAAATTAAAAGGGATGTGCCAGTTAATGAACACAGAGCTGTTGAGCAGTGTAAAACAGTAAACTCTAAATATTCTTCCCAAGAATTTTCTTCAAGGAAGTCCACCACTGAGAATTTCATATGTTAATCAGGCTTGCATTGTCCTTTTCTGTGTATTTTAGAATGTTTTGTCCTCAGAGATTTGAATGCATTCCCATGAGACCACATCCCTTCATTCTTACAATGTAACTGGATATGTTACATATGCATACTTTAATAATGTTTAAATGAAATCTCTTAATGTGGTCTGTTGGGCATTTCTGGCATTGGTTATTGTGCCAACACAAACATGAGAACATCACCTTTGACCAGCAGCAGCTCTCCACAACCACATCCCTACCTTAAAGGTGGCAAGAGTTGATTTTGGCAGCCAGACTGAATTTCTGGATTGTTAAACCAAGCCCCAAAACACGACAGAGTGAAAATAGTCTTCGCAAAATTTGAAGAAAAAAGGCAATTCATTTTCACATTTTCAAATAAATGATTTTCACTGTTTTTCTCTTTTCAAATATAGACTAACTAATCACTGTAAAATAGGAATATATTCTATTTCCATTCAAAGTATCTGTCTATTCAAATTTTACCTCTCATACAATGCAGCAATAGTTACTTCTCTACTTAAGTGCAGGCAGACCTCTATAGCATTTAATGTGAAGAGTGCAAGACTTGTTTATTTGATGTAGCTATGTCATTTCCATAAGGGAAGATTTTCCCTTATGATGTCGTAGTACAAAGGAATCAAAGTCATGTAACATCTCTAAAATAATAGAGCTGGCAAAGGTCAAGGATTTTTACTGCATCTGAAAGATTACAGTAATAAGGGCTTTAGAAAGCACTCTGGAAGTTGTATGGAAAGGATATCACTCTCTCCTAAATTTTGTAACTGTGAAAGCTAACCTACTGCACCAGTAAACTGCAGTTTCTCCAAGATAAAGATAAATCTAAGAATCCATGGATGAAAAAAAGGAAAAGAAGGTTGGAGAACGGGAAAACCCCATTACTGGCCCCTTCATCCTTCCTGACAGGAGATAAATATGACCATGATCCAGAGAACATGAAAATCAAGCCCTACATATTGGGAATTTCTTTACTACTTTCTTATGGGAATGCTCATCTTCTATTTGTCTTATAACAAATTCCCTGTTACCTTTCCTTTGCCTCCCACCCCTGTCTCAAGAGATTGATGATTTCCAAATCCACTTGCATTCACCTCCCCAACAACATACGCTTGCTGTCATCCCTACAAGACACTGCCTGAGCAGGCAATATTCAACATGACCAGCATTCTTCATGGTTCTTACAGAGAACAATGAAATCATGGAGAATTTTGCCAAAGTAAGGACATCCAGGCTTTTCTAAAAGAAATCTCAAAGATTTTTTTTTTTAGCCAGAAGAAACTTTCCACTTCAGAGAGATTAGAAAAAACAAAAAGCCTTTAACAAATTTTTATACAATAGGATTAACAGCAGAGGAATTTGGAAAAGAAATAAGAAGCTGTGGGAAAGAAACCTCAGCATTTCTTCTGGTCTAACAAGAAGGATTTCAATTTTAAAAGGGGAAAGGTAATGTATTTACAATACTAGATAGAGACAAACTATTTTGCCTTCAGTCTCAGTTTATCCACACAGGAAGTGAATTATTACTTCAAAAGCAGCAGCATTTTTTCTTTATTGAAACTGTTCACATCGAGGCGAGAACACTGATTCACCCTTATTTATGAAGCAAAAATAATGTTAATGCATCTACCTCTTAAGACACTTGTCAAGTGTTAAAACGAGTGAATTCATAAAATGTTCAGTGATGTTAAATGTGGATTGCGACCTACTATTTCAATTGCCACACTGAACATAACAGCCAACCCTGTTATTAACCTGCAGTTTGGGATGGGAGGATTTCTTCTCACTGTGCAGAGCTCCAGTTATGATGAGATTTCATTCTAACAAAAAACACTTGAATTGTGACTCCATTAAATGAGAAATAGATGGTTTTGCCTGATACAACACTCTGATGTCTAACAGCTTCAATGCTAATAAAGGTATTAACACCACAGGTGTGCTTTACATTATATTCATTAATTAGGGCACAAATTACAAATTTTCCAGGCTATACTAATTCTCAATCTTGGAGATAACTCCTTTAAGAAGAGAAAGGAGAGGTGGCTGTGATAAAACAAGTTAAAAGTTAAGAAGAGGCAGAGGAGCAGTGCAGTGTGGGAGAACTCCTGAGCCTGGTCAGCCTCCTTGCTTCTTTTATTTTTTTTCTTATTTGAGCCATTGTGGATTCAAAAGAGATCAAAGAAATTATGCTCAAAATGTTGCCATAGGCAAAAAGAAATGCACCTTCTATGTCCAGCCATTTGCTTCCCTGTACCATAATTGAAATATTAACAGCCTAATCAAACAACTGTTATTAGCGCAGATTTAATCATTAGAAAATGGGAAAATAAAGGGAGAAAACTATTACAGAAACAGCTTTGACAATCCCAGACTCACAGAACGTGCTGCAGGAAGAGACCCAGAGAGAGAGAGAGCAGCGTGAGAGCAGCACAGCCCCACCACTGTCACTGCATGGAGCAGGGCCAGCCCGGGCTCTGTCACAGTTCCTCAGGAGGCTGCTCACACTCTGGGAGAGCAGCAAGCTTCTCAAACTGCTCCACTCCACGAGGGCTTTGCTAAGAGATTTTGTGTTCAGCATTCAGGTTGTTTTTCCAGCACATACATGTATTCAGGACAGAGGGTTGGATCATTACCTGCTAGCAGAAACCCGCCAGGCAATGCACAGGCTCCTACTACCTTATTTTAGCATTTTAATTACACTCTGATAGTAATTGCGCAGGGTGGCTTGCATGACAAAAGTTGAGAGTTGACAGAAGATAAATGGCCAAAAAGTTTAGATTTCAATGAAATGCCAGCAAAATGAACAGCAGGAAAGCAAATAAAAGTCATCACAGCCTGATAAATCAAGCAAATCTTCAACTACCTGGATTTTTTGATGGTAAAATTTTCAGAGACTGTTGACTGCACTGGCAGACAAAGCACATAATCTTTCTGTGGGCTGCAGTTCCTGAGCAGATGAGTCATGCTCAGAAGTGACACAAAGCTGACCAAGCCATCCAAGTGCTTTTGACAACTTTCCCCACAATCATTTGTGCTCCTCCAAGTCAGCTGTGGCTGCAGAGCAGCCGTATGGTCACCCACACAGTCACTGGGAATGCTCAGTGCCACAGCACAAAGCCAAGTGCTGGCTGCTGCAAGCACGACACAACAAAACTGTTGGTGTCTGCAGGGACCAGCCCTCCTGCACGTCCCCAACACCTTTTAGCAGCACCTCAACTGCCAAGGCATAAGCATCACTTATCATCCACAGAAATCTTAAATCTTTTTATTCAGTTATTCGGTTTTCTCTGCCATACTTGGTGTTAGTTGTGCAACGCATTTCCATGACAAGAGCAAACAGCTTTAAAATAATGTCCAGCAGTCAAAATTTCATTGCACAGCCTCTGTGGTTATAAACCATGTCACATGTAGGCCAGCAGTACTTGAGCATTTCACAGATAAACACACACACTCTTTATCCTTTACAGCTATGTTACTCTGAGAATAAAAGGTAGCAGCAGCTTGAGTGGCATTAAAATGTAGGGAAAGTGCAAATAAAATTCAGATTTATTTCCGTTTCATTTCTACTCAACTGCAGTTATTCATAACATCTAAATGCACATTCGCTGCAGTTTCTAGATGCAATATAGTAGGTTTTATGCAGTTAAAATGAGTTTATGTACAAGAGAATTGCCACAAGGCAATTCAAAACTGCTTTTCAGAAACCCTTTTCCAAACTAAGTTGTATAATAATAATTCTATTTGTGTTGTATCAGCTGGCCCAGAAGTACAAATCCAAAATTACCAGGAAGAAAACTAGGATTAAAAAAAAATATATATATTTACAGAATCTATATGAAATAGTTAAACACATAACATGAATTAAGAAGAGGGAAAGGTCACAACAGACTATTCTTGCTTTGTTTGGTGACACACAATGTAAGCATATATCTACATTCCCAATTCTGATGCATTTTGTATTTATCGTACCTTCAGATGTTTAATTGCCTTTAAACTCAAATTATTAATCATAATTTGCAGGAAATAATCTTCAGTTTGTTTTATGTGCACTTACAAAGACATCAAACCATAAAGATATTAAAGGACATGTATGATACTTTCTTTCCTTATGGTTAAAATAACTTTTCCTCCAGAATTTATAATACATTGGAGAAGTCCCTGCTGGTCTCCATATTGTTCCACCATGACATTTTCCTTGGATTTCCCATAGCTCTTTGAATGGTAATTTCAAAGATGAGGGAATGATTCACTCAGCCTCACTTGCCATCCACAGAAGGAAATGCAATTTCTAGAATCAGAAAGAATTTCAAATTCACCAATTTCACTGAACCATCTCTGGGAATAGCCTACAATTCTAAGCTCCCACACTGACAACAAGCTGCATGTGCTTCAAATGCAGCCAACCCTCCTCCAGCACAAGAGTCACATACAGGGAGTTAATTAACTGTACTTTGGCTGTAATTGGAGACCTCAAGTGAGGTTGTACAGAGCAAAGTATAATGTTATTTCAAAGACTCATTAAGATGTACCTTGTGCCCTGAAGAGTTTACAAAACAGCTAAAAAAAGCAAGGAAAGAGCAACTGAAAGGCAGAGGGAGTGCCAGGAGGAAGAGATCTGATTCACTCGTATGAACTTATGAATAGGAACATTGCTTGAGTCACTGAACAAAAAGCTTCAAAATCTGTACTCTCAACTCCAGTTCAACAAGAGCTGCCTTTTATCCTTACCTTTATTTTTTTAATATAAGCAAGGATGCTGGAAGAAACCAAGAACTTTATTTCATTCCCAGTGTTGCAACAAACTAAAAACGACGCAAAAAATCTCCACTCAGAAAAAGATCAATGGCTCCCAATCATTATCTGAGCAGAATATTAAAGTAAGACATGCATAATAAAGTAATTTTGTTTAATTTTTGAGAAGTGATGGCATTTAGCAAGATTCAGTAAATTGTC
Source organism: Cinnycerthia olivascens (assembly GCA_035048155.1). Classification (NCBI taxonomy): domain Eukaryota; kingdom Metazoa; phylum Chordata; class Aves; order Passeriformes; family Certhiidae; genus Cinnycerthia; species Cinnycerthia olivascens. Next base: position 4,294,138 of record JAWWMU010000041.1, on the reverse strand, counting down.
CCTTTCAGCACTAATAACACGTTCATAGCTTTCCCCACCAGACGTTCCATAATGGCAATATAATAGGATTGCAATGACAATTAAATGATTGCATATTTTAGGGCAATGGAGGGTATCCACTAGGGCATGAACCATTAGCAAAATGGTAACGTTGTCACAGGAATTTTCATGCTTTGGCATAAAAACTGAGAAAGGAGAAGCACTGGAAGGCAGCAGGTATTCAATTCTCACGCCATCTTCCTGACTTACAAAAGCAGAGAAATGCAAACTGATAGTGAATCTTAAAATACCCAAAAAAAACTCAAGTTTGCTTTCCAACCCTTCCTCCTCTCTACATCCTCAGAGGATCAGGTGTAGCCTTGGCTGGCACAGCTCAGGGGTGACAGCAGGGAGGGTCCTGCTCATCTGTTCCTCACATCCCAGCTGGGATCTCTCCAAAGGCCCTGGGTACTCTCACAGAGTCTCACACAGAAACTTCTTCAATCCTAAACACACATGGCCCGGGAAGCCTTTCCCAAACAAGACCCCTTCCTTAGGGAAACTACCAAACACAACCAAAAAAAAAAAAAGGGGGAAAAAATCCCAAACCATCTCAACGTTATTTTGTTGCTTTCTACCCAAACAAATGCATCTAAACTGAGCTAGCAAAAAAGAGAAGGCGCAGCAGGTTGCTGAAGAAAGTTTAAACTCAGCATCATCACCAGTATTTTTAATACTTCCCTTAGATATAACAACAAGTGGTTCCATATAAAGTGCATACATAAGTTTAGATACTGCCAAAACACGAGTTCTCTCCTAGATCTAAGTTCACTTAATGCAGAACTACAGGAAACACTAGAATAAGAGAATGCTGGATTTCATCATTTGAAACATCACTTGAAGAAAGCATACACATTTCTCATCCTTTGCTTAAAAAAAAAGTGAAACAGCAATCACAGAATAAGAAAATGGAGTAAAAGAACAGATGCATGAAAGAACATTTTCCCTACTATTCCACTGCTGCTGGAGGACAGAAACCAAATGACATTTGTTATATTGCTGTGTAATCCCATTTGCAATGATCGCTCTCTGGTGGGGCAGAGAGAAGGGTGTATCAGAATGGCTTTAAATGTTTGTTATTCCTTTATTTTATACCTATAACTAGTGGTCAATATCTGCTGAGAAAGTATTCAATAATAACCTGGGAGCATTTGTGCACATGCAGTGACACACATCCAGCACAGTGCATGAGACCAGGCCACTATTTCCCAAGCCTAGGAAACAAATCTACTGGAATTAAAAGAGCTTGGAGACAAACTCTCTAGAATTAAGATAACTAAAGCCACTGCTTTCTTCCTTGCATAGCCAGTGAAATAAAAATTAAATTACAATCACTATTAAACTAGCAAATGCTACCAAGATTTTTAAAATATGTTTATTACACTTCAAATTACCAGATGGACATTAATTGGGGTGGAATTCATTTATTCTGTTTGTAACTCTGTGCCAAAGGGACCCTTGTCCCACCACAGGCCTGTAGGTATCCCAAGAATAACAAGCAAAATGCTCTTCTACCAGATTGGTGTCATACCTGCTCACTACCCTGTGAGAGAAGGGTTTGATTCAAAGCACACTTTCAACTCTTTCCAGTTAATGAAACACCTTCCTAAACCCCAGCCAAAGGACTGTGATCCTGGGCATCCCATCCTTCAGTGCCTTTCTTCCTCTTATAAGTAGGAAATATAAATTACACTGCTGCAGGCAGAGGATACTGACACTGAAGAAAAATCGGTCAACAATAACTTACAGCTCATCAAAGAGGAGCCAAACAAATTAACTCATACCATAATAGACACACACTCTGCTTATTAATGACTAGAACTCTTCTTCTTGAGAGGCCTTTGAGGCTGAAGTCCACTCATTATCAAAGTCACTTCACGAGTTCAGAATGTTAACTCCCCTTTCTCATCCTAACATGAAAAATGCAAGTATTTGAAGCTGCCTTCCAGGAACTGAAACCTTCAGCAGTTCACAGTTTGTTTCTTTGTTGTTCTTCCCCGGAAACACTATAAAGCTACTTTTGTACTTGCTACTAACTGTCTCTAGAACCATAAAGTTGGAACAACGAGCATCTGCTGGTAGCACAGCCTGGAATGCATTGTTTAGTTATTACTTGAAAGGAATACATAAAAGTCTCCACTCCTGTTGTCTGTTCATCTCTGCATGCTGCTAAGATAGCTCTTAAAAATAGCAGAGTGACAGGAGAGAAAGTTTGAGACAGGTTCTTCCAGGCCTGCCACGTAGCTGGGAGGCATTAAAGACTGGCTCAGGTGCCTTGGCATATGGGGCTCTCTGAGAGGTGTCAGCACGTGATTCCACCTGGTGAGAAATGAAACTTCCCAGGCATGCAAAGCAGTCCATCACACTCATCCAAACAGAGGGAACTTGGGACAAGAGCAGCAATTTGAGAACCACATGAGTCCTCGAGGCTTCCTGAGTAAATACCAGTTGTTGAAATAGCTTTAAAAAGGGAACAAATAACCCCCAACACACACCCCGTTTAGGTAAGAACTTAACAGGGTAGATAGAATAATACCGTAGTTTTCCTTTCACACAGCTTATGCTACAAAGGTGTGATATATTTTAGACTAAGAAGGTGGGTTCAGTAAACAAGTCTTTAAAGGACAGACCTTGCTGAAGAACAAGAACAACAACCCATTTTTTAAAAAAACAAAAACATCCACAAAACTGGATAAATGCATCCAATTATCAAGGCAAATATTATTTCAGAACAACTGAAAAACCTCACATGCAAATTCTTTATCTATAGGAGGACAAAAATAAATGTTTACTGTGTGCTAAATAAAATTAAGATTTGTCACAGAAGGGAGAAAAGCACTTTGGAACATCACATTGTACATCTGCAAACAGAAAAGGGCTTCTACAATTGGCAAATATCTTAAAAACATCATTACACCTTTAATGCTACTAATGAGGCACTTCCAAACCCAAAATTAAGACTCAGCAAAAAAAAACAAACAAAACAAAACCAGAAAACAAAAACAATAAATAAAGCACTTTTGATTAGATATTCAGCTGGTTTTAGTTGCAGCAAATATTAACAAATCACATTCTCGTCTCACAGTGATGATCTGTTAGCCCCCAATGCCACAAGCTCTACAGTGCCCCTGCTAGGCTACTGTAGATACAAATAAGCTTGCTACTTCCAACTACTCAGCTCAACTTTTGCACAAAAAAATAAGGATACAATCAGAAAAAAATAAATTTTGAAAACCCATAAATATCTCCTGATGATTTCAATCACAAAGATCACAATGCCAAAACCACCCAATTCTATACAAATATGAAACAAAGTACAAAAAAACCCAACAAAACCTACCCGAGATGCTGCATGTTTTCTTCTCACCAGCACACAAAGAACTGGAGGCTGAGAACGGTCCCAGCTGTTTTTAAATGTCCCAACACTTAACTGCCCTCACCTGCATCTCATCTGAGCCAATTTGCTACCCTGGGGCCACTTCAATCCTTTTCAGGTGTAAGCTGGTCAGACTTGATTGCTAACCTGCCCCCAAAGTCATTGCAAAGGATACAAAAGATATTAAAAAAAAAAAAAACCTGAAAAAAATCTGATTTACAAAAAAATAAAAAAAATAAAAAAAATAAGAGCATCTGAACAAAGATCTGTTTTCTACCACTGAAAGGCGGATTTCCAATATACACAATGGATGCAGCAAATCCAACATACTGAGAACAGTTTTCCTCTAAACTTACAATGGCCATAGCCCAAATTAAGTTTGGAAGAAGCAAAAGAACTCTCATTAATTTCTTAGGACTTTTCTGATGCACATCTCACTCAAATTTAGCCCAAACGGTTGTGGAAAAACAATACTTGGGCTATCATTTCTACAGCTAAAGGGGTAGGAAATCTTATCAACACCCTTCCCCCTACCCCTTACACTTTGCTTCAAGCAATATGTTCATTTAGTTACGTAAAGATCACATTTAAATTATTTAGATATGTTACATAAGGCAAGAAGATGGTTAATACATTTAATGTGCATGTGCAAGTGAGTTTGGTAGCAACATCTCTCCCTGCAATTAGTTCTTGTGCCTCCTTCATTGTTTCCTCTCCAACTAATTCTATAATTCATTGTCTTAACTTCTTCAGCTTTGAAAGTAGGACATTTCTTCTTGGGGCCACATTACATAGCATGCCCTGAAGACCTGGCACACATTTCAGAGCATTAGCAGGAAGGCTTCTCCTTTACTGCAAATATAACAGTAATGTGTTTTTAAGACTTCTGATAGGAATTTTAGGACACGCCCTGTAATCCAATAGGATAACCTGTGTTGCATTAATAGAACTTTATGATTGAAGAAATATGTGCCTTAAAAAAACCCACATGATGCATTAAAATCTGCATTCCAGTGAGGTACAAAGTAATGAGTTGCATTACCTGTTCTGTCTCATTTTTCTATGGGATTACAGGAGGCTGGAAGAATGGCTTTTGAAGCCTTGCCATTAGGAAACAGAAGTATCATGGAACTGTTCTAGATCTAGTCAGAGCAATCTTTTGGATTTAGGGCCTAGCTCTCACAGTTCTGGCATCTGATGAAAGGCTGGAAGATCCATGCTAAATTTCTACCATATAGAAACTGGAGCCATCGTAACAATGCCTTCCCAGTAAGAATTACCTGCCGGAGGTGCTCTAGAGGAGTACCTGAACTCTAGGAGGTTATGTAAAACTCAAACTTGAAATAATTACCCATTGGAAAACATGGAAAGAAATGAATAGGTGTTTTTTTGGGCTTTTTTCCCCCCAGGTTTTTATTTAAGTGAAAGGAGAAAGCAAGCAGGAGTCTTTTAGGCAGTGTTAATGTAAGAATTATTCACATGTATGTGGATTGCTGAAACACTTTGCAAAGTGAGTACCTGGAGTTTTGCAACAACTAAACTACAAAAATGCTCATTTTTTACTTTAAATTAACCTAGAGGGAAAAAAAACCCATGCCATAATTCCAAAGCTGTTGAAATATTAGCCTTAATATCTCACTAGCTAAATGAGGAGTCACCTGCTTTTGTCAGCAGGTATGTTAAATCAAATTATCCATAATGAGACGCCTTTCAATTTGCCAAGCAGTTTGGCTGGCCTAGCCTGGAGCAGTTGGCTGACTACAGAGACCTCAAGGATAGCCAGGCAATTTGAGAATCCAAAACACTGGCAAACACCTTCATAATCTAGTTTATAGCATCACAGGTGATCTGCACAGGCAGTAATGGACCCGCAATGCTCTGGAGCCCATCCTGGCTGGAACCAACGTGTGCACACCCAGTTACTCACAGGGCAGGGGAAAGGAACAGCAAAGTCATCCCTTGGGGGGCTGTGTGGGAAGAACCATTTTTTCATCAGCATTTGCAGCTGAAGGCAGCTCCTGCACCTGAACCACCCTCCCAAGGGGACCCAGCACTTGGTCAGTGGCTCTCCAAAGGTTTGATTTCCATCAACACCTCTGGTTTTGCATCTTACCTGCACTTTCTCATCTCTATCCACCAGAGCTATCCACAGCCTAAGCATCTGTGAATCAATAATCCCACCCTCCAAAACAAACAGAAACCCCCCTCATTAACCCCTCCTGCTCCTTACATTCACATTTAGCAGCCACCTCCTGGCACAGTGACCTGCCACATTTCATCAAAGCTCCTTCACTCTGAGATTCTTTTAATATTCTGAAAATCATGTTCTTCAAGTGTTTTCCAGCGTTGCTGTGCCAGCAACAGTTATCCAAAGGGATTTAGAGGATGCTGCTCAGCTCAGTCTGAAACAAAGTCAAAAAACCCTGCATTTTTAAACTGAGGGGCAAGCAAACAATCATCAGAAGTCACTATTTGGGCTGTCCCAGGAATAAGTCAGGACCATGTAAGGTTGCTGGGCTTTGTTTTAAATTCCTGCATGGTCTTCTCAAGAGAATATTTTCCACAGAGCAAGGAAAGAGCTGATTTCAGGAACTATCTTTAACAGTCTGCGCTTGCAAAGCAGCTCTATTAAGCTAAATCTGGGTGTTTAATAGTAGAGGAGACACAGGTGAAGTGTTACACTTAGGTACCATGCTAGGTTAAACCCTGAATTTCTCAAAACACTGACCATTACCCATTCATTGAAAAATTTGGCTGAGTTTTGTCTCCCATCTGCATAGAGATACTCCAGTGGAGTGGTTTTACACATTTAAAATTGCAGCTGGTCTTCACAGCATAAAGTACATAGAGAGTGTCAAGTGGCTCTTTCCAACGCAGCAATGATACAATTTGTTAAGCTGTAGAAAATATTTATAAACTAATTAATCATTGCAGTAACTTGTACTTGACTGTGAAGCACTTCAAACTCTATAGAGGGTGTGCGTGGATCAGCTCTATTGAGTTGGAATAGGAGGAATTCCATACCCATCCAAGGCCCAGGGAAGGCTGTGGATGACTGCAAAGAACCTCCAGCTCTGACTGCAGAGTGCGCCCAAAGGCTGACATTAGAGCAGCTACATAAAAATATTTACTGAGGGTGTGGAGGGGGAAACAGTAAAAAGGAGTGACTCCAACTGCAGCACATTCATTGGTATTCTTCCCTAAAACTTTTTCAACACCGTAATAATGTACATTCACAGTATGGCTGGAACTAATACCTCTACATTGCTTGTCTCTCTACATCTCAGCTTGGCTTCTTTATGAATTCCCCTCTGCAGCGTGCAGGCCAAAATCAGCCTCAGTCTTAAAACAATCCAAAAGAAGAGAAAAAGAAACACATTCTTATGACAGATCATGAAAGATACATGAAAGACACAAGATACATGAAAGAGTTAGTGACAGATCATTAATTAAATCTCTCAGAGATGCTGAATACAGACATTAATAGTTACAACTTAACTCTTCTAAAATTTTCCCAGCCCCCATGAAATTATTCCTGTAGGTTTGATTATTTTTTACTGCAGCATGTATTGTGCAGAAGGAACACACAAACCCTCAAAAAGCAGCTTCCAAAAAAATACCAGTGAACGCAGCACAGAAGGCTCCTCTGAAGACAAAGAACAAGACATCAGTGTCTCATCTGCTGTGAATTAGTTTGCTTCTTTTCCTTCAAGAACTCTTAATATGAGAATCTGATCCACAGTTAATCTCCCTGAGCAGAAGCCACTTTGTTATCCTCCGTGGTAGTTCTCTGCTCCTGGGATAATTTGTTGTGGAACAGTTGAGGCAAATGCTTGGCTCAGGATAGAAAGAAGTAAGATTAGTCTGTAATTGGAATATTTTGTCTCATTTATTCTTGAAGACGTGCCATATTACACTCCATCAGCCAGAGGTTATTGTTTTATGAAATCAAGCTGCACCTGGCATTGCATTGTACAAAACCTCAAGTGCTGCTGTTTGCAATCCAGCTCTCTGCTCACCCAGACCTCAGTACCACTGAATCTGTGGTAGGGCTTTCAGCCGCTCAGCAAATTATCCTATAAAGTCCTTAACTGAAAAAAAAAAAAAGCCTAAGACAATTGTTAAATTTAGCCATAATACCAAACACAACTATTAAAGATCACAGTAATCCATGTACTTCTCTCCATAGATTTATTTTCTACTTCCAGCAAGTTTTCAAGATGATCTCTTCTTTCTCATCTTTTGCATGTACTGCAAATGAAGAAGCTAATTGATTGTATCCCTACTTCATTTAGATTGATCTCTAGGAGTTTTTGTGGTTTTTGAGACAAATGCAGACATAAAAACAAGAGGGTATTTAAAATTCAGCTGTATTTATGACATACTTGCTCTGGTGTTTCTCACCCCACATGTGACAGCATACTCTTAGAAAGTACATTTAAAGAAGTTTTAGGAAAAGACCTAACTTTCAGTATTTAGAGGAATATAAACTGTCTTTCCTGTTGTCTAATTTTACCTAAGTACCTACTGCAAAATTCACCTTTGAAAGACATTCTGCCATAAGGAATAAATAGCCCTTGAAACATCTCCAGTATCACCTGTAGGTAGCTAATTCTGACCCAGCCTCTTGTACATACACAAAGCTGACAGGTGTTTAGATGGTCTTAATTAAGCCAAGTTTTTACTGTGAACTTTATAATAACGTCACAACTGCAAAGTCAAATATTTGCATTGTTAAAATGGAGAATAGAGGAGAATAAACATTCAGAGACAAATCCTATTTCTAAGATGTCAGGTGGCAAGGGTAGAACAAAGGATTTTACATTGGTCCTGTTGCAGCATTATTGTATCAAAGAGGGATAAAAAGGAGTTTTCTTGGCTTGGTAGATATTTGGCCAGAGCGTGGTTGATTCTTTAACTTGGAAAAGAAAGAGAGAGAATCAAAGAAAATTAAATAATTATTAAACAATGAAGGAGAAAGGGGATTTAGTTTAAACTCCAATAACATGCCATGATTTGCTCCTGATAATAATGCATTTCTGGTAAACAGATAAGACAAATCCCATTGCTGCTGTGTATGATGTTTCCCACCCATTCCCTAACACTTACAAGCTACACTCAGTTTTAAACAACCAGACCCATCTGATACCTGAGCATGAGTGTTAGATATAAAAATAGAGTGATTAAGTTTTCAGTA
>JAWWMU010000041.1:4241683-4285426 GCA_035048155.1 Cinnycerthia olivascens | reverse complement strand
AGTTTTAAACAACCAGACCCATCTGATACCTGAGCATGAGTGTTAGATATAAAAATAGAGTGATTAAGTTTTCAGTAACTGCATGTTCATGGGGATTTCAGACTGTGTAGCACTGAGGACTAGGTTACAGCTAAAGAAATAAAAAAGTACCACACTGAGGAATTAATGGAAGGCTGCAAAGATACAAAAAGACTCACAGCTGTGCTATTGTACAGAAAAAACCCAAAATATATGGAATCTAGGAAAGGAAAGGTAAATTAGTACTGCATTTCATATAAACCAAAGGCTGTCACCTCAGAGGCAGCCTTCTCCATCTCATGTATAACATCCCAAAAGAGATCCAGAGCAGGCTGAAAAAGTGCTGCTCTTCTGGCAGTGCTAGATCCAGGTATGCTCTTTATCAGCTGAATTTTGTGTTATGCTCGAGCCTGAGATTCGTACAAACACAAGGAAAATGTTGGTTTGTCTTTGCAAAATTCCTTGCAAGGGCTAGGATATAATGAACATTATTAGTTTGATCAATTGTTACCAAGCAAGCTGCTAAATAGGTTCAGTTTATTCTAACAGCTTATTTTGGTGGCTCTAAAGGTTTTCTTGTGTATGTTCCCCTGGAAACCTGGTTACCTAATCTCTCAGTAAAGTTTTTAACATAGAAAAAACTCTGAATTAGAAGTCCACTTGAAAATCATGAGCTAATAAAACCAGGTGAAACTCCAGTTTATACAGTCTAACTTCACCAAAGCCCCTTCACAGCTGCAACCCACACCCCACACAGTCAGACCAGGTGCTTGCCCACCTGCTCAACCCCAGGTTTTCCATAGGAGCATCTCAGATGTCCTGATCATGACAATAATTTAATCTTAGCGCAGTAACTAAATAACAAAATAACAGCTCAAGCTGGTGCCTCCAAGGAGGGACTCTGAACAAAGCACATCCTGGGATTTTATATCCTCACAGTCCAGATGTGCAAAAGTGTGGGGCCATTGGCTCCCACCTGAGTGTCCCTCACCTGGGGGCCAGAGGTGCCCGTGTCCTTTCCTGTGCAAAGTGGCAGCAGCTCCTGGGGGCTCTGCTGCAGAGCTCAACCTGCAGCTCACCCTGGAGCTGCACCCCAAGATACCTGCACTCTATATAACCCTCCACATTGGTTCAAAGCCAGTTCAGAGGCTTTCTCTGAAATTGCCCAGGTTAAAAAGAAATTTTAAATTTTTTTTTAAGAAGTAAAACCCTTTAAACTTCTAGCCATGTGCAAAGGCAGAACACACACAGTTCAGATCACACAAGTCATCATCATGACAATGTTTCAATCATAGCTTTTATTTGATTACAAATTGTAATAATAGAGAAAAAAATGGAGGACCTCCTTGTGTCAGACATTGTAGAGGTGAAGTGCCTTCAACTTCAGGCTGTGAGACCCTTGGGGCCAAAATTTTGTCCCATGAAAATGAAGAGAAACCTTCCCAACTCCACAATTAGAGAAGCTGGACTGTGCAGGGTCAGTGATCACAGCTTCTCCCCAGGTTTCTGCAGTCACTGCTGCATGTGCTCCCTCTCCCTCAGCTGCCTCCTGGCAAGAAGGGAGAAAAAATGATTGTATCCCTGCCTCCCCACCTGCACAAATTCAGCACAGAATTCAGCACAAGCTGAATTTTAAAGGACTTTTTAAAACCTTCACTCAAAAGACTGAAAAAAAAATAGTGGTTAAAAAACAGTGGGTCAGTTTTAAATTTACTGGTGCAACAGATGGGAAAGGTTTAGTTATTCTCTTAACATTGACAAGGAAGCTTCTTTCCCTTTTTTACCTCCTTGGCATTTTCCAAGTTGATGTGCCTGGGAAGTTGAACCACTCCTATTCTGCTCACTTCAAAGCATTCTCAAGTGTGGATGGCAGTCTGCCATGGCCCAGCAGCCTAACCCAGGGTGGCTGCTTGTTTAGAGAGACACGACCACAGTGTCCTGTGCTCATCCCCAGCAACTTCAGGATCCCACGCTGGTATCTCCTCATCCCTTTTCACAGCCCTTAGTCCAAGGGGGAGGAAGGAAATTCTACCATCGTTTCACTCCTCCAGCATTTTTCTATGTTTGCTTAGAAAGAAAAACCAGACCATGAGTTTTCAGCAACATTTTGTACCAAAGTATGTCAGGAGCCATTACCTGGAGGTGCTGATTACTGTTGAGACAAGTTGGCAACTGGTACTTCTTTGGAATGGCTACAGACAAAAATAGTCTGAGTTGCTGCTGGGTTTTAAAACTGATTTCTCTAAAGCAATATTTTTCAGAATGAAAGGAATTGTCAGAGCCAACAAATTGCACATGAGATATGAAAGAAAAAGTAAGTATTTCTATCCTGGGGATATAGCCCAAAAGTGTGAGACATAACTCGAAAAAAATCTCATTGGCAGCTGAAAAGAAAAAAAATAAAATAAAAGAAGCTGGCCAAGTTATTGAAAGAAACATCAGAAATGATAACTCAAAGATGAGGTTAAAGGCCACAGCACATGTACTCTTTCACTGGTAGTTAATAGCTCAGATCTTGAGAGGTTGCTGGGGACAATTGCTGGGTAGGAAACACTGCTCCATTTTAAAGGCGCTTTTAGAGCACAGAATAGAAACTGTAGGATTGTATTCTTGTTGTTCCTGCTCTGAGGACTTACCAAGCAGAAATATAACCACCTGTATAGCAGGTGTGAACATAGTGACCTTTCATAAAGCCATTTCAGATTTAGTGAGAACATCTGATATTTAAACAACTTGGAAATTTTAGAATTCTTGTCTAGATGAGGCACAAGCAAGGTGCAAAAATGACTGCAGCACCCAACCCAGAGGTACAGCACAGACAATTTCATCTCAGAAAACTTGCCTGGTTCACCTTTCTCACAGCATGAACAAACAGCAATATTTTTAGGCACTATAACTTCAGGCATGGGGCAATACTTCAGCAGCATTCTAGTCAGCTAGAGAGAAGAACTTGAATTTTAAAAGGCAGTGTGATTTACAAGCAAGTTTCACTGTACTTTGCATCACGCTACACATGCTCTCTGCCTTCTGTGTGCTGAGAATTTCTTCATTCCAGCTGGCAGCTTGTTGTTCTCTGCTGCAAATTGAAGCGGTGCTTTTCCAGAATTCTAACTCTTATTGTTTCAATTTCAAGCTAAGATTCAGTCCATGAATAATGTTCAGAAATAGAAAGCAGAAGCATGTACATTTGCTACCCCAGATGTTATGTCAGCTTAGAAAAAAGTCAGACACTGACAACTTCTGAGGTAATCAAATATTTTCTGTTCATCTCATATTGATCTTGCAAAAATCTAGCTTGCTTGATTGAAAACAAGTTGTTAAAGGAATAGAATAGCCTCTCTTACCTGCAGTAACCAAGCCAGCTGGCTAGCGTGTAAGCACAGACACTAAAGGGATTATGAAATAATTTTCTTACCTAGTACAGTTGCTGTATAATAATTATTCCCTTCTCTGCCATATATGGGCAGTTACTAGAATTTAAATCCAGTAGCTGGAAGGAGTTTGCCTTTCAGGATTTCGACCTTGTAGTGCATTTTGTATTATGCAATGAGCAAAGATACATTTATTATCCTGGTTCAGGCAAGGGTTCATCAAGCCCAGCCTGCTGTCTCCAGTGTCAGCTGTAACCAGGCAGCGAGGCACAAACATAAGCAGTGTCAGCCTGTCCAACACTTTCTTTGAGTTCTTTCTCAGTCTCTAACTATGCTGAGTTCTGGAGAGTTCCTGAGCCTAATTTGGTTTGTTTAGAAATCCTCTCAAGGATCTCACTTCCAAGTGCTTGCACAAGAGCACTATAAAATTTAAATGCTCTTAACTTTTGCCTGAGTCTATTGTGATCAAGGAGATTCTCACAGAAAGTGGGTGGCTGTGCTAAAAGTATTCTGGGGTTGACAATGTTTGCTGTCACCTGCCACAAATTAATCCCAACTGTTATGGGTGGCCATGCAGCCAAGCCACTGAGTCAGAGACCTCTCCGGGCTGAGCATCCCCAGGAGGGCTGATGAACACCTGCAGCCCTGACCTGTGCTACATCTCAGCTTCTCTGGCAAATTCTGAAACTTCAGCTCTGCAGCTTCACGTGCAGGGTTCTGTTCCTGGATGAAGTGCTTTTGCTCGGTTCCAGTTTTAACTGGAGGGGTACGCGTGTGGCAGTCACTGCTTCACCTGGCCAGAGAAGTTCATCTGTGTCTGGAGGCACCTGAATAATCTGAACTGGAGTCTTTTTGTTGGTGCAGAAGCTGTTCAAGAAGGTTCCTGCCCAGCATGGGCTGCCTGCCTTCAGAGCTCAGGTAAACCCAGACCTAAACCACCTGTATCTGCTTGGGGATCCAGGCACATCATCAGCGCAGAATTTCTAAGGCACCTCAGAGGAGAACGCCTCTTTGTTTTATCCAGCATTATTCAACACATCTGTATCATTCCCTTTTGCTTAATGATTTGATCCTTATACCTATGTTGGCTATTTTTTTTAATAGGATATATTTTTTCCTTTGGCTAAAAAATATAAACCTAATTTTCTTGTTTTATTCTGGATTTCAGTTGGTCAGAAATGCAGCAGTCCTGTTCTCTACTTCAATTTTACCGGCGAATCTGTTCCTGCAAACATGTTTTCTCCCAGAAGGGAAACAAGGGAAGATAGAGAATTTCAGTCCATCTGTTCTGTCCAAAATTAGGAATTACAGAGGAGTGTGAGAATAAAACTAAAACCCTACAATCCCATAAACCTACCCACACTTGAATTGAATCTTATTTTGCCTGAACTAGGTCTCCTATCCCTTGTAGAATCACTGCAAATTCTCTGGTACCTTTTTTACAACTTAAAATTTTATTTGGAAACAAACTACTGCATGAACTGCATAGGTCATGTAAGATATAGATTATGGAAATTCCAAAAAGATGCACCTCAGGCTAGGGCAGCTTGGAGTTGGAGTTCAGATGTCTAGACATTTCAGGATAACTAAAATTCTTTCACACTGGTGAGAAAGAAGCTTGTGTTGAATTCTAAGCTGGAAAGGCTTAGATGGAAAAGCAGGATGAAGAGGGGGCTGTGCTGTGCACACAGCCATGCTATTTACAACATCCCGTCTCACATGTCACAGTTCAGACCTAGTTGTCTAAAACTGATGCAATTCAATAGAGTGAAACCATTCCAGCAGTTGAGGCTATTCTGCTTCATTATTCTCCCTCAGTAAATCAGGTACATTAGGGTTCAAAACACCTGAACTGTGTCCTCAGTACTCTGAACTCAATTTCCTACCAACTTGCGCAGTGAAAATTGGACCAAAATGTGTTGCCTTTACTAAGGGAAAGTTGTACCACTATTTTTCTCTTCTCTCTTTACAAACAAGCAAAACAAAGTAAAAGTAAGCAAATTTACTATGAAGTGATGCTTAGCTTGAAAGACATCAGCTCTTGAGCAGAAAATTCAGAGGGTTCCCCCCCACTCTCCATCAGTAATTAGAGAAGAGCAGTTGAAGTCATCTGAGTGCTCAATTAAATGATTCTGGAAAGAGCTGCACACCACCTGTCCCCAACAGGACAATTACAGCAGCCTCCTGAAGGACCCTGCAGCAGGGGCAGGTATGCAAACACCAGGCTTGAAAGATGCCACAAAATCACACAGATGTTGTAAAACTGGCCTTTGATTTTTTGCTGTATGGGACATTCCTCAGATTATTTTCTCAAAGCATTCAAACAAAAAAAAATCTTTTGTCATGTTTGACTTTCTGCCCTATTCCCTCTCTTACCACCACTCCCTGCTTCCCTACTGCAACTCTCATGCATTTTAGAAGCCTCTATCACATGGATTTATCACCCAGTGACCAGAGAGACTATGTGATGCAAGGCACGTGGTCCATACCATAAATAATTTGGGCAAGTAGAACTTAATTTTCCTTGAACAGTGAACGGATTTAATCAAAACCAAGCATCAATCCCTAGATCTCTCTGGAGCAATATAATTGTCCATGATCCAGCCCTCCCCACCCAACCTTCCCATTTGACGCTGCACTTAACTTTCAAACATCAACTGTCAAAAAGTGCTTTTCTGTAGTTTGAGAAGGCTCCTTGGCTGTAGTTCCCAGTAACACAAAGCAGTTTGCAGGGCTGACTCAGCAGAGGCAATGCATGCTCTGCTATGAGAAGGTGATGTTTTGGCATGTGGGCACTCAGCCCACCTTGTTCAGGCTCAGAAAGTCCTTGGTAGGAGGTGGGAGGTACAAGGTAGACAAGAGGTAGGTCAGGGCTTTCAAATAGTGATTTTTCTTTACAGCTTGATGAATATTTTGGAATTGTTTGGCCATGAAGTACAAAGAATACTCAATCTTCTACCTATGCTCAGGACAGCAAATGATTTAATTTGCTTATCAGCATGAACTAAGCCAAGATTTTTACTCATCTCAATCAAGCTAAGATTTTTACTCATTCCCTCCTCTTTCAAAAGACAAGTTTCAACTAAATTGAAGCAGCATCTACATATTGATTGGAACAGCAGTTAAAATGTACAAAAACTAAAAATTCAACAAGAGCAGCTCTTTTAACCATTCCTGATTGGGAAACCCCACCAATAGCAGAAAGCAGCTCTCGGGGAAAACTATGTAGAACCTTAGAAAACAACTAGGAAAGGTGTCTTAGAAACAATATCAGTATTCATGAAACCAGATACTTTATTTAAATGCTTGAGATGCACATTTTTATATATATATATAATATATATATATACTCACATGTATTTATATACCAACCAGCAATTAATTCAAAATAGAAATATCTGCCATTAGCACTCAATTAATGGTCAATGTAGTTTTCTGATCACTTTATCTTCAAATGATATGACACTCCAGTCCCTGATACCTTCATATAATGGTTAGGACAAATCAAATCTGCTTCTAATTTGAAGCATGGTACACATTATTTCAAGAGCTTAATTAACTTATCCAGCTTATAAGTAGTACCTGCAAACACTGTTATACAAACAGGAAAGCACAGCTAACACCAAGTAAAAACATGATCACTGTATTTGAATGATCTTTGACAAGGTGTAACTTGCTACCTTTTGTGGTTTGCTGGTATTTGGAGTCACGAGCTGATTAGAAACAGAGCAGCAGAGGATTCTGCCATAGTGTCACCTGCTGCTTACAGGGGACATTTGGAAACCAGTTCCCATCACAGTTAATCAACCACAGAACTTGCATTTCATGGAATCACAGAATCGTTTTGGATGAAAAATACCACCAAGATCCTCAAGTGGAATCTTTAACTCGGCACTGCCGCAGCTCAGCCGTATCCCTGAGTGCCACATCCATGTGTCTTTTAATCTCTTCAGAGATTAACTCCACCACTGCCCTGGGGAGCTGTGCCAGTGTGTGACCATCCTTTCAGTGAAGGAATTCTTGCCCATACCCAATCTAAACCTCCTCTGCTGCAATCTAAGGCCATTTCCTCTTGTCCTATCTCTCATTCCTCGAGAGAAGACACTGCTCCCCACCTGGTTGCACCCTCCTGTCAGGGAGCTGTAGGGAGTGAGAAGGCTCCCCTGAGCCTCCTTTTCTCCAGGCTGAGCCCTCCCACAGTCACTCCTTAACAAACTCATGCTCCAGCCCCTTTCCCGAGCTTTGTTCCCTTCCCTGGACACACTCCAGGCCCTCAATGTCCTTCTTGCTGTGAGGGGCCAGAGCTGCCCCCAGGATTCAAGGTGGGGCCTCAGAGTGCATTTGGAATTTAGTCCACTCTTTGGAGAGGAGATTCCATGGCTTTAGCTATCAGGATTAAAAGGGAAGATAATTTATTCCACTTTGGAATGAGAGGGGAACAGAAGGTATGCTCAGTGGTTTCAATAAAACATGCTGTGGCCACCAGCAAAGATCTGCCTGTCCTCCAAGAAAATACCATATATATAGGTAGAAAACAAAGGGAAAAGTGAAGATACAAATTTGGAAATATAACTTAGAAAGCATTCAGCTTGGCACTAGAGCTTCACTTCAGGATAGTCCCTGTATATTTAGAGTCTATATACACCGGGACACATTTAATGGACCTTTATGCATGTGACCAGCTCTAGAAGGAGAGCGACATTTTTAGAATGTCTCCTGATATAGAACATCCATCTTTAGCCTGTTGAGTTCTGTTTGATTTCCTACAGCATCAAATGACTCCCTTCTGGAGTGAGCACTGCCTTTTTCCCCTAGTACTCAGACCATTATCCAGAAGAAATTAAAAAAAAAAAAAAAAGAAAAAGAAAATAAGGAGAAACAGTATAGCCAAGAATAACATATGTTGCTTTGCCTCCAAAGAGATGGAATCAAGGAACTCAGAATATTAGAGACAGTCCCAGACCTGCTACTAAATTTCTGTGATATCTTTTCATTTTCATCTACTTGTTATTTCCTTTGTCTACTCAGATTCTGAATGCTGGCTGATATAGGCTTTAAGCAGCTTTAAAGGTGTCAAAATAAGAAACCCACACAGGCCATATAGCTAAGAGCTTTTGAAGAATCCTTCTAGTTCTGGATGCCTTTAAATGTGAACCCAAATCACAGCTTTCAAAAGTGGAACCACCGTGTACCTGCAAAGATGGTCACAAGCAAAAATCACACCTCATGCAGTCACATCAAAGCCAACATGAAAACCAGCCTTCCAAAATCCAGATACTTAAAATCTCCACGTACCTTTAATGTTTCATTAACGCTCAAATAATGCAGGTTCCAGTTTCTTCTTTGGAAGTTCTTTGTGGTGCTACCTTGAATATGTTCTTTTCTGTAGGGTGTGCTAAAACATTTGTTTATTTTGACAGTTTTTATGTTTCAGACAAACCTAATGAAGAAATGTGATTTCCTCCCAGCTCTTTTGAGTATTGTTCCTCTCCCCACCTTCCTTTGCTTTGTAGTATGACATGTGAAATCCCAAGCTCATTTCAGAACACTGCAACACCAGCACAATGACAGAGTTTAAAGCCATAAAAAGTTATCATTATACTCTCAGAAATGCTACTGTAATCAATCTTATGTATTCTCCAGTTAGACATGTACCACAAATCAACCACAAGTAGCCATAGATAGAAACGTTGTGATTTAAACTTTGGTGCAATAAGGTAAAATGAATCAAATTCATCTTGGCAGAAACCTGCACCATAAGGAGTGCACTTAGCTAAGGAGAGTTTGTCATCACTATGGACAAATCACAAATGGAAAGCCATTTTTTCAGTGTAGAGGCAGAATATATGTTGAAGCCATAGTAATTTATTCAACAGGAGTTGATCTAGTTTAGAAATTTGTTTTAATTGAATCTGAATTATCAATTAGAAGCCAACTGGGTTATGTTTCTGTTCTCCTCTGTGGATTACTATTACAATGCCTGACTTGGGATTGCAATAAAAAGTAAATATTGAATTGTCTCTTGGCTTTCCGCATAGCATTGAAGTAGGAGCTGGACATGTTGGCAAAAGGAATCAGTCCCTGTTAAGGCCTAAATTTCCACATGAGGTGATTGGAAGAATGTCTATGGGAGAAGAATTCTAGATATAAGTCTCATTTTACAGAACGCATAGGACTTAAATTTGCCTATATTTGTTTTACACAGACACATCAACGTGCTGTAATTTCAAGAACCCGCTGCGTGCAACTGCTGTTTATGGCAGAGAGTGAGCTTTCCCCTGGAAGATGCTTATCTTGTTTCATTGTACTCCTTGATTTCTCTTAGTCTGGATAGTAATTTTAAAAAAACAGAAGGCACAAGGCCATGAGGCCTCCTGCAGAGCAAATCGTTTTCAGCCTTCATCTGAAAATTTTAACTATGGAGTCATTATTAAGTAGAGACTATTACAGACTAAGCAGTGCTATTAGTCTAATGTCACCAATTTCTCCCTCATTTGCATTAGACTTACCTGCAGTACAAAACGTAGCTGTGAAAAGTTGTGTGCCCTGTTTCTTCAAAGCCCTCCCAGCACAATACCCTAATGTACCACCAGACAGGTGCTATCAAGATGCCTTTGTGTTATTTATTCCACACAATGCTTTCATTCCCAATTAGTGCATCGTCTAGGTAACAACCAGGGGAGCTTGTTTACTCTGCTACAAACCAGTTTTTAATTTTAAAGCAGCAGAGACATCTCCTCCTCTTAACATATATGCATAGTCCATGGAAAGGCTTTAGCCACACAGACACTTTTGTACACAGCATTAGCCAATTCCTATTTACTATTTCTTTCCAAACACTCAGTGTGCTCAGACTGCCTGTGTGAGAAGTGGTTCAGAGCTAAAACAGACCAGGAATGTGTGTACAGTGACATAGCAAAAGTCTGCGAAGAAATCTTAGCAGACCCACTGATAGGAGAAGCATTGGACAGATCCCAAGAGCCAGCCAGGCTACATTTCTCTCAGAGATTAAAGAGAGTTGGGGAAAAACAGAGAAAAAAAAAGGCAAAAAAGAAAAGCCACTTTCATAAACAATGAGATCAAAGGAAATTGATCTATTTAAGTCCAAATGTCCAAATAGCAAGATAAGGGAAGAGTTGCCAGCTAATGCACAAAAGTATTTAGGAATGCAGGTCAGCAGTTCTTCCTTAACCAGGAGAGGAAATTGGCTGTGCTGACTATTCCCGAGCATTAAGAAAAAACAAAAGATTCAAACAATTGTCTGGGTAGGACTCTGTGCTTTAACCTTTAGTCATAAGCTCACTTTTTAACCTAAAGGCACACATATTCACATTTAAAGACAGTATTCTTTTTATGTTGCCACAGTCCAGGAGCTACAGGAGAGGTTTCTCAGGTCCTCTGTTCTGCCACAACTTCCAGGGTGACAAGCAGAAACAGGACTGGGTCCTGCTGACGGAACTAGTGTGCAGGAAACAGATGCTGTTTTGTTGCTCAGGTCAAGAGGCTAGGGATGGCTGCACAAGGCAGGCTGGTCTCTGAGCCAAAAATGCCTTTTTAGGGGACTGCTGCCCTCCCCAGACAGGTAACAGAGTACCCATCCAGAGATGCTGGCAAAAGCACCACAGCAGGAACAACACAGCCATGGGAGGGAAATGAGCCCTGCTTAAACAGGGCTCATTTAAACTTAAGTTTAGGATAATGAGTAATAATGCACAGCCAAAAGAGGTACCAAAAATCGTTATTCTCTTTACGGGAATTTATACAGGTATAGCACAAAATAAGAAAACATTTAGTCCATAAAATAAGTGCACATGCACTTTTTGTTTGTTTGCTTTGGTAATTACCAACTATGGTAAAGTCTGTTTTTTAAAAGTGTGTAGTTTAGGCAGGAAATCCAACCTGACTGTACAGCAAAATTGGTTACCTGTGCTGCAGGTTTCAAGAAATGAAAATGATGAAGTGGAGCCCAGGACATTAGTCTGAATTTTGCTAGCTCAGTAATGCTTTAGCAGTCATGCACTGCCAGGATCTATTGTTTGCTCCCCATTAAAGGGATGGGGTCTCTCACAGCATACAAAGCATTACCCAACAGCAGCTGGATTTCCTGAGATTCCCAAGTAAGCTGAGAGAGCCGTTTCTTTCAGCCTTTGAATTCACAATTTGATGTGAATGTGGCCATTATTTCTAAAAATCTTCTAAAATAGCATTGCTGAAAAAGCAAACTGGATATAGAAAAGATGTAATAAATACAGAAGAAGGAAGAGGAAAGAATGAATTTCCTCCCGGTCTCAGCTGAGACTAAGCTCTCCAACATCATTGCTTATTAGTAAATTAACATATCATTATATATTAACATAACTTCATCATCACATATTAACAATAATTCCCTTTTACAAAAGCTGCCTCCATCTGTAGTTGAGCAGATCTCAAGTTAGGGAATGTTCCTTAAAGATGCAATAGGCCCAGTTAATAAAAAGTCATCTCAAGAATGTTGATAAGAGACAAGTCTATCTATCAAGATTATATTGCTTCAGGTTAAAATATTTCAAAATCATGTGAAAAAGCATTTGAAAAACTGTGACATTCATGAAGTCTTACAGGCAAATCACTACCTTACTTTCTTCAGGTTTTACTTTATGCGTGCTTAAAAAGCCTCAAATTGTTTTGTTTTCTATCCCATCAGAGCAGCTTCTCCAGAGTTACAAAAGTTGCAGCACTATAATTAAAGTGAATATTGGACTCCACATCAACTAGAAATAGGAAGATGCCTCTGTCATGACACTCACAAGCACTGCCCACACACACATGCCCTTGTACTTGCACTAACTTAAAAAAACATCTCCAAGTTTGATGAAAAGATCAACTTAACTCCCAAGTGACGTTTGTACACTGCTCATGCTGGGCAGAGAAGACAGACACGAGTTAATGTTGCGGCTCCTGTTACTCATCCTCCCCCATCCCTCCAAGGATGGCAATTCCAGGCAGCCCTGAAGAGCCACAAGGGCAGCACATCCACCTGCAGTCACCCACAGCACGCTGCTGCTTCCCAGCCCACCAGGACACAGCCACGAGCCCACGCTGGGGAAAGCTGCTGAGATGGGGCTTGCAGGACAAAATCCAAAGAGAAATCACTTTTTCTCTCTCCTCTAACAAAACCTGCTATAATACAGCAGGATTTTATTGGACTTGGCATTCCAAACAGCCACTTTCCTGATTACACAGCTAAGTCTGAATCACAGGAGCTCATCCTCCCCATCCTCACCAATAACACTGTGAGAGTCATGCACCAAATTTCAAATCACGTTTAAATGTCAGTCACACCTTTGCAGACCAAACAAGTAAGATAACATGCAAATAAGGGCCTCAGTTTGCCCTTTAACATGTGCAAGAGGAGTTAATAACACTGTCAAAGGTACCATCTAGAAAGATTTTTTTTTTTTTAAAGTCCTTGCACACATGTGCTCTAGCAGAGTCCTGTGGCTGCTATGAGGGCCACAGGCTGTCATGGAGCAGCCTCCTGGGAACCTTTTCCAGCTGTTTTCTAATTTCACAAACTTCAACTCATCTCAATCTCCCTGTTGCTGTCTCATATTTCAGGAACATCCCACTGGCAGCTCAAGAACCTTTTCTCTCTTAAAATTTTCACACATCCTCACTCTCTCCAACATATTACTCTTCAAATCTCTTTTTCTCTGTCAAGTAATAGTTTTATTTACATGGCTATATTTAAATCCACTAAAATAAAAATGTTCAGCGTACAATTTCCATTTTGATTTTACAAAATGGAGTTACAGCCAGTTGGAAACACAAAGTTGTGCATAGCATGTTTTAGTGCCCATTGGCTTAAATGTAAATCTTGTATCACACAAGGTCATTTCATTCCACAGGCAGGAGATTTAAGTTTCTATTAAAAAATGTTTCATTTCCACACATACTGAAAATGAAGTACTTCACTCTGATCATCTAAGGACAGTAAGCTTTTGAATCTGATAACATATTATTTAAACCTGAACAGAATGCACCACTTTTGTGAGAATGAGATGACATAAGAGATATTTCAGAAGGTGCTACAAGTAATAGAGCATTACCAAACAGCCACTGCAGTGCTTTAAAAGTCCCCAGAAAACCATGTCAAGGAACAAGAAAACATCTTTACAGCAACCCTGTTTTGATTAGTAGAAGCCAGCCAGAAGCCTACTAAAAACAGCAACAAGAAAAAGCAGCTCTGAAAAATTAATTCTAGCAGAATAAAAGTGTAAAAATAATCAACATTATTTAATTCTGAATTAGAGAATTAAAAATCTTGATTTAAGAAGAAATAAGGGAACAGAACTGAATTCTGAGACATTCTGATACTGAGATGTCAAAGGAATTTAATGCTACCTAGGTAATTCCCTGAAAATATTCAGATTAATCTCCTTAAATATCCCATTTGAGGCCAAACAGCGTATGTAGGTGTTTATGCTACAAATAAAATATGTTGATCTTAAAGCATATTATCACTGAATTCTGTGTCCCCCATGCCTCACACGCCCCAGCTCCATACTGCCTTAGAGCCTGCACTCACCATGTTTGTTAAAAAGCCCCAAAACTCTTCCATACATTATTACTCCCTTCTCGTTTTCCAGCACCCTTCTGTCCTTCTAAATTATGGGAGGAAAAAAAGCAAAGAAAAAGACAGTCTCACTTGATCTCCTTTCACCTCAACTTCTACCAACAAGCACTGAATTCTTATACTTGGGCAAATGAGATGATCCACATCCCAAAACTTAACTGCACTCACTCAGTAACCAAAGGTGCACAAGATATTTCTGCAATCTCCTGGAACTTATGAGCTCTACAAATATGAAATATTGGATGCCACCTCGCTGTGACAAGTGACAGGGCAGACCACTAGGCTGTGCCAGAGGTAGCTGAGGAACCCTAATAGCTCCCAGGAAGAGGGCTATTGTGCTGATTGTGTTATCAAAATAGCTCTGTTTTCCAACAAAACGAGCAAGCACGGATTATTTCAGATATAAAATTTTAGAGTCACCACTAAGTGATGCAAGAGTTTCAACCTCTTGAATTCAGGCTGGCACTATTACAGAGAGTGCAGTTATGAACAGCATTGTCCTTCTGGGGCTCTTCCAGGGGACTCACAAAGCCACAATAAAACTAACGCTGGCCTGGAGCATTAAGAGGTCTGGGCACGAAAGTCTTTCAACATGGATTCCAAACCTGAATTTTTAAAAAAAAGGAGTCCAAGTGGTGCCTAACCCTGGCAGAGTGACTACAGCCATGGCCAGAGCAGGGCATTCAGGCTGTAAGGTTCAGGGGAGGGTCCACCTGACACACAGAGCAGAGGCACAACAGCCTCACTGGAAGGAAGCCTCAACTGGCTCTGCCAAGAGAAATCAATTCATCTCATTGATCTAAAAGGTACCACTGCCAGCCTTGGCCATGGAGCTGCTGCTGGAGACACAGAGTGCTGATCCACTAATGCCCACATTAACTTGTGCGTGGCTGTGCCAGCATCTGCACGCAGAATTCTCTCTGCATGGCTGCTTGGACCAGCCAAAACTATCTGGGAGATATTCTATTAGAGATGATATTGCTTTTGCTCCAACAAGCAGCAACTCTATTGAGATTGGCTAATTCAATTTTCCCCATCTTATCAGATTTCTTTTTAATGAAACTGAACAATAGTTTCATTTGTTATGTTATTAGTTTTCACAGTGGTAGCAGCAAGACTAACTCCGTTGAAAGCTAAACAACAGCGTTGTGCCAGTGTTGACTGTTTATCATCACCACGTGCCAGCTTCATATTGCAAAGTTGCCTTAGTCCATTCCTTTTTGTTTGCTTCCCGTCCATGGGGATTCACAGCTCGGAGGTCATCTTGCTGCTCCATCTACTTCGTGGATTAGCACGTACACGTATCTAAGTACCAAAGCCCTGAAGGGATCTGAAATTATCTAGGATGTCACAGCGATAGTGGGATACGTCAGAGTGAAATAAAGTCTTTTAATTTTTTTTTTCAGGAGGAGAAATTATTGTCTTAGATGTTCATACTTACAGTTCTTGTTGAATAAATACCTTGCAGCAGAGACTATACAGGTTTTCATCTGAGAGAAAACATCCAAATCCTCCTGTTGTGTTTATCAACTCAAAATCCTTTCACCAATTAACCTCCAGAGGTGCTCAAAAAAGATGCTATTCCTTCAGTTAAATTCCTGCTGATTTATCACATTACAAAGACCTGCACTGTGTTGGTGTTTCAGGGAAATTTTATTGAGAAGGCAGGCTCATTTGCATGAGGCTTGCTGAGATTTTTTTTTAGCTCTTTACCTTTAAAGAATTGTCGTGTTTGATCCATATATTTACTGGTGGTGAGGAAAGGAGCCTGCCAGCCTCTGCACACTAAACCCTGCAGCACATTAATGCAGAGGAATGGCCCAGAATGCACAAAACTCCTTGGCCTCAGCTCCCAACTCACTCAGCTGTGGCAGAGATCCCTATCCAAAACCAGAAAGGGAGAGCTCCTCCAGAGCTCTTTGATAGATCATCTCACAGCTGGGTCCCCACACGGTGTTGCCCAGCACCAGAAGGAGCTCAGATCACAGAGGTGATTACAGATGCTGTGTCAGCTGCTCACCCAGCACCAGGGTAGGAATTGGCTCCCTGGCCTGCAGGTCCCACTCTGGCCTCCAGACCCTGAGCACATACCGTGCCTCCAAGCCTCTGCCTCATCACCACCACCAGCCCATCTCTCCTGGAGGCTGCACCCACCAGCAGCAGGGTCAGGGGCTGCCCTCAGCCGAGATACTGAGACCAGAGTGAGGGCACCCAGTGCCATGGGGGCTGTAAGGGACAGCTGAACGGCTGGATTTACAGCTGCCAGCAGATAACATGAGCAACAGCCTGTTTCTTCTTGCTCTGGGAGTTTTTCTACAACCAAAGAACAATGTGCTGGTAACAGCCTCAACTGTTTTTGAATGTAAAATTCCCATCAGAAAAAAACTGCTTTTCATACCCAAACCAGACTGAAATCCATCCCACTCATATTAAAACGAACAAGCGGAAACACTCAAAGGGCATATCCATATTTTTCTAGTTTTAAAGCATTTGCTAAGAAATCCACATACTTGCCCAGGTGAGCAGTGGCTAAGCTGCAACAAGAGCCAGAGGCTCCCAGCACCAGCAGCACCGTGCAGCTGGAGGACCCTGACTGCTGTAGGAGCCACAGGACTGCCTTTGAGCCAAACAGCATGGAAATGTCTAGATTTCAGCATTATCCTTGTGTGCCCACAGGAACATGCTTCTTGCCTGCACCACCTGTAATGCTAAAAGCTACAATTGTTCTTCTACTTCTTTAGTAATTTGCAGTGCCCAGAGACTGCACGGCTCAGATAGAGCAGCAATGTGCATTTCCACAGAGCAGAGCAGCAGTGCTCCCTGAGAAGAAGTCACCTTAATACTGATTGGCAGAACACCTCTGCCCCCATAGGAGCAATATTCCAACATAATTTCACCTCAGTGCTGAAAAGGCCTGCTGCAATTTTTGTTCAGCCTACCCAGAATAGCACCAAGGACCCCAAACATGATCCCAAGAACAGACACCTTTTTTCCTCCCAAGACTAACGCTATTCCACAAATAAATAAACTAAACAGTTATAGCAGCACTACCAAGGCATTCAGCAAATGTTCGGTATTAAAGGCACTTAAATATTTACTCCTGAAGGAACACTGGAGCTCATAGTGTGCATTTTTAAAAAAATACAATTATTTGCATTACAATACCACCTGGGAACCCAATCACAAATAGGACCCTATTGTACAAATACTGAACAGAAAAAGACAGTCTCTGAAAAGCTTTTACACTAAAAAAACTGTGCAGTAATTTCAATGACATGTTATTTCATTCTCAGGGCTGAGCCCCTAGTGCTCAGCTGCATGAGACAGTAAATATATTCTTACTCTGAGCACCCCATACATAAATTAAAAGCACAAGGACTCCATGCATCACTGGCCAGCTCTTACCTATCAAAATCCCTCATTGCTCCTTATGAAACAGCAAAGCAGAGACTATTTGTAACATGCTTTGGGCAAATAAATTTTAACACTATATTTTACATATATATATATATAATTTTTAGCTATTCCAACACTAAATTTGTTTTTTTTTCTTTAAAACCTCTTCATTTCTGCAGATATAAAAACCAGTATGTTTTGAGATTGATTATAAGTCTGTTGTAAGGTAGTGTTTACTTAAAAAATGCTCTGGGCCACGCTGGGGATGAACCTTTTTTCTTTTGTCTGAATAATAATTAAAACCAAACAAGCTATATATACCAGGGTTGCACACAGGGGGAAAACATGAAACTGCTGCTGTCTGTACCCCTGCCTCTAAATCCTGCAGGTTCCAATTTATGCTGGTTAGAGAAAACAGAGATAACAGTTTGGAAATGTATAACATAGTCACACAAAATAAATCCCAGGATGTGTGAGCACTGCCTTTTCATAATTGTGCAGATCATTTAAAAAAATATAAATACAAAAACGTATCTCAGCTTCTGTAGTTCTAAAGAAACAACCTGTGACCAATAAATCTGAAAGCTGGGTATCTTCTTCTTGCTAGCTTAGTCTGCCAAACAATTATGCAGTGAAATGTTCTAATTGCACTTTGATTTTAATGTTAAAACCCATTTCCATAATTTCAGTGGATCTTTACAACACCGTTTAATATTTGCCAATGAAGTAAATGAGCTGCAAGTAACATTCACAGATGGTTCATGTTTTCCATTAAGTCTGCAAGCAAAGATTTTCTTTGTTTACAAAAAAAATAAAAAAAAAATAGCAAATACCTTGGATAAATCCCACAGAGGGGAGCCCTACCCCAATTGGGACGTGCAGCCTGAACACCTCTCAACATCTACAGGAGCTCCAGAACTCCAGCATCAAGATAAAGACATTTTTTCACAAGAGAAAGCAAAGTTTTGCTCAAGTAAGGAGTTTTGTAAGAAACTCTTGCTGCTTTTTTAAGCCAGAAGTCTGGGGTACTTGTGCTCTCTGTTTAGGTTTAATGAACCAGAACACTTCAGACTAAGCTGTAAGGGAGACATAAAGCCACAGTCTCTCATGCTCTTACCCATCTTCTGGGTTTCTCCTCAGATCTGCTTGAGATTAGGGAAGCAGCTCTCCCAAGGATTTTTTTTCTGTTTCTGTTTTCATGAGAATAATTTATATCAGCATAAATCCAGACTTATCAGCTCAGAAATGTTTCAAAGAAAAATACCTTCCTTCTTTCTACTACATGGGATTTTTTTATTTATACAGCAATGTTGGGCTGCTACAGTATTTGAAGTGGCATCACCCTGACATACTAACCAGTTTATATTATATTGACCCACAGTTCCCACAGCAGCTATTGATTGATCACAGTAGGAATTGAGCAGAAAAGGAGAAGAAAGGTCAAAACAATGATGATCTTAAAGCTGTACTTTTGTTCAAGTGTCTACCCTGTGTGGGAATCCAGTCCCCAGACTGCAGCTTATAGTGCTGTCAGAAAGTGACAAAAAGCACAGAGACGTTAATCCAGCTTTCTTATGCAACTCAGAAAAGTTGAAGCCCATTAACAGGGACTGAATGCACATCCTGTTAATGCCTGGGTAGGAAGAAGTCACTGTGATTCAAGGGGGTTTTACCTGCTCTGGTTTATAATTCGTTTCAAACAAAGTGCTGGCAAGGATCCTTTCTCAATTTCAACTTTCCATTTGCGTGCAACTCTAGTTTTGACCTAAACATTAAATCAAAAAAGGGTGGGGGTAGGAGCAGAGGAGATGCACACACGTTTCTTAAGGAAAGGCAAGGTGAAGTCCCAGACTCAGAGTGCTGAACTCCCCTTGCAGCAGGGGCATCTGTCCCTAGGCTGGGGGGGTCCAAAGGGACTCCTTACAAAGGCATTCTTCTCAATACCTCACTTTGAAGCAGTAGCTGCACACAAACAGAGCCAATAGTTCTGCACGGCAGAACATTTAAACTGTAATATAACAAGCAAGAACATCACGATGGCTGTTTACCACTAGCACAAACTGCTGCTCAAGTGCTGTATTTCTGAGCACTCACTGGCTGGGTAAGCACCCAAAACATTCCAATAAAGCTCCTGGTCACAGTCTCCAATTAAGCTTCTTTACACAAAATTTTTTTTTTCTTTCAAAGTTTTAGGATAAAAGTGATTGCATTTTTCAGAATTATTTATGTCTAAAGCTATCACTGGCATTCTAAGCGAGAGAAAGAAAATGGAAACTAACTAGTCTGTGCTCACAGGAATCTATTTCCTGCTTTCAGAAATTTCAGTTCCAATGTGCAGACTTAGAGTTTCTACATATTAAGTCAAATTTTGGGGATGTTTCAGAATTAGGTAGTACAAGACCATGTTCATTTTGAAACTAAACCTGCTGCATAGGTGGGCATGATTTCTGAGAGCACCAGGCTTACAGCAGCCTCCTTTAAAGCACAAGAGCCCTAACCCAGCTCCTGTGCATTTACAAATCCAGCACATGATAAAATACTTAAAATTCACCCTGCAACCATTTCTGCAAGAAAAAGTGAACATAAACCATCAGATATGGACACTCTTAACCCCAGGGACAGCATAAATTCTATACAGCTCTCCTCCACTCTATTTTAGTGCCTGTGCAAATACTCTTTACCTTTAAATGAAACACGTGCAGTGAAACCACAAAACCTCATTAAGAAGTGCTGGCTCCTTGCACCACTTTAGACAATTGAAAATCTCAGCAACTCAGAGATTGCCTATTATTTTTCTCTTCTAAACACAGTATGAATAGCTGTGAGGACATGCTGCCTGTGTCTGGTCCTCAGTCATCACTGAGACACAGCAACTTCCAGGCCTCTTTATTTCCGTGCTACCTGCACTTGTAATTCTGTCTGAATATGAGGCACTTCCACTGTGATGGCACTTGCACTGAAAGTATATCTTTGTGTGATTGCACCATATTTCCCATCCAGACTTACTCTGCCTCATGCCTACAAGCAATGATCACCTTCCATCAGCAGGGGAAGGGAGGCTGGGGTCAGCAAACCAGTGAGGGAAAAAACAAAGCTTTGCTGGAGCACACTTATGCTCGGATCATTCCACCTGAAGTCAAATGTTTCTGTAGGATGTGCCTTCTTTATTATAGCACAGACACGTCTATTTGTGCTGTTAGCATTACATTCAGTAATACCAGGGATCAGGTATCACCTGGACGACACCAGAAACACATGAACAACCCCAGCTACTGCTACTGAACTACAAAAGAGACTAAAAGCCCGTCCAGTGCAAACAGGGAAGTCAAACAGGCATTCTGGAGGGGGATTTCAAACCTGTTCATCCATTGGGGGGGGTGGGGGCTATACTCATGCATGATCCTCATCTCTTCCATTTAAAGCAAAGCAGGAACTCCTCTAGGGATATTTCCTAGGCAAGCTCTCTTCTGTTGCTGGCTGTGAGAGTCTGCTTCACAAATGAAGTATTTTTATCTTAATGCAGGACACAGCTGACCCATTTTAATGCCTTCTCCTTCCTCTGGGTTCACAGCTTTTTGGTCTTGGCCTTGCTGCTTTCTTACAGAACTTAACTGGCATCTTCCAGTCAAAGTACAAAAAACCAAGACACTGTTTGTGCTCCAGTTTATGCAGATTCTTGAGCCAAAACTAGGTCACTTTGAATTTCTAGTGAAGTGTCTCGATGATATGTTCTGTGACCAAGTGGTGTTCTGTCTACTGACAGTGTCACCCAGTCAGAGCAGATTTGGGGCAACAATATTTGTTCATTTCTCCCGGATGAGCCTGCATCACAAACAGGCAGAGTTTGAGTCATTAACTCCCTCTAACCTCTGGGCTATAGCCCTGTATGAATAGTGCAAGTATTGCAAGAGGCAGATACTAAGAGTAAGATGAAGTGCTGGTGGCCTGCTGAGCACTGCAGCTCTGCTGCATTTCCAGGAAACAACCCAAGCACTCCATCAAAGCTGATTCAACCAGACATCCTCTGACAGGAGCTGGTGGCCAGGCACCTTGCACAGTGCCATTGTATGATGCACAGATCCCACAGCCCCTCAAATCCAGCTGAAACCACAGCTAGCAGCTGGCTCTGTGCCCTGGGCTGTGGGTGGTTCTGTTCAGCATTAGGTTTTACTGTCAGCTGGCTATGGATAAACAGACTGGCCCTTTGTTAGGCCTCCTTTAGAGAATCATAAGCCTCTTTTCCAAGTATTCTTCAAAACTCACTGTTTGCACTTAACTTTTCACTTCTGTAAGCCTTGTGTGGCACTATAGCTGATTAAATTGCTTAGAAACCAACAATCCCCAATTATTTCATCCTTCTCAGCCAAACACCTTTTTCTCAGTCTTGCTTAGATGAGCATCCCTGTTCCTGCTCTCACAACCCTTTTCCCTCTTCCCCCAGGTGAATCTGTCCAGTTCCAAGATACTGACTGCACCACAAGGCTTGGCCACTGGCAGATACCCTCCCAGCAGGACAAGGGGGGGTGGAAGTACAAAAGGTTTGTAAGTGGAGACGAAGCAAGGGCACTCGCCAATTGCCAGTCCAGACAAAGAAGACTTAACTTAAAGAATGAATGGACTTAAAGAATTTATGAGGTTCATTTAACTCATGGCAAATTAAGACAGATGTGGATAGTGAGAAACAAAGTCAAAACCTAAAATACTTTGACCCCCACACTTGCCTTTTTGCCAGCTCAAATTCAATCCTTCATCCACCTCCTCCCTGCTCGGAATCATCTTCAAGACTGAGGTGTTTTTTTCCTTGTCTCTCGACAAAAGTTGAAAAGTAGAACAAGCAGAGGCTCACATCAAGTAACTCACCCAGGCCATTACTTTCTTAATGCACAAATGTCTTTGCAGACAAAACACTTTCCTCACAAAATAGAAAGGGCATTTTGAATCTCACAATTTCCCTATGCCTAAGAAACAACCTTACAGCCACCACACTACCCACAGAAACAGTAGCTGCTCCAGCACAAAGACTCTCTTTAGCGCCTAGCTCCTCACAAGCAGATTTTCTTCATTAGGAATCAACCCTGGAAAGTGCCTGGGAAGTAAAAGACAGCTGTAGCTCCTTTCAGGTTTTTCCTCCAGGTGTAGCTCCTTTCAGGTTTTTATCTTACTCCCTGACCAATAGCAAAATAAACCGTGTTAAGAACCAAAAAAATAGAAACAAACATCACAGAAAAAGAGAAAATCCAAGCTTGAAAAATACCTACTTTTAAAATAATTGGGGAAAAAATGTTTTGCATGTAGCATAAATCTATGAGACAGTGTCCAGATGTTTCAATTAATATAATTATAAATGTGTCCACTGAGCTGAATTTCACAGGTGAAGGCAATCTTTGATTTAAAATCTCAAAATAAAATAAAATAATAAATGTCATTCATTCTGTTTCAGTGATAATATGTGGCTACAAACATTTTAGGTTATTGCATTTTACATGAATCTATGTCAGTGTTTGTATCACACAAGCAAAGAGTGCACCCAGAATGTGAGCTGCAATATAACAAACCTGGTACAAACAACAGGTCCTCAAGTACTGGGGACTTGGCTGAAGAGCTTTTGAGTTTTAAGGAATATATTTTTCTACAAAGCGGCTGTAGAAAATCAGCCGGTGACCTGTTTCTGACACACACTCTGCTGTATTATCCAACGTCATTTAAAGCACCACACAATTGAAATAAGAAATTGGGAGACAAGGATATATGATAATACCTGCTACTGAGCCAGTCAAACTGCACCAGAATTTTATTTTTTATTTTATTTTGTTAATACTAAGCCCATTAAAAAAAAAAAAATCTAAGTCTCCCAGCTTTCAAGTTTGAATGTTTAGTTTAAACCAGTAAAAGACTCTACTTCTATGCTACCTTTTTAATAGCAGTTTCCAAAGCAGAGGATCTCTGGAGGAAATTTCTTTTGTAGCACACACAGGATTGGGAAGAGTGTACAGGTGGATCAGGTCCTGTCAGCCCTCAACCTGTTGAGGGAACTGGCTGGGACTTTGCATGGACAGGATGGGAAGAAGACTGGTTAAAGACTGGTTTCTTCACGTAGAAATTTAATTGTATGTCTGTCTATAAGAAAAGACACTTTTACTGATTATCTTGGAGGACAGCTTTGCTGACCTTTCTTACAGATCCTCCTTTGTAGTCCAAGTGCTGCAGATTGAGGAAGCATCTCTGTAATTTTTTTTCATCCCTGAAATACCTCTAATACAAACGGATCTGGCAAAAACATAGCAATACCCAAGCAGGAAAATACAAGTTTTCTTTTCCTGTGCCATAACAGTAAAACACATTTTTCTGCATGAGCTGACAGTGAATATTCTAATTGTGTGTATAATATATTTGCCAATTTGGTGTGCTTCTACAGGAGAGGAACATGCACTCCTGGAGCTGCTGGCTGTGCTAACAAGGGCACTGAGGGCCTGATGCTGCTGCTTTTCCACCCACAGAATAACCTCTCTTTCTAACCTGTGCAAGGCTGGCTCAGCCCAGATGAGAGAGATGATGGTCCATGACTCCCACAAGGAGAAAGATAAAATGTAGCCTACCTATTTTACAGTTTTGCTTTATTTTTTTAAGGTTGGTACTTTGAACTGAGGTTGTTTCAAGTGCCTGGTACCCAAGGGAGCAGCAGTGCAGAGGCAAATTGCCCTCACTGGCAAATACAAATTAAGGTGTATGAGCTGAATGCTCTTCTTGTCTGCAGTCTGTGGTTAAACAAGCCTAGATTTGTTCCAGCGGGAGATCACCTAAAAGTGCCAGGTCCTGAAGGCAAGGAACCACAGCTAAATATCTCAAAAATTGTATAAAATATATTTTGCTCTCTCTTCAGCCCTTACTGACACAACTGAGCCCAGTGTCTGTGTTTGAGGAAAGTAAATGAAAAGTGATGCCAGGAATCTTGTTACTTATGCAATAGGGTATTAAAAACAGCTTACACTAGCCAAGAATAATTATTTAATTTGAATTCTTACTAAATTAGGTGCTTAAGAAGTTCAGGGGAAGTAGCATGTCAGGAGACCCAGATTCAAGCTTGTGATTCCTCCATATCCCCACTTTTTTATTTCTTCATATTTAAAGTACTTAATTAATCTATAGAGTTTTTAATTCAATACAGTTGATTAACGCTAGTAATTTCAGTGCCTTTTTAATATAACAAATCTCTTCTGAGAAATGTTCCCAGTTAATGATCTGTGTCATTTTTTAAAGTTTGCCTTCTGACTAATTTTAGTGGAAATATCATTAAATTCTTTATTATAATTATTTATAGCAAGGGCTGAATTGGATTTTAGATGTTATGATTTTACCATAATAAAGACCTACAGCTCTCAAAACACACTATTCTGTCTGCTTTTGGCACTCTAATAGGAAGTCTTGGAACTGCGAGTAGCTTAAAAGAAACAACACAATAATGAGGAGGAGGAGGTTTCTGTGTGGGTTTGGGGCCACTGATGTTGCAGGAGGTGCTGGTGCCACAATGCCTCTGTCCACAGCTCTGCCAAACCTTCCCTCTCTGCCCTCCCCTCCCATGGCTCACTTTGGTCCTTGCACAGCAGCATCCCGCTCCCCATCTGCCCCTGCACACTGAGTGAAGGCTGAGCTGGAATCCCCTGGCACTGGGAGGATGGAGACTGGTGAAACACATCCCTCCTGTGTGGTGAGTGCTGGCATTGCTCTGCTGTTTCCCCAGAGCCAAATTCCCCATGGCTCCTTCTCCTCTGCTCCACACTCAGGGCTGCGTTTGCCATGTCCCCTCTCTCTCTCCGATGGCACAGCACATCCCAAAGGATGGAGATTCAAAATGATACTTCCCACCCCAGCTGGTGAGCACAGCACGGACACAATTGGACTGATAGCCAAGGGGACACATTTCCTGGCCAGCCCCTTGAGGGCTGTGACAGCCCCTGCTGTGAGGAGGGGGAGGGGCAGCAGTCAGGGATTTCACTACAGCTTTTATTAGCAGCCTCTCTCCCTTCAGCTTTTATCTTTCATCTTTTCAGTTGGCTCAGAAGTAAGGCAAAAATAACCATATTTCGACCATTTATTTTTCTAATAACATTGTTTTCACCAGCTCTACTGTACATAAACATGGAGTAAATATTGGCCTCTGCTTTTTAAACAGAAATGCTGGGGGTTTGTTTATTTTTGTACGCAGAGTATTTTTTTTTACTCCTGAGCAAAGCAAACTGGGACAAAGGGGTGGCTGTGCCCCAGGGCCCCATGCAGGAAGGGCAGGTAGAAGTGCCAGGAGCATCACCGTGCCCCCACCTCATTCTTCCTATGAGCTCCACCAGAATGAGCAGAGATGACAGCATTGACCTTGGCTGTAGGAAATGTAATTTCTTTTTTCTCCATGCCTGTGGTCCTCCAGGATCACACAGCTCTTCTCAACAGAAGGCAAAGGAGAGCTGTTCTGCACTGGCAGCTGCCATGGGATGCAGCCTGGCTCTCACACTCCCCCTCCCTAATCCAGGGAAGACACCCTTGTCCCCAGGTGTCACCTGCACAGTCAACTTGGCTTGCTCTTCATTTCATTCAAGGGCTCTCCTCCTCTCCCCATCTATTCCTGCTTCTTTTTCATTCCTGGCCTCTTTTCCAAGGCTCAGGGAGAAAGTTGGGCACAGAGGCTGCTCAGGTTCTGCTTCAAACCACTGTGGAGATGCAGAGCGTGCCAGGCCAGCCTCCCTGCCTGGCATGGGGAGACTCAGGAGATCTTCCACCCTACAGCAAACAATGCACATGGAAACAGGAGAGTCAGCTGGGCCAGGGTTCAAAGGACATCAGGAATTTCTGACCAACTAACAGAGAGGAGTCAAGCCCAGGCAGAGCTGAGTGGAAAATGTAGTGTGTGACTGGTGTGAGTGCAAACCATCACATGAATTATGCATTCCTGCTTATCCAAAATACCAGCATGTTTATGTATCTTCCTTTACTTCTTATCTCTTTACTGGACAGTGCACAATGTTTTCCCCATCATTATATTAGGTCTTGAATTAAGGCAATATCCTTGTTAGGGGGTGAGGGTTTGGTTGGCTGGACTTTTTTAATTGCTACTTTTAAATTCTACTGAAACAACAGGTAAACAAATAAAAAATTCATTGGAGAGAGGCAGCTCAAGTTAGATGAAAGTTTTACAGCACAAAGCTCTGCTTTCCAAAGCAGCAAATCCAGTCACCGGGTCATTAGCACAGCGTGCAGCACCACAGAAACAAGGAACATTAGAACTTGTGTCATTTGCAAGATTTACTAATATTTCAGTGTCTTAACAGCAACATTTCAGCCTAAAAGCTTACCAAAAGGCACTTAAACATTCGAAACATCAGCTCCAAACGGCTGCGGATGCGTTTACTCATTACGAGCATATTTCAAACAACGCATCTGGGCTGGCTGGTGACAACTTTGGGGCTGCTGAGGGGAGGCAGGGAGAGGGCAGGGGGAACATCCATCCCTGCTTCCCCCTTTGCAGAGCACAGGAGAGTGGTGCTGGGGCTGCCCGTGGGACTTGCTGTGTGTACAGATCACATTTGAGTGCTGGGCTGGGAAGATTCCCCCAAAGAAGCTAATGCTGATTACAATCCAGGCTTGATAGCTTTGCTGCTTTGAGCACGTCAAGTTAATTTCATGCTGAATAAGGGGAAAACTTATGCCTGTCACAGTGCTATATATCAGTCAGGGGCTAAGAACAAAGGGTTTGAAAACCAAATGTTTGCGTTTGCCACAAGGCTTGCTGCAAAGGGGAAAATGCAAGTGCCTTTGTGCTCTCGACAAGGCAGATGAACCTTCCTGTGGAAGAGGAGGTGGCTGTGGACAAGTCTTTATGCCATATAAAATGACTTTGCATAAAGCTCTCCAGCACTGGTGGAGGCACTCTGGGAAGAATGGCTCTGCAAGGATGTTGGAGGTCTCCTCTCTGCCTGTCCGTCCCTTTTTCCCAGGTTTCTCATGAAAGATAGTTACCATAAAAAAAGGAACCCAAAGGAACTTCTGCCTTTTAAAGTCAGGGTAGTATTCAGAGAGAGTAGGAATCTTTGGTCTTTTGTAGGGGTCTTTTTCCCAGCTCCAGAACCTGTGTTATTCTTTTTAAAACTTTACTCGCTCTTTGATCTTAGGCCCTTGTTTCGTATTAGGAATTGTTAAAAAAAAAAAAAAAAAGTTTAAGAGGAAATACAACACCAACAGAAAATCCCACTGAGTTGAGTTATTTACGTAAATTGCTTCTCCTGGATCAAATACAAAAGTAAGATCTCAGAAAACCTTCATGAGCTTCACCATAGGATGCCATTACTACTGAAAACAGTGCAATCACAGTTGCACTCTTTCAGAAGTAATCTTTAAAACTTTAGCAATATTTTCAGTAAAGCCATCTTAGCAACAAACAACTCCACATGCAGGGGTAAGTCCCAGATATTTCACACATGCCCATCATGGGGGATCCTCCAAACCTCTGCATGGCCCATCTTGAAGCTTTTTCAGTTTTAAGTTAAACTCTGAAAGATGCAGGGCCTGCTGCAAATGAGGGCATGGCACTGTACCTTTCACTAATGGTAAAAAGTCTTCTGCATTGCTTTTGTAGCACTCTTTAGCACGTTTCTTTTATTGTTATGCAAGGAAGGAGTGTCCTGTGGCAATTTTTCTAGTCAGCTACAAGCTACTAGCAATTTTCTAGTCAGGGGGAGATAATTAAAAGTGACTAGAAGAGTTAAGCCTCTAAACTTCCTGACAAGGCTGTTGGTTTCCTTCTCCAATATAAGTCTTTGTTGTTTTCCTCCACAGTATCATCAGTGCACAGAAGAGTTGATTTGCTTTCACAGCTGAGATTCTAGGAAAATACAGTTTTCAATTCCTCTTAAATGACTTACCTAGGTAGGGCTATTGTACAAAATGTTCAGCAAAGCATAAGGTCAAAAAACATTTAATTAATTTGTCCTGTCCATGTGGAGGAATGCAACTCAGAAGAAGAAAAGCCTCAATTCTATATTTTCTTCAAGGTCAAATTTATCTTTGAGGGCTAAAAGAGAAATTCTCTGTGCAGCAGTATGGGGAAAGGGAGAGAGCAGCCTCTGCTCCCCATTGCTCAGGAGGCCTGGCACCAGTGATGGAGAGGAGCAGCTGTAATCCCGTGGGACTGTGCCTTGTTCATTGAGAGCAGCTAGCAAAGGATTGCCATGGCTCCTCCGAGGTTCAGCAGCTGTGCCCATGGCCCTGCAGAAAGGTAACACACATGAGTGTATCAGACATATACACTGTGCACCCTCCAGGTGCACAGCCTGGGCCCCCCTGTGGCATCCCAGCGTGGCTGTCCCTCACCAGCACTTCTGGCAGAGTTTGGAGTTCCCCACCTGTTGGGTTCTCTGATTTTGCAGAAATTCCCCGAGCTAATAAAGTTCTTTTTTCACACCCGAGATGAAAGAAAAAGCTGAAACTCTTCAGATCTTGTTCTCAAGGTTGTTTATTTGGTCTTATCTAAAACATTCTCTCTCTGACCTGCTGAGCTCCTTCCAGCAGGACAGTCGAAGGCCTCCTCCCCCCTCAGAGGCAGTGTTTATCTTTTATACTAAAAATTATGTCCACTTTATTTACAATTACTTTCCAATACCTATCACTTATGTTACACAGTCTGTCTTTACTCTAAACCAATCACCTGTGTCACCATCACAGCAGAAATGGAGAAGGTGAAGAAGGAAGAAATCTAAAAAGCCACGAGGTTCCTCCATCTTAGCAATACCTACCCCCCTGTACCAAAACCCAAAAATACACTTTTACACCCTGTGACAAACTTATTATTACTCTGTATAAACTCTTGCGACCTGTAATTCTTCTTTTAAGGTTGGCAATCATTCCCATGGGCTAAAATCCAAATCACAGGTACTTTGGGCTCTGTTCCAAAGATTCTGAGACCTTGACAGGGTCTCTGAGACCCCAGGACAACCAGAGACAAGCCCTGGTTCCCACACCCACCCAGGCAACTCCCTGGGAGGTCTTGGTGACCCTGGGGTGATTGCATTGGTGTGCATTTATAATATTTGTGATGTATTTGTTATTTAGACATGTTAGCTGTTGGATACACCCCAGCTCTGTGGAGGTGCTCGTCCCCAGTTTAACCAGGGGAAGGCTGGAGCCCCTCAGGCTGGGTTTGGTGGGTCTCACCTGCAGTTGCCCGAGGTCCATCTGCCCTAAGGGCTCAGCACTTCCTCCTGTTGTGTGCCCAGGCGAGGCAGGACAGTCGTGACTTTTCCTGCTTTGGTGGAGTTTTCAACAGAAGAGTTGAAAACAAAAATGTTTTCAGTGAGTTCAAAACTCTCTTCTTCTAAGAAACTACACAGTGAACGAAATATGATGGGCAAGGATCAAAATAAAGTTAGCTGACTCATACAAAGTATGCATAGCTGCCCCAAACTAGGTTTTTAATTAGTTTATTCTAAAATCCTGAAATTCTGTCTTCCTGGTAAAAGAGTTTTAGCCCTAACTTTAAAAAAAAAAAAAAGCAAAAAGTATCAATTTGTTTTTGGACATCCATTCCTCAATTAACAGAAATCAGATCACCTCAAGTGCTTACGTGCTCTGGGCTGAACCCTGCAAATGAGCAAATTTAAACCCTTAGCTCTTCTCTGATTAAAATACACTGTTGATGTTGTTGCCTGCTCATGCTTACACAACAGAGAATGAAAAACTTTCACTTTTAATGCATCTGCTTTTCTGTAGCATGTTTACAAACACCAGAGACCTTATGACTTTTCCTTTTAGCAGCCTTAAGGTTATTTAAAAT
Organism: Cinnycerthia olivascens; assembly: GCA_035048155.1. Taxonomy (NCBI): domain Eukaryota; kingdom Metazoa; phylum Chordata; class Aves; order Passeriformes; family Certhiidae; genus Cinnycerthia; species Cinnycerthia olivascens. The sequence goes on along the minus strand of JAWWMU010000041.1, from coordinate 4,255,212 downwards.
TCCTTAGACCTACTCACTCAGCAACTCGCCTTCCCTTACCTCAGTGATATGTTCCTTTGCAAATCTGCAGTATTGCCAACACATCTTGTTTTCCCTTTTTTCTTTCCTATTTATTTATTTTAATCTTTTAAAACATTTCCAACAATATGTAGAAGAAAAGGAAGTTTAAGTTTAGGGTGATATTAGAAGGGAGAACTTTCATATTTGTAGGAAAAGTGCAGAATTCTCACAATAAAAAAAAACAAAACTGGAGCTGGAACTGTGCTTTTTGAAAGTTTTAGGCAAACAAGTCTCCCAAAATTGGACCACACCTCTTCAGGTGACTTCAGTCTCTTAAAGTACTGGGAGTGCTTTGTCTAAAACAACTTGAAAACAGCTCATTAAAATAAGGTAACCAGCATTTGGGGGCTTTCAAATAATCCTGTCTGTACTTTGGTGTGTGGTGACAATGTTCTGAGGATCTCCCCCTCAGTTTGGGCAGATCAGTGCTAACCACTGTTGGTACCTAACTCCTTCTGACCTTCAACGGGAGTAAGTTATTTGGTTTTCAGTTTCCCAAATCTCCAGTTGTCTTAGAAGAATTCATTTTACTGGGGATTTGTTTCTTGGGGTGTTCTAGTAATGATATCCTATTTTCCTGTCCCCAGTCCTATGCTGGGCTTCACACAGGTCTGAAATTCTATAGAGTGGTGACAGGATCAGGCTGACTGAAGGACAAAGAGACAGGCAACTGGGGGAGAGCACAAATTTGCATGTATTTCCATTATTTTGGCACTGGGCAAAACGATTTCTGTATTGACTTTCCCTCAAAGCCACCGAGAATAAAGCTATAAAAGAAGATTATCAGAAAGTAGGCCATGTTGCTCTGTTTATCATATTCATGTTGCCACTTCTTATTTTCCAGAGGTAGGTGATTTCAGAGTGGATTCAGAGTGGATGGCTGGTGCAGCATGCTCTGGTGATGTATGCCTTCCTCTTAATCCCAGGGCACAAATGGTGTCCTCACATTCCAAGGGTTATGGATTGCTCTTGCCATGGGAATCAGGCATTAGGGGCCAATGCTGGGGAAAGGTAGGGGGAAATGTTGAATTTTTATAGCATGGCCTAGCAGAGAATCATGTTAAAAACAAACAAACAAAAAAAAAACCCACATGTACCAGAATCTTGAGACATCCCGTAGGAATTTCTTATCTCTCTGGCAGAATTTGCCAGCTGTAGCAACATGCATACTTCTCTCTCTATTCTTAGTGTAAGAGAACTGCCAATAAAAGCGGCTTTTCAGCTTCACGGATAAAACTATTTTTCTCCTGCTTGCTATTTTTCCTGGAAGAACTTTGTTTGCTTTTTAACTGTAGAGCAACAGGGCCCCAGAAATTTCAAGTCTGTGATGAAACCACAGTTACAGAGCTCATCAGCTGAGTCTGTGAATTAACAATGTCTGTGTCCCCAGGCCATCATTCTTCTCAAATAATAGGGAGCTGGATCGTTGCCCTTCTGGGTGAACATCAAAAGTTGTGGCCAAGATGTGAAACATTGCTTCGAGAAGAATAAAGGTGAGGACAGCAGAGGCACTCAGAGCTGCAAGTGCAACTGCTCACTTCATTAAAAAGGTGGGAAATCTGTGGGTGACAAAATCAAACAGAGGTGGGAGTGTTATAGCCATGATCTTCCATGTTTTCTCAAGCACTTCAGAGCTAAGATATCACCTCTCACTTCAACATTTGACAGATTTTATTTTATATGTCAGGCACCTCACAAACTTGAATTTCATTTTAATACTCTGGTAAAACCTCCCTCCTATAATAATGTTCTGCTTTCTGCTTTATAAACCACCAGAAAATCCAATGTGTTTCATGTTAATTCTGTTGAAAATACCTTAAACTGAATATCCTTTTAGAAATTTTGTTACACGTTTCCAGCCTTAGAAACACTTATTTTGAAGACCTGCATCAAAGGGCAGGTTTAAATCTTAGCTTAAAAAAACCATACGCTCTGCTGGAAGTGCAGATAGTGGGATCTTTTTTTCGTACAAATCAAGCACAACCTAGTTTAATTGTTATTGCGGTCCCTCCCCACTGTTTGCTTTCCACTGCTATACAATAACTTCCTTTTGTTAGAAAGCAACAAAAAAATTAGGTTTAACTATGTCCCCTGCTGCCGGCCTTGAAACTTTATGGCCTCTCCCTGACACCCCACGCTCATGACAATGTTCAAACCAGCCTTATTCTTTCTTAGGACAGGAATCAAACTCCTGAATAAATCAGAATTACTTCCAGTGGAAGAATTTTTTCCTAAATTGCACTTATGCAACTTGTAATTACATTTCACATGAAGTACCAGGGAGGATTATGGGGAATAGGAGAGCACCTACTGTAAATATCTATTTCCCATAGAAGCCATCAGGGCAAGTTATTAGCCCTTTGCGATTGTAAATAATTAATTCAATTCAATATTTGGGGTTACCTGGGGTTTAAATTGGTAGTGATCTTAGTCTAATGTTTCCAATTTCAGGAATTGAAACACATTACTATCTGCCTTTGCCAGCATGCAAAATGTTAATCTTGATAGATTACATTAATCTTTATAGAGAGCACTTTTTGTTCCACTTATATTTCAGTATCTTAACTCCTCAACATAAGGATGCTTTAGCTCTTTATATTGAGAACACTGCACATTTATTTTAATTGGATAACTGAGCTTTTCTGCTTACTGAGCTGTCTGCCTGACATTTGCAAAATGCAGGTTTTCTTTTTCCCCCCAAGATAACCTAGCTGTTCATTTTTATAAGGCCTGTCATCCAAAAGGCAGAACCTAATCCTTAATTAGTTGTCATATTTGTTTAGATGTTCTACAACATCCATTGGGCTGAACTGTTTGGTTTACTGTCCTTTCATACCGTCCATTAAATGATCATTTTCACATTCACTTATGTTTTATTTAACAGTTTTTCTACATCCTGAACTCCTGACTCACAGGCCTGTTACTAAAGAGTGAAATCATTAAATTGGCCAGGTACAGAGGCTGACCTGGCAGTGAAGGGTAAATCAGCTAACAGAGCAAGCCCAGCCCAGCAGGGCTGAGCAGGAAGAAGACAACAAGCTTTTCTCCAGTCTGGATTTTTAGCTGTCAATCCCTTTTGGAATAGGAACTATGAGGAGCCAGTCTGTCCCATGGGATGGAGAAGGGACACTCCACTGTCACCTGATCCCCTTGAGCCAAGCAGGAGGGTGATGGAGGCAGGTTTTATTCCCTGTGACGTGGAACAGGGACTGGAATCCAGGGCAGAGTCCCAGCCAGCAGACTATTGTAGAAGTGTTTCTCAATCACTAATTATTTAAGCGAAATGGAGGGTCTTTAACAGAAGAATTGAGAATAACTTCACCCAATATACTCATGGCAATTACATGCGGGAAAAAAAAATTCCTGTATAAATTGAGCCAAGAGAAGACTTCTAAAAGCAATCTCCCACATCCATTTGTGAATGCCTTGAACGTGATGTCAGCAGGCATGGCAGCCACCTCCAGCTTCCCTTCCACCCTAAACTCATTCTTTGTGCCCCTGCCAGGCACTGCAAACTGCACAAAGCAAGGTCACTTACCCTGAGTGCCCTGGCAGGACATTATGCAGGAACCTGAAGAGTGACAGCAACTACTGTAGAGAGCTAAACAACAGCTGAGCAGGAGCTTCTGGCCCTGAGTGCTGCCTGCCTGGACACCTCAAAGGATATTGTTGCTTCCAGGTCCCTTCACATATATAATGCTAACAATCTGCCCTTCACAAGTGGGCAACCTGCATGTTCCACAGGCAGGAGCTGTGTCCCAGCCAGTCTGTCACAGCTACATTGCCATTGCATGGCACCCATCCTCTGCGTGGATATAGGGAATATACCTACACAATTAAACACAGCATCAAATAAAAACCTTTCTTTTCCAAGTGAGAAAATAAGGACGAGTTCTTGGATCTAAAAGCACTTCTAATATTTTACCCCCTTGTGCTCATCTCCATCTTACCTCAGGAAAAGGTTCAAGTTGATGGTATACTGGCATATACTGCCCATCTCTTCCTCTGATGCTAGTCCATGTCCATTGTGCTTTTTGTGAAGTGCTTCAAGACAATTATTGGTGTGCAGAGCACTGGGGAAGTGCTGGAAAGGCATGAAAGCTGCCTGGAAAGTCTGGAAAGACTCAGCATAAAGCTCCTGTTATAGTGAGAGGTGAAGCATATGCCCTTTGGGTATAAATGAAGCATCAAGATAAACTTTTATAATACTGGAAAATGACTCTTTTTGATGACACTTTCACAAATTCTTCAAAGACCTCCCAAAATCATTGTCTCCCTTCTGATCTCACCTCCCACTCAAATCTTCTCTTCCCACTGAAAAAAGGTTACTCTTTATTTTACTTTTTCTCTTCTCTTTTATTTTCTCCCTTACACCTACCAAAATGATGATATTTCAGCTCTACTTTAGGGAGGAAATGATTTGCACAGCCTTTTTTCCTCATGCATCTGTACTGTAAAACAAAAATGTGGCAAGAGGAACATGTCAAACTTGCAAAAAAAAATCACTTGAGGCAAGAAACAGCAATGTGACATGACAGCAATTGAAACTGAAGACAAAGTTCTCAGAAAGTTAAAGAAAATTAAATTCTAGTTAAAAAAAAAAATCTTAAAATTTTACCCAAAATAGAAGTTAATAAACAACTTGAATGCCCAAAAAGATTACCAAGGACAGAGTAGTACAGAACATCCTACACAGGGACAGCTCTAAGGTCTTCTATAAAGCTTCAACTTAATTCTGGCTAGACAATTAAAGCTGCATAGGAACATTAAATACTTGGAATAAAAATACCCTGCAAAGATGACTGTCTTTTGTCTTTTGGTTATATATGCTTTCCTTATTCTCTGGCCAATTGTTCAACAACTACAAAATTTTTATTAATTTAGCATGTGTTGGCTACTTGGCCAAGAAAGGAAGCAATACTGCATTAGACATAAGTAATGACACAAGACAAAAGCAGATGAATCCAACTACATAAAAATTATGTGGAATTTTAGGTTCTCCATGTGTGTCTGTGTGTCCCACTTTTGTTTATCTGCCAAGACGCTTCTCATCTGCCTTCATCCCAAATCTTATCCAGTATTACAACCTCAGCTATTTCATCCAGCCACCAAGGGAAGCACTGCAATGCATCCATCACACCTGACGTGCAGGAGAGTGCACTTACACATTCAGTGCTTGTATGTCATATAAACATATAAATTAAGCAGAGCATAATATCTCCCCACCTTTCCTTGCAAATATCAGAGTTTCTTTTCTTTAGCTTCCCGAAAGGATTCAGGCACTTGGGAGAATAAAAATTCCTGCTAAACTGCAACACAAGCAATATTGAATCCCTTCTCTCTGTCTTGTCTTTCTCTGCTAAATGAGAGTGTAATGGGAACCCAGGTAGGAGATCCACATAATTCTGTTGGCATGCATGTGACACTGCCAAGGCACGTTACCCTCATCAGCCTCACCTGGACCTGCTGGGCTGACGGGCATGTCTAGAACTACAGCACGTGGACCCCTTTCTTGTGGCTTGGGCAACAAGCTTGGCAGTGACAGCAGGAGCCTCTGGGACAGCTGCCTTTGCTTGCTTCCCAGCCCCTGATGTGCACAGAAACAGCCAGTGCCCATGAAGGGAACAGCTCAGGGGGAGGCTAACTGGAATTTGGAAATCTGGAAGGTGCTTTTCTCACCCCTAAGAACAAACCCCAGTTATTCCCCATGCAGCAGACAGTGTTGCCTGAAAAGCACAGCTGATGCTGCTGGTGGAACTTGTCATCTTTGGCAGCACACCTTGAACCCTTGGCTGTCCCTGGCCTGTGGTGGCAGCTGCCCAGGGCGCACGCACGGACACAGGGACAGACACACGGACAGCAGCCCCCGCACGCCCCGGCAGGCTGGGCTGGCACTCAGGTGGGACCCAGCCCAGCAGGAACAGCCCTGTGCCCCGCAGGGGACACTTCATGCACAGAGCCACGGGGCCACTGCGGGCACAGCCCTGGCACCCACACTGCGAGCAGGGAAAGCAAAATGACTTGGAACACCAACGGATTCGTACCTTTTCAGACTAAGCTTTTATTTTGATATTACAAACCATTTTTCTTTATTCACAAATCACGGTTGTGATATAAACACTAATTTCTAAAGACAGATATACACATTTTCTGGGTTTGCAGGGTTTGTTTTTTTTCTTTTAATCTGTTTAGAAGTCACTATATTCCACATATGGTAGTAATAATTTTTTCATAAGTCATATTATCAGTAGTTATTTATATAAGTGAAAACATTCCCAATATATATTGTAAAAAAATTTCAAATGCTTTTCTTACATAACTATTTGAGACATACATTTTAAAATTACTACTAGGAGTACTGTAGGAGTTTCATAAACAAAATATTTTCTAATATGGGCTGCACCCTCAACCTTTCAAGATAATTTTAATAGACTAAAACGCCATATAATCATTTGGAGAGTGGGAGCTGTAAAGCCATCTCTGGAAAATTAAAATTGCAAATAAATTCTGTTATTCTCTACATTAAACATTTTGTGTGTGCAATTCTGAAAAAGATGTCTCATCTACACTTTAAATTGGAAGCCTAACGTTTGGTAAACATTCTTCAATTTGCTTTCATCACGGTGTTTAAACAAAATTAACTTTTTCTTTTTATTAATAGGAGGCTTATTTTGCATATCTTACATAATAAATGTGGGGATAGAACTCTTAATAAATTTCAGTTCATTCCCTCACCAGTATAAATATATGTTACTGCCCCATTTTTCATCGATTAATATAGTCTCTTTCTCTCTCTGTTTTAATTTTAAAGATAATTTATTTATCATCCTTAGATATAAATGCTACAGAAACTTCGTTTTCAAATCTTGTGAAACTTTATTGATGGTTATTGTTCAACTGATCATACTGCATGCACATACGATGACAAAGAGAAAGCCTGATCACAAACACTTTTTTTTAAAGCAGAGTTGTTATAGCAAGTTGGCAGGTTCACAGCGGTGAGTTGATCATTTACTAAGGTGCCAGCCGGGAGGCAGCACGTTACACATGAGGATATAACTACCTGCAGCAAACCCCTGGCAGGACGCTTTGCCGCGTTATTTATTTAAATACAAAACCAAGAAGACCCGTGACAAACACCCCAACTTAGGTTAACTTGTAAACAGGACAACATGGAAAGAGTCCAAACATATGCACAGACAAACTGCAATTTTTCAATGGTGCCTGGAAGGGTTCCCAAGGAGCTGCTGGGCGGCGCCGGCCGGGGCGTGGCCGGCCGCTCTTCCCAGGAGTGCTGGGGCTGGGGAATTTCCTGCTTTTGTCCCAGGGGAATTGTCTTGGGCCCAATATTGAGAAAAATGGCCTCGGTTTGGGTTTGGAAATCCAACAGTGGGGTTTGGAAATCGAATGGCGGGGTTCGGGAATTGAACAGGGAGGGCGAGTTGTCACGCCTTGAAAAATTGCAGATTGTTTACACGACACAGTCATGTTTCAAAAAGTACCAAGCTGATGAAAATACCATGATTATCTCTACTCAATGATTGCAATACTTGTAAAATGCTTATATAAATCTGAATATGATTATCATATAATTCCATAAAAATGATACGTCTGTCTCTAACAGTTGGTCTACTAGGCTAAGTCTAAAGCATCATAGGCTGTGTATTTCTAGAACTTAACAACTCCACTGCACGGATGTAAATTTTATACATTTTTTTTTTTACTGGTACAAAGAATTTAAGTTTTTATTACTTTCTTTTTTTGGAAAAAAAAGAAAAAAATAGAAACAGTGCTTTTATCACCTTTTTATTATTGTTTTTTGTTTTTTTTTTTTTTATTTTATTCCCTCCCATAATATAAAAGTCAGCAATGATATCAATAATTTATTTTACTGGAAGAAATATAAAAAGAATGCTTGTTAATGGTCTAACTAGCAGTTTTTGCCTAAATAACTAGTTATGGTTAAATAGCTGAATACTGCCTGGTGGAATGCTTTAAAAGGGTGCCTTCGGACAGCTCTCAATCTGATTTTATGTACAAGTGTCGACAGAAGCACCCCCAATAAGAACATAACCTTTGGCTTTGAACAAACAGTGAATAATTTAAGACAGGTGATATATGATAGTTGGTGCAGTGGGGCCCCTTTTTGCTTCATTAATTTATATTTTAGCCAAACCCCATTCCCCTGTACCCAATTTCCCCCCTCCCTCCCTCTCATAAACTAAAATAAATGTAGATGCAGAAAAAATGACTACTGTAGTCACTTACACTCTTACAAAACATGTGATAACCCCGATAGCTTAATATTCAGCATATATAATTCATTTACATGATATAGCACTCTTGATTGTGGCCCTAAAACAGTTTTTATTCATATCTAGCAGCTTTCTAGATCAACCACAAAAACTTCTACAGCCAGCAATCAAACTACGGAACCTCCAGAAATTAAAGACCCACAATATTAAAATACACAAAACAAAATATCTGAGGTATAAGATAAAAAATGTAATTTTTCCTCTTTTTAGAGTTGCTAAAATGATGCACTACTGCATGTATTGCAATACCCAGGCCTCGGAAAGCTTCCTTTTTCCCCACATTGGAAGGTTTTTATGGTTTTGTCATTTAGTATGGAGCAAAACGGCTGTATCCCCCTCGGTATATACTAGCCTGTAATGAAGAAAGAACGAGACCGACATCATCAGCATGGCTCCTAGTCTTGGCATCAGTCAAGGGTGCAAAAGCATTCTGAAACAAAGCAATTTGATGGATTGTTTTTTAAATTTACTTTTTTTCAACAACTAGATTCGCAATTTCATTTGACATGACTACTGCCTCAACCTAAAAGGCAAGCAATGTTCAGAACACCCCACAGCTGCAGAGCCAGTGCAATCCAAGGGCAAGGGAAGCTGCCTGAGACTGCAATCCAACAAAAATTAGCTACAAGATGTGTGAATGAAGTGTCAAATTCTACTCCTGAATGCACACATGCAGCTCCCTCTGATGTCAGAGAAAACTAAGTGCACTCATCTAAAGACAAAGCCTGGTCTCGATGAAGGTTATTTATGTGTTTCCTTCCTTAGAAACCAAGGAACAATTAACAAAAAAGTAATCTCTCTTCCCTGGGATTTGTTAGCTAATTCTCTGTTCTTATGATGAGCACAAACCAGAATATCATTGTCTTTATCTCACTGAACATTGAGGAAAATTAAAACTTTATTTCTTATTTCTTTGTGAAGGCTCCAGAGTCTCAGCAGCAGGAAATTATGAGCTGCATATATTCATTGACTGAAATAAATGCTCTGTAATATTTGGATGTGGAGAATGGTTCCTTTTTTTTTCTTTTTTTTCATGCACAGAAAGTCATCCATCTCCAGTACAGTTCAGTTAAACAGACATTTTCCCCTGCTCTCTTGACAGACACAGTTCAGTGCCAAAGGCGTTCTCATGCCTGATATAAACAAAGTTTCAGTTCCTGTCATTTAGGTCCCCTCCCTTCTTTATTCCACCCTTCCTTCTCCCTGCAGTGGGTTTATTGGGTATTTTTTGTGGGGGTATTTTTTTTTTTTTGGAAGAGGGGGGAGGCTGGTAGTTACCATTTCAGATATTAATTACAATCTAGAAGAGCAGGGGAAAAGAAAGGAGTCAAGTTTTGAGCTGACTGACAGAAGCAGCCTGAGATCTTTGGCAGAGCTCTTATAATATAATCTTTGAACCTGGGGGCCATGTAAATGCAAGGCAAAAAAAATGAAAATATGTTCCACATTGACAATGCATTCCGTTAGTGATGGATTTAATTATCAAAATGACTAATTATTCCATTAAGGTAAGTGCTCAGCTAGGTGATACTTGCAAAATTAGAAATATAATAACTTACATGCAGTACATTGCCAAGAAATTAAGACATTTATCAAGTTTACTGGGAGAATTAATGTGGCATTTTAGCTGCCGTTAGCACAAGAGACAAATTCAATTAACTAAAAGTGAGAAGATGTCAACCGTGCTAAGATCCAAGCGGAGAGTGGAGCATGGGGAGATGGGAGAGAGTGATGGGGAAGAGGAGGAAACCATCACTTACCACGGCACCAACGCCGTAGGTGGCTGCTGGAGCAAGTGTGTGGTGGTAGGGGTCTGCAGCATAAACTCGTCCGTAACTGAAAAGAAAATAAATTTAAGATTAATGGAAAAAAAAAAAAAAAAAAAGAAAGTTAAACTCAGATATTATCGATATTAACAAAATGGTTGCAATGAAATTTTTCATTCTAGCCAAATTCCTTACAAATAAACTCACTTTACAGATTCAAAAGCAATGTCCTTTGGGAAATGTTAAGGTTACAAATGACAGCAAATGTATAATTAGCTTTATGAGACTATTAGGAATCAGCACCAGGCTGTGGAGCAATGGCAGGCACGTGGTGTCAGGAACGTGCATCCTCCTACTCCTCCTGCACAGCACACAGTGCCTCCCCAAAACACTCACACTGCAAACCTCAGTTTGCAGGCCCAGGCTCCTGCTACAACCAGGCAAAGTCAGTGATGTGATAATCAGATTTTTGTCGTTTCTCCCCACACAAAATCCTTACAGTTGAAACTACTTCAAAGCTCCTTTCCCTGTGTCCCTGGTGCATTTGCTGGTCCCGTCCTCTGCCTCACCTTGACACACCTTTAAAGGTTTGCTGCCCACTCTGGGGGAATACAGGGAACACCATCAGGGAGATGGACATGCCAGCTAGGGACAGCTTCCACTGCAAGAGTGTAACATTTTTCCATAATCAAATAATTTTCATTTGCTCTCGGATGTCACGTAGACCAACAATAGCAATCCTGTAATTACAGTGCTGTCTTGAATGGGAGGGCTAATGTAGCAAACAAGGTTTAACAATGCCCTTGATATCTCTTGAAAAAAAAAAAAGGCCATTATTTTTTAGCCATATGTGAACAGTAACCACAGACTGGTCTCATTCCGTGTAACTACCTTATTTTTCAGTTACATGTACAAACTTACTTTTTTTGAAAAGAGGGCAATTGTTCTATTTTATTATCATGCATTTGCTTCTCCACAAGCAGAATCTGATTAGTGGATTCCGAGCTAACCAGCTGAGGGAAAGCTGAGAAAGGAATGTTGCCATGGCATAGGCAATCCTCCACCACCCACTACTGTGTGTCCTGGATGGGAGGTAGAGAAAAGGACCAAATTATCTGAACTAGACAGTCCCACCTACCCAGAGGCATCTTCAAGGAGGGAGCAGAAATTACCATAGACAATAAATCCTTAATTGTCCATCTCACTGAGCCAATATTTGCCAGCTTATGAGGGATTTCTTTCATATGGAAATCCAGAAAATCACTTTCTTTGATAACTGTGCTCACTAAAGGGTTCAGCATGGAAAAGACAGACTGAACATCCCAGCCTCTGACTCCCTGCACCAGGCCAACACACTTGCAGAACTCATACACCTTCTCTTTTCTAAGAATATATAACTACACATCTTGATGGAAAAAACCAAAAAGTAGAAAACAGTTCAGTAAATACAAACTTCCAAGTGTGCAGTGGTTCATATTCAGCATTTTGAATGAGACATTTTCTTCCCAGCAGGAGTGCAGCATTTTGAGCAAATGCATGTGTATCTGCATTCTTACAAAGCATTCTAAAGCCTGGATGTTTCATGTCTAAGTAAAATCATAGCTGAATGCCTTCAGTCTGTCCTATTTGCTTAGTAAATCCAAATTCCTATGAAGAGCTAATACATTAAAAATGAATTAATTTATTCAAGCACCCCAAGCTCATGAGCATGGGCTCTGTATCTCACCCCACAGCTGTGTTGCTTTAGGTTTGGATAGAGAAGTCTTCATTGATAACAGAGGGATACATGAAATTCCAGGGGTGTGTTAGGTAATTGCTTTCCTTAAGACCTGGTCTGAAACTCAGGAATATATGTGTAAAAGGCTTGTATAAAATACATTAGCTCCTCTTTTGCATCCAAAGCATTGATGAGTAAGGGATTAAATTTATATATTAATTCTACTTAAATACTTGGTATCCAAGAGCACTTATCTTTCGAAATTACCCAACAAAGGAACTGGACAATTCCCACTGAAAAAGCAAGGGAAGGAAAGCAGCTCACATCGGTCTATGTTGGTTAAAGGACTTGGTGATTCTCTGAGCTGGAAAGGAAGTTTGAGAGTTCTCTGAGCAGGTTTGACACTGATCCCACACTCTGGAGCCTCTCTGGTAGGAAGAACTTCCACAAAACCTCAGCCTTGGCAACCCTCCACATTAGGATGAAAACATGATTTGCGGATTTGAAATATGCAGCTTTGACAGAACCATAACAGAATCCCTTGTGTCTTGTTTACCTACACTGAAAGGAAGAAGACGTTACTGCTCTATGCCAATTTTTAAAGTCTGAGGATTTTGAATATCATTATAATTTTAATTCTTTCCAGTCAAATTTAATTCCACCAGTAAGAAAATATCTAGGAAGAGAAAAAGATTAATTTAAAGGTAGACGTGTTTCCCTCATGTCCCTAGCAACAAGCAAGAGGAATTGCATATACAATTATTTTACATACTTTAATGCCATTATTGTGACTTTTAAAGGAATGGGAGTTTATATATTTCCTTTGTTTTTATTTTTCCTGATTATCTGGTGTTACTGCAATGCTGAGCAAGGGCTGTAAATCTATATCTGTAAAAAATACATTAATTTTGGTTCAGCGGTAGGGCTGTATTTTGCCTCCATCCTCCATCCCATTCCTTCAGGATCCTTGGCTGTGTCCTCCTGCCTCACAAAACAAAGTCCATCAAGTCACCTAGGATAGCATTAAGCAGCCCAAATGCAAGGGTCTCTTATAAGGAAGGACCAAGCCTGAATTCCCAGGGGTCAGGTTGCATTAAATTATTATTATAAGCCAACTACTGAAGGAACTGGCAAGTTTACACTGGTGTAATAAACCATGTTGCTAATAATATTATTATATCAATATTCAACAGAAATCTTGACAACTGAGGAGAAATTATGGATAAACACACCGTTTCAAAGGATGAAAATATCACTGTTTCAACCTGGTACTGACTTCTGAGTACATTTTTATTATCCTTTTTCCAAAGCAGTAATCACTTATTGTCAGTGTTTTACATTGCTTTTTTTTCATCCTTCTGTGTAAACCACGTCTCTTTCTTAAAACAAAAGAGTTGTGAAGAAATCCTAACATGGGAACTGTGACCAAAGTTAATCCTTGCCCCTTAAAAAGAATGGCTTATATTTATATTATGATAATGCTAAAGCTTTTACTCTGATATTAACATAGAAATGTTATTGCAGAATTAGTGATGCTTATAGTCTTGTTAAAATAACAAGTAATTGTTTTTCTTTTACAGGATATTGAAATTCCACTTAAACAAATGTGTGCAATGTAAACACAGAATAAAATGTAAAAGGAATTCTCCCAAATCTTCTGTAAAAGAAAAT
>JAWWMU010000041.1:4213151-4241583 GCA_035048155.1 Cinnycerthia olivascens | reverse complement strand
TTCTGTAAAAGAAAATACATAAAATTAAACCGCACAATTTTAATTTCTGCACACTCCTAAATACACTTGACATATGTAAGCACAAACATGGGTGAAAATATTTCCAAAGGGGAAAGAACACATGCTCAGATATTATCTGGGAAAAAATGCATTGAAATTCCTCTGTGATGAATAGACTTTTTTTTTTTTTTTTCCTTCTCAGGGTGACCTCTACCTTCAGAACATGATGGTTTTATTATGATTAATAAATTTCATTTCCACAGAGGAAAGGAACAGTGTCAGCTTAAACTTAAAGCAAGTGGGTTTCTTTTTAAATGCTAATTTTTAAACACGCCCTTGCATGACACCAAATTTAGAAGCTCAGAAGGTTAGCAGAATAGATTCTGATTTCCAGGCTGAAAATAGGAAGAAGGATTTAAACTATATTGTCACACTGCAAATCAGTAAGCTGCTTCAGTCCCACACACACTGCTCCATTTACTCCCTGTTATGCCAGCGTGCTTACTTCTCATTACAATTAGTGGTATTTAAACACTTTGTGATAATTTACACTGCAAATTATCATTCTAGGTAAACAACTTGCTAAAGTTTAAGATGTGCCAATGGTAAGGTTTTGAATAAATTAATAGTTGATGCGATTCTCTGTGTATTTTACAGGATGATAAAACAATATATCCAAAGCAATCCGCACAAATTCTTGTCTCAGAACACAGCTGAGGAACAATTTTGATGCATCACTAACTAGAACAAGGTATGTTCCCCTATTTTCCACTATATCTGGGACAAGCATTCAGGACATCATTGGAAAAAATATGTTTGCTAGCATTTTGTTATCATACTGACAGCTGGACTAACAACTTCCTGGGAAATAACTGAGGGAAAAAATCCAGTGTAGCCATGCTAATATTTGTAAATGTAGCCATAAGCTATCCACCAATAGATGGCACGTTCTTTACTTATGCTATGCATCAATCTCTTCAATCATTTTCAGCAGAGAGTTTAAAAATGCTAAAATACTACATAAAAAGACAATTTGTTGTTCACTGATCGATTTTCTTTTTAAAAAAAAAAGTAATTAAACAAGGGAAATTATGGGATTTATTTTATCAGAGCCTTTGAAAGGGAGTATCTCTGTAAGTTACCAATAGCAGGTCTTGTTGAAGGCTCTAAAAATTGGGGAATTCTGTACCTTTCTAACCATAATTGCCATTTGAGGATTTTAAATTCTTTACCAGTATGGCTATATTTCCACACACATCTGGGACAGACAGTGCAGCCTCAATACTGGAGACATTAAGAATCTCCTAAATAATATAAACATTATAGGGCTTAATAACAGAATTAATAAGGAAAAAAATCACCACATAAAATAGGAACCAAGTTAACACATTTTCCTCAAGTGATTTGAGAAGTATAGAAGGAGAATTTTAAAGAATTCAATACACATATTTCACTTATTATCAACTGCCCTCCATTTTTACAAGTCTACATATTGCTGGAGGAACTACAGGAAATTATGAACCTGCTTAAGAAGTATAAAGAGAGTAGTTAAAACTTGGTCACTAATTCAGAAAAATCTAACTCTGACCTTGGCCATATTACAAGCAAAGCCTGTGTATCACTGGAAAGCTCCTCTAACTTTTCCCAAATATTACCCACTCTTTGCCCACTTTGATTGCAATTGAACAATCCAGTCATAAAATTGCTTCTGGAAGGAATACAAGGAAAGCTAGGGTTACCTGGCCTTAATACCACATAAATACATAAATTATTCCAATAACTAACTTGTTGCTCTTCCTCTTGGTCACAGAACTACGTTGATCACAAGAGAGATGACACAAGCTCCTCCAGTCACACACCACATTGCTGAGCAGTATTTTAGGCTCAGTGGGTCAGACCTGTGCAGCAGGGGTAGCCCTTCAACCTAAAATTCATCCCACTGTGGTAGGATGGTGTCTGCTTGTGGTCTTCAAAGGACGTGCAACCAACTAATTAACTTCATTTTAGACATTAACACCAAGGGTCTTCAGGCATTTCAGTCACCTGAATCACCAACAGGTCTCTCTCTACCTCAAAAGGCTATGGACAAAGATGTCTCTGAAGTTTTTACTTAAGATTGAGGAAACTGAAATCTGCTGACAAAAACAGTTTCCAGGCATTTTCCTCGATTGGCAAGGTTAAGAATGCTAAAATTCTCCTTGCCAAGTTTTGAATGCGTGCTATCAAATGCTGAGGTCACTGTACAAGGCAGGACCATCACATACTTTATTCATAGCATCTTCTTCTTCCATGACCTATTATGTGCTACGGATTTGTGATGTGGAGCAGAGAAAGAATGGAGAAGTGACAGGCAGCACAATAAAGAGTGAAACTTCAAGGTGTTCTGCAGGGCTGAGCTCCTGTGTGCCTGCAGGATAAGGGATTTCCTATCACCACAGCACTAACACATTCCTAGGTTTTCTCACAAATAATAAACTTGACCAGGGTCGACCATGGGTAGTGGGCGACAATGAATGGTTTCTGTGAAAGGATGTTCATAAGTATGTCATCGATGAAATATTAAAAGCACTGTTTACTTTTTCCTGCTAGTTGGAGAAAGTAGAGAAGCCAATGCAGATTTTTCTGTAGAGATGAATTTCCAATACTTGGCTGTTTGCTTATGTGTGTCACATCTAGTTTGGCCAGTTAATTTCCTTGTTAATTGACAGGCATGTTTTGCAGAAGTTTCACTGATACTCAGACGTGGTTTTAGTTTTGTTCCTGTTTGCTAGCCTGTATCTTTTAAAATTTGTGAGATGTTTGCAGCCCGCCAAAGCTGACCTGACACCTTCTAAAACATTTAAAAAAACATGATTGGTACTGGATAATTTGCAGAAACATAGAAGGGTAACAAACAGCAGCACAGGTGACTTTCCCCTGAGCTGATGCTGAATAACTGCAAACTGGAGCAGTCCTAGGCACAGATCTCAGTTTAAAAGCACTCATTCGGTTTCAGTCTTGCTGTCTGGATTCACACCAGGGTGAGAATTGAAGCTGATGCTTAGTCAAAAATCTAACAGAATTCTATGCATCACCACCTTTCTGTGTAATTTCTATCCAAGAAATTTAGATTTTATATAAACTTCCTTGAAAAAAGCCACTGGGGAATCTGAGGCTTGCTGTCAGGTGACACCTAAACTCAGCTTTATTCCAGTGAAAAGAAAGCATTTCTTAGGTCTGGAAAGTAATTTTCTTACCTCTATTATATATAGGGGCAATTAAGCTTGAAGAAATTCTTACCTAGTTCAATAATAAATATACTGGGTATTTTATTTATTAAATTCTAAAGCAGTCTTTTGTGATCATGTAAAAAGTTCTGCAACCATAGTGTTGTTTATTTGCAATATGATAATCTCAAGACATTAAAACTGAATCCTTGCTCATTTAATGGGCTGTATATAGGCATCCATAAATGCACACTCACAAACCATCTTTCATGTGCTCTATTTTTAACCTATCAGAGAAAAACCAATTAAATTGCTTCATTAAAAAACCAGCACAGGAGATGCACGCGTGCCTATAGGTACTTGCTGAGGACAAACAGATTATTCACTATTTTTGTTATCAAAGGAGCTTCACATTGCAAATCCTCCATTTACAAATCACAGGACCTCAGCTTTCCTTAATCTTGTCGTGCTGACACGTTTGAGCAGCCATGTGAACTGACCTAGAACCGCGAGCACCGGGCAGGCAAGCTGTCACACAGATAGTGACAGCCACGCCAGCCAGGGCTGCCAGGGCTTCCTCTGGGTGACAAAAAGGAATTAATCAAACCTCATGAAAGGAGAACACAGGGTAATCAAAGTGTTTACTGATTTTTATCAACTGGCCCAATAGCTGAGCATCTTCAGCACACAACTACCCAGAGCAGTAAAAGCTGTAACAAATGGAATTCCATATAAGCAACTATTTATAGCAGCAGTAAATGCAAGTTTAAACTGCCAACATAAAGGACACTTGAATTTATAGAAGAAGTTTAATTTTGTGCATTAGTGCAACATTTCCTAGCCTTTCCAGAGCAAAAACTTCAGTATCTGCTATTTTTCACAGGGAACAGCAGTACAGCCTTAAATAAATACTAGCATAAAGACCATACAGATGCTCCTTCATCTTCATTTTTTATTTGATTAGTGGAAAAGCATAGCATAATAATAAAAGCATCTCATAGAAAATGGTTATTTTCCCAAACTGTTTCATGACATGGAGTCAAACCCATTGGCAGGGATAGTAAAAGGGAAGAACCTCTCTCAACTGAGCATATATCTTCACACAGTATTTCTGACTGAAGGAAACACCTCTGAAGCTGCATTCTTCCAAAGACTTCGGATTGGACCCTTTGAAATTCCTTTGTAAGAGTGTGATCTGGTCAATATCTCCTACCAGACACATGAACAGGTCAATGAGATGTATGGAAGTTTGTATGGCAGAATTTTGACCAGCTGCAATCATTTATGTACCTACCCTGGCAGAGGTAGGTTTGCCACAGCAGGCGCTGCAGCCATTCTAAGCACTTCATCAAATATTAATTTGTTTTAAATAAGTATCTCTATATTTGCTATTGTTCAATGAATTACATTTGTGGTGGTGTTAGTGCTGACAGGTTAATGATAGTATACAGGATAATTGCAATGACTGGAGCAATTGCATTTGTTAAAAATGGCCAATATTCTCTTCAAGTATTTCAAAAGCACAAACCCCATGGTTTGCTTATTGAAGCAGCTTGCTTTTATTCATCATCTTTCCTGAAGTTATGAATTTAAACATTTCAAAATGTTTAATCTATTTTGGAGACTGTATCTTTCTCCAAATGGAGGTCAATAACTTAATTTAAGACTGTCAACTTCTAAAGCTTTATAAAGTATTTCTTTTTCTTGCATGCAGACACACACACACACACACTCGTGCACACAGAATCCTTCCTCCTGGGACTGATTCTGCTCCAAAATGTAAATAAATACAGTCAAAATTGGACAGATGTTATATCCACTTCCACCATACTTAATTTCAAATTCAGCTTTATATATACCCTTGCCTTTCTCTCTGTTATTTCAAAATCATAACTGCAAATACACTTGGGAGAAAAATAATACCAAGCATGCATCAGCACTGGATTTTTTTGCTTCTACATAAAGGCTGGATAACAGTTAAAAACTGGAAGAAGAGAGAGATATAATAAAAATATAAAATAATAACCCTGTCCCATTTTTACACAAAAAATATAAAATGTCATTTGTAGGTACATCTGAGAATGCACTTTCAAAAGACACTAAAAATGCTTTTTCTTTACAAACTATTAATTCTGATGTTACAAAACCAAAAAGAGAAAAAAATAGATTGAGCCTGATTTGAAAAATTCACTAAGAATACT
Organism: Cinnycerthia olivascens; assembly: GCA_035048155.1. Classification (NCBI taxonomy): domain Eukaryota; kingdom Metazoa; phylum Chordata; class Aves; order Passeriformes; family Certhiidae; genus Cinnycerthia; species Cinnycerthia olivascens. Next base: position 4,236,176 of record JAWWMU010000041.1, on the reverse strand, counting down.
AAAGCTGCAAAATGAACAGTGTTCTGCAACCAACATGTAAATAAACCATAGGTTTATTCTGGGTCTCATTCTCTTTTATTCAGAGACTGACAGGGCCCATTGCCCCCATCAGAGAAAAACCTCAGGATTAATTCTCCCCCAGTGCAACTATTGCCGGGTATTTGCCAGAGGAAGGTCCTCAGAGACCCTTGTTAAGATTCCATCATCAACCAACAGGAGGTTTCTGATAGTTTCCCTGTCTGTGTTCTAGTTGAGATCTGTCTGCAAACCCTTCAATCATGTCTGCCAGAGAAGATCTATCCCAGAAGTGTAGAACTTCTCTTATGAACAGTAATTATTTTTAGCCTCGGAATGCACTGGATGCAATCAAGAATGAAATGCTTTTAAATTTCCCATGGAAGGATCCCTCTGTGAGATATCTGAGGAGGTTTCCCTTCTGTAACGTGTATTCAAGATCAGACAGAGATACACAAATAGAACTGTGTTTATGGACACAAATTCCTCATTAACACATTTATGTACTTCATTCCCAAATTAAACAAGATACCATGCGGCTGAGGGCTAAGTATTCTCTGGCAGGAATGATGAAGCATAGGGAAGAGAAGAGGGAATATTACCAGCAGAACCATCCACGACCTCCCATTTCCAATTGACGATCAAGTTCCAACCAAAGCTTTACTTGTTATATATCACTATTTGTAATCCACAAACACACACATCCTTTACAGGGAGGCAATACAAACATACATATACTCACATTTCAAACATTGAGCATGTTTATAAGTATATCTTCATTTGATATCAACTTTAAAAACACAGTAGAATAACTATAATTGAGCTGAGGAGCACTAAAAAAGCACTATAAAATCATACTGCAGGTGTTTTGCATGCATCTGAAAAATCACAGGAAGGTTAGTTTTGGTTCTCAAAGTATCTCTATGTTTGCTCCATGTATTAAAACATAAAACATCAGATAATAAAATAGTTGGAAGTCAACTTACGAATCCAAAAGACCAAATTCAACTTTAGCAATTTGACTCACAGGAATACGGGCTGGATAATTACTTTTTTATGAAGTTAAAAGTAATTTAAATTCTATTAAATTGAAACTTAGGAATACAAGAAACAGCAGGTAAAGGTTTTCATCAGCTTTCTCCTTCATATTTAGTGAAAAAAAAGGCACCTACAGTCACCCATATTGGATGTGTTTATCATATGCTCAAAATCATGCCTAGCAAAAATACCTTATTGTTGAATCAATTCAACATAGGTAAGAAACTGGTAAACTGAAAAGTTTTAATAAATACACATAGAGATCCATTTCCTTCTGTGTAAAGTTCACTGAATGCACTGATAAATGGAATTTATATTTTAGACAAATAATATATATTTGATTGAAATTCTAAAGAAGCGATTTATGGAATATCTGTAATAAAGTCTTGGGCACTTAAATCGTGCCTGAATTGAGAGAGAAAAATTTCTTTACTAGAACAAGAATGATTGCTTAAAAGAGTTCACTTTGCAAAACTGGACCCACAGACCCCACCTCTAACTCAAGAATTCCAAGTTTAAAAATTGCTAAAATAAATGTATTTATTCTTACTTAGCAAAGCTTAGATTTACAAATTATCAGCCTCCCTACTACAGCTCACTTCAATGAAGAGCTGAGCAGGAAGCTTAAGTGAAATAACCAAAGCCAAAATCCAAGCTGAATGATATGAAGAATATGACAAATGTCGGCTTCTCAAAATGTATTTACTTCATAATTTATAGGGCTTGAAAAAATCTGTGTTTAATCAGGTTTTACTACAGAAGAACTTTTCAGATTACCACCAAAAATGCTAAAGCTAGCATAGAGATCACGATAATTTTACCATATTTTGGGTTTAGCTATGACCATCTTTTCCATAAATAAATGTTCTATATTTGTTTCTATGTAGATCATCATGGCATAAACAGAAATCTTGTCACCTTTCATTTATTTCTGCTAATATAAAATTCTATCAGCAAACACTTCTTAATATCAACATTTGATTTCACTCTATATACCCTTTCATCCTTCAATATGAGAAGCTTCTATGAACTTGATTTTTTGCACAACATTATTGGCAGAATAAATCCTGGCACCATTACTATTTATTTTTGCCTTTTGATTTCTTATGTAGTAACATAACACCATCCTTACCTGAATTAAGACTAAGCTTGTTCAAACTCTATTGCTTAAAAGAGAGAAAATCTCTTGACATATTCAATATATTTATAAAATAGAAATAAACCTTTTAAAAACATTGTTCATTTTCTGTACCCATGGCTTACAATATGATAGCATATGGAGACTTTTTACTTACTAGAGAGCGATCCTCTGGAGGCACAGACCCTCTCTCCCACTATCTCATCCATAGGATAGACTTTGTGAGTGCTTTAGGGTCTGCAGTACCCTCGTGGGCATCACTTGCCCCCAACAAGTTGAAAAGAAAATTGTTACATCTATAGCACTTACAATGTCCTGCACACATCTAAGCCTTGGCTCTTCTCATCAGTTCTCTTTGGTTTGACTTTGGAAAGTCACAGTCCTGAAGCTTCTATCAGAAGGTTTAACATATCCTTACACTCTAGGCCATACCATACTTAAACTGGAAACAAAACACCAACGTCAGCGAAATAACCTAATGGCTTTTATACGGCAGAACCTATAGGCTGAAGCTATAAATTCATTAAACTATTCCAAAGATTTATACTACGGACTTTCCTATGCTTTGTCTTACGATTAAATGCAGCATGTGAAAAAGGATATTGAGACCTGGATGGATGCATCAAGAAGTATCAATGATTGTTACCTGCAGAGGTGTTACAAGAAATTTCATCTGCTGCAACGAAGACGAATTGATTTCTGCAAGAGAAGATAAAATTCACAATACTGCTTGCTGACTGGGAAATGTGCTAGCTGCCAATTGACTTGATGTTTACAAATGGGGTAGGGGAAGGGTGCTTAATTTTAATGAATGTAGCAAGAAAAAGTGTTGAGTACTATAGAGTTTATAAGGATCATGAAGCAGACATGCTGGGATCTTTTAAATGAAATAATGGTGACATTTGGATATGGACTATGTACAAACTCTTGCATTGGAAGCTTCATGTTTAGTGTTACAGATATGTCAATATATTTATGACGTCTAATAAAAATAAAACAATATATTGATATAGCTAATAAAGGGCACTACTGCAAATTATGTAAAAAGCGCTTTTGAAAAAAAAATTAAATCGCAATTTACTTTGTGCATCTGAAAGGAGGATATTGAAATTAAAATATTTTGCTTTTTCTATGTCTAATATGACTGCAATCAGAAAATTAATTTTCTGCTACTTATTTTAAAAAATGACATAGTATATTCTCATATACTGTCATCCAAATACATAGAAAAGTAGAATCTTAGAAAAATAAACTAGAGATATGAGTAATTTAATATAAACCTTCTCTTGCAAAATTCTTTTTTAAACCAGGTAACATAAAAAGAGAAACGCTAAATGTACTAGTATTTCAAAATGCAGAAAACTTCATTATGGCACAAATCCTGATTTGTCCTTTCTGAAATCTAGGCAATCAGGATTTGGGTTGGTGGAAACCACGTTTAAGGATTAACATCCACTGATTCCTTTATATGCATATACACAGCTTCCTCGGGGGGATTTTGTGCTGGGCAGGGTTAATGAACCCGGGTGCAGAGTTAACACCTGGGTGTGGTTTCCTCCCAGCTGCACGCAGACAGCAAAAACCTGACACTGATCAGGCTTAATGCAAGTCTAACAACCCGGGGACTGCCCGGGAAAACAGGCAGAAAACAGCCTGGGAAAAAAACAGCCTGGGAAAAAAACAGCCTGGGAAAAAAACAGCTCTGCAAGCGTTAAGGACACAGGATCCTACTGAAAACCGTGCAGGAGCAAACGTTCCTCATGGGCAACAAAACCTTCAGGAGTTGAGCCCTAAGGGTACAAAATCTGCTTCTATTACTTCACCTCCAATGTATCAAGAGATTGAAGTTCTCATTTAGAAATCTGTGAGCCTTGGTATTTAGAGGTTCATGTTCTAGGGGGGGAAAAATAAATCCAAACCAAAACAAGGAATCTGCCGTCTGTACTGTAGGGACAGGATTGCATAGGTCCAAAAGCAAATCATTGCCTCTGCCCTAGCAGGAATACTGACAGTGTCTGTTAGTGTGAACTTAGTGATCTAATTCTTATGTTTTCCATTTATTAATTAAGTTTAATTTGTAGCTTTGCTCTTTATTTTGTCATCTGCAACAGTTTCAGGAGCTAATGAGATTTACCTACCAAGTAATCCTAAAGATATGAATTAAAAAAAAAACAAAGGGGGATAAATTTTACATCATAAATACAGAGCTACTCTATATTTCATAGGTAGCACAATTTGTCACTGTATTTACTGCTACCACCTTTGTGATAATTATAGACAGGAAAAGTTCAATGCTTGCCTAAAAGTGACCGAGCCAGTAGCAATGCAGACTTAGCAGCTATTGTTTTACAGAAAATCCTTTGAACTCATTTCTATGAAGTTCTTAAACTGCTCCCTCCCCTAAATGAAAAGATCACTTTTCCTTAAAAACTGCCTCTAAAGTGGTAACTGAGAAGCTCCTTCTGTTCATCTCTGCTCAGAACAGTGGAACATTTAACCACAGGTTCTCTACCTTCAGATGTTAAAATATAAAATTATCTGCAAGTGTAATATGCTGGGTTAGTACCTCCAGAAAGACCCCAGAAAACTAACTGCAATTTGTTCTTTGGAATGACAAATATTATTGAAACTGTTCTGAAATCTTACTCTTTTTTTAACCAAGTCTTTACTAATTACTGGGAAAAAGTAATTAAAAAAAAATCAAAGTGATACTTATTTAAGAAAACAACTACTATAAAAATCTCATTATACTGCTTCATAGGAAGATACTATTTTGCTTTTGTAAAATTAATTTCACAACTACATACATAATATTTAAAATTAGGAAGTTACATATTGGTTAGCATAGCAACTGTGAGAATGAAAAGACTGGAGGTTGGAGCCCAATAAACCAGTTCAATACTTTATAATTAATTAAGTGTTATTTGTAGCAATTACTAGAAATTCTTGAGCACTTTGATGGCTTTAATGTTGTTATAGTGGCAGGATATATTTAGCTACTGTTGTTTGCATAGACCTAGAGGGGAAACTGCTCATCATGAATTAAAGAAATAAGAACATTGATCTAATATCAATGTCCATTTATTAATGGACAAAGACTCTTTAATAGTTTGGAGTTAGAAAGTGTATGTTTATTTGGCTGGGTAGTGCGTGGGATATCTTTTTAATGCATATTGTGAAGTTTTATAGGTGATTACAAAGCTTTTATGTATAAAAATGTTGAATATACAAAATACAAATACATATTCATACTTTTGTCACCTCCCCTTCTCCGCTTTGTACGTTAATTGGTAAAGAGGTTATTAAGTAGGTGTGGTTTGTTTTTTGAAATGAGTTGGGGGTCTTTTTTATGAGGAATTAATTAAAATGATGAATTAAACTAAGTTTTCTTTGCTTTGACTTTTTAACCTTTTTTGGGTATTCATGACAAACAAATTTTTGGTAGAGTTTGTAGCTTTTTGCTTTCAATTTGTTTTTTACTATGGGGAAGTTGGCTATTGTCTATAAAATTGACAAGCAATGAGTTACTAAATTTAGGTTACCTTATTTAGATTTGGCTTTTGTTGGGTCTTTTTAGCTAACATAGCGTCTATTCGAATTGTAATTTTAACTTTTTCAAAATTCTTAATACCTCACAATTAACATCTCAATCAGAGGCATCAGATATCACAGCTGATGGCTAAAGCAAGGGTTGGTGCTTTGTGTGGACAGCCCCAGAGCCTGGAAAAGGAGTCCTTTGGAGTGAAGCTGGCTCTGTGGTGCACCAGATCCCCTCTGCCCTAAAGCAGGTGGAGAGCAGAGGTGGCACAGGACAGCTCACCCTGTGGAGTGTTCCCTTTAAAGATCAATTCTCTGCACAAACTCTATCGAGCACACAAGGCTTGAAAATCTCACGAGGAAGAAATGATGAAAACTCATGACGCGTTTTAGGTTGGTTTAGTGTTCCTCATCACTGCTACACTTTTAATGATTGGAAAAGGTACAGGAATTTTAAGTGGACCCAACTTTATTATACAATAAACCCTGCTCAATTAAGATACAGAATTACTTCCATAATTTAATTTGTGTATTAACAGTGAAAGTATAGAACCAAATTTTTACTGTTCACTGGTTAATACTTCAGATGTAAAAGAACACAGATTTAAATAAAAGAAACTTTCTTAAAAATAAAATTTTAAAAGTTGTTACTGACTGTGAGATAGAAAAAAAAAAACCTAAAAAACCTGAAAGGATAACATGACAAATACATTGATCTGAATGTACAGTTGGATATATTCAACCTGCCAGATCCTCACACCCTGGGCTAAGTGCAATCCTTTTAAGAGCAGGAGTGGCACCCTTTGGCAATCTGAGCTCTCTGATGTCTCCCAGACAGTGTGGGTCAGGAAAATCTGCTGCTGGGACTCCAAATGGCTGGGTTCCATCCGAGCAGCTACTTCCCAAAGGCAAACACTCTGCACACTACCGCTTCTCTCAAGCCTATATATCAATTTTTATCTTTTCTAGCAAATTGAAAACTAACTCGTTTTTTACCAGTATGGTAATAAAGATGGTTTTAAATTTTGAAAAAAAAAAAAATGTTTAAACATTTGATATATATCCTGAATTCAAACAAGAACAGAAGGGGAGGACAACAGTGAGAACTTTTAAGCGATTTAGATGCACTTTCTTCCTTTGGGGTGCATCACATTGAACCTGCATCACAACATCTTCAAAGGTTTGAGTATGTTGTAATTTCCCCTGTTCCATTCCCTCCAGTCCCTTTGGCAGTAACAAATGTGTGCCTCTAAGGCCCCACATCTGACAGAAACCTCTCTCTTTTGGCACCTGCTCTTTCTATCCAGCAGACCTTTTGCATATCCTATACATTATATGCTTTCTTTCTCTCCCCTTGAAACTGGTGAAAAGATGCCATACTATAGAATAGAGATATAATATATATTGAGGGATTTAAGTTCTTTAATCACAGAAGCCTGAGCCTTGTCCTTCCTTTGGATATCTAATAGACACAAGTACTTCTGTGAAGAAATACCTGACCCATAAGTGATCTGCCCACTTTACTACTGGAAAATTCAGAACCTGGAAGTGGAAGATAGGAAGGCATTCAGAGAATGGGTCTCAGACATACTTTTTAATGTCTTGGGGGATGTAACTATCATGAAACACAATTCCAACTTAAGTTCAGAATAAACTGCTACCCTCTAAAAGTTCCCATGGAGTCATTCTGCCCTGGGAAAGGACGAGCTCCTCTATGTCTGCACTAGTCCCCACTCCTCAAAAAGCACCAGCTTCCCACCACTTTTCTCTCCTGCAGCCACTGGGCCTGCTGCTCCTGATGTGTACAGAGCTTCCAGGTGTCTGGGAATTTACAAACTTAGGTCATTATGGGTGGAAAACCCATGCAGGGCCCACGGGGCCAGTGAGTGTCCTCTCCCCTCCCTAAAATGCTGGGTGGCACTTGGACTTCTCACCTCTGTTTCACACAGCACATGACAGAGCAAAATTTTGGCACACATGGGATTTCACCCATGACACCAGGAAGATTCCAATCCCTCCTCCTCAGCTGCACAGAACTTCCTTAAAATGGAAGCCATACTAGGGGTCAAAGGGGATATGAATAAATTAATTGCACTGGCTCTCAGAAAATTGAAATATAAAAGAAAGTATAATCCACTAACATTCAGTGATTATGCTTTGTAGACCTGAATTCCTGGGATTTGCTGACAAACTTCACAAAACTAGACAGAAATAATTTTGCTTAGCACAGAGGTTTGGATCCCTGCCCAAAAATACAGCAACTGCTGAAAACAGGGCAGAGCCCCAGAATGAAGGCAAACACAATATTGAACAGAAGTTATAGTGGGAAGATTTAAACTATATTTAATCAGTTGAGTTTTTCTGATAGGACTGCCGTGGGATTGACAAACAAAGTCAGTATTTAGAACTCAGGGATAAGAATCTCAGCTGGTAAAATTGATGCAGCTCAACCAAAAGCACTGACTTCCCTTCCTGGAGCTGCTCCAAACTGTTTTCCCCAAGGATCCCGGGCTAACTACTGCATGCAGCAAGGATTTTTCCCAGCAGAGTTATATGTGTTGCATCTGTATATTTCTCCATTATATTATTAGAGATATTATATATTTCTTTTGTGCTCCAAACAGTAAGACTTTGCTGCTCTTGTGAGGACTCTGATGTTGAGGGTTTTTTCACTATGAATTTTAATATAGCTGCCTGCTGGCTCCTTGAATGGTTTCTGCAATATTCAAGGATGGACAAAGTTTCCCTTTATAATCATTTTATTAAGTCCTTCTCAACTCTCTCCTGCTGGTGTCCTAAATTTAAATATCAAGGCTATCAAAGAATTTAAACTTTTTTAATATTAGCATAATAACTATAATTAGAAGGTTGATTTTGCTATTATCATGCTTTATATTCCCATTACTGTAAGATCAAAGTACATTACCATACCCATAACATTTGAATCACAACACAAAGACAACTAAACAACTTCACAGCCATACCTATATGATATATTAAATGAAATAAGAATAAAACTATAAATAATTCATGCGGTATCAAGCTTCAACAACACTAACAGTAACTTGTTTGACCTGATGTGCCTTAGGAAGGTAATTAATTAATTTGTTCAATGTCAGGTTCTTTTCCTCTGTAGAATTTCTTGCTCAACCTAACCCACAATGATGCCAAGACAGAGAGGAAGATGTGGGTATTTGGCTTTCACTGACATCCTCTGCTTTCCTCATCACAAGATGATGCTCACCTACATCCGTCATTCCTGACCATTTCTGTCCTGAATTTTTGAGGCAGGCCTTGGAAGCAGATAGATGAAAACCCTGACTCAAAAGAAACAAATGCAGCTATTTCCATAGCTATTGCTGCATAGAAAACTCTAAAGCTCATCTGCACTGCCCGAGCAGGGGCAGCTTGTCCATCTGGCTGGGCTCAGCTGCCACTGCAGAAGGTGCTGTGTCCCCCTCACTTCCCAGGGCCCCTCTTATGTCCCAGGGCTTCTGAAACGGCACTCCAGCCCTGCTTGCAGACAGCTCAACCCAGCCCTTCATCCCCCTGCCACATTTGTCACCTCTGCATTAATGTCATCTGCATCCTCTTTGTGCTCAGTACAGGACATTTCAGTGTCTGTTAGCCAATGACAGGATGTCTCTACCAAAATTCAGAGTGCCAAAGCCAGCAGGAGAGAAGAAAGAAGCAAAATCTCTCATGAAGTTTCATCCTGCTACTAATCACACAACTTCTTGACCAGAAATAATTTGTTTTAATATTAAAAAGTACTTCTGTAATTGTGAAAAACATGCCTTCAAGAAAAAACAAACAAACAAACAAACAAACAAACCCCAGCTCTTCTGGACACCAATGGAAATGTGCATTCCCAAGCCCAGAGGCATGCCTGTATTATTTCATTTACTCAGAGAGAAAAAAAATGAACAATCCAAAAACCTAAAGAGATTAAAAAAACCTGAAGGGAAAAATGGTCAACAGAAGGTGCTTTCTCATAATCTGTATTCTTATCTCAGGTTTTCCCCAGCAGATGGGCAGGCATTTTTTTGTAGCCCTGATATTGAACTAGCTAAACAACCCACTCAAATTCCTTTTAGCACAATCGAATACTGATGCTGTAAAACAGAGTGGAGGAATGTCCGCTCTACACGCAGGGAGGACACAATAATTCTGCCATGGCAGTGTCTTGGATTCAAAGTCCCTCTCTCTCTCCTTCCATTAGCCCTCAAAGTCAGTATAAGGAAAATATCTAGCAAATAGATGCAACCTTCCAACTTAGTACTGTTGTTGGAAAAAAAAAAGTTTACTTTTAATATATTGCCAGAATGTGGATACTATCTTACATCACAACCAGTGGGAAAACCTGAAGGTCTTTCACCTTTCATATTTTAGATCTACAATTTTTTTTTCCTGATTTATTTTTTTTCTTTTTAAATCAGAGCTATGCAAATAGACTTGGGTCTAACTCATATTACCTGCTGCCTGTGGAATTTTTTGATGTATGATTATTCAATACATTACACCTAGTATGAAATTATTTATTATAAATAATGCAATATACAGAGTCTAAAGATGAATATTTATTTAGGTAGATCTGGACATTTTAAAGTAAAACCTAAACCTAGTAGGTGAAATTCTGAATACCACACCAATCTGTAGCAGAATTCATACTGATCTCAGTGGCAGAACTGCTCCAAAATTATTGGCCTTTTAGTGTGATTAACACAGTCTATGCACTTAAATACTTGAGGAAGTAGTGCAATAATTTTATTTCAGAAGAGCTCCACATCAGCAACATAAATCAATGTCATTATGATCAAGGACTGCTAGATTAAGGCTATATTTGAAGTCTTAATATTTATATTTGAAAATTTTATTACTGTATTTTGGACATATTGTTCATTCTCTTTAGGGCAAAGAGCATTTTGAAGTCAGCCTTGTGGGGGATTTGTTCTTTAGTATATCACGGCATCCTTAAAATAATGCCTCAAAACTATACTTTATATTTGTTTGATTTGATTGCAATTAGGGGTTTTCTAGTAACCACCATTTTATCCACTATAAGTTTCCTAAAATACAGAGGTATACTTATAAACTTCATCAATTGTGAATAACAACAATTCATTCCCTTTACATTATATTAAGTTTGGAATGACTTTACAAATTAGTTGACAGCATTATTTTTTCATACTTTAACTGAAATACCATATACATGAGAATCTTGCCAGGATTATTTAAGAATTCATCCAAGAAAAACAAAATGAAATCTAGAAGTTGGTACACATTTGGTTTACATAAAGTCCTTACTTTTTCTTTTTTTTCTTTTTTTTATGCATATATATTAAACACCCTACAGCAATTTTCACAAAAAAATTTCTTTAGGATACATGGATAAACATTCTATTCCCACTCCTGCAGTATTCTTACAATCTGATGTTTGCCCCAGGTTGGTTCCTAGAGTATCAGAAGTTTGACAAGCCCAAAGGAATATGAAAAAAAAAAATCCATTTAAATATCTAATTAAATGCTTTATACTCCTCAGAGGTGTGAAAGGCTACAGTAAAAACATGCAAGAGCGTAAATTGCCACTTTCTTGATTAATTCGATCAACATTGTTATTTAAAATTTGTTCTTCTAATACTTCGTCACCTTGCCAGAGCACAGTGCAAATTACACGGCTGATCCATGCAGACTATATCCACATCTTCCCAGTTTTATTAATAACATTTCATTCCTTTATCTTCTGTCTGCCTCCTGCACAATGCTCTTAATTCCTCCATGGTTTTAAAGCACTCAGGTTGACAACACTTAGAGCACGTTCTAATCTGCCTCTTTGTGGTCTCTCAAGCCAATGATCTGAGAACTGAAAAGTGTAATTAGCCACTGACATGTCCAAAGGAACTGTTCTGGTCTATCATGTCACAGGCAGTGACCCAATGGACTGTAACAGTTTTGGTCTGCTGGATCAGGAATCAATGTTTTAGTAACTCCCCAACTTCGTATTTATCCAGTCTGCTGAATACAACCCTGAGAAATTTTAAATTTGCACTTCATTCCAATATCCTCTAAGAGAAAAGAAGTTTTTATGAGCTAGTAATGAGATAATTCCTACTTTAAAAATCTTAACCAGTCCTTTCCCCCCTCTCCTTTTAGAGAAAAGGTATGAAAATTCATCAAATTAATATATTCATAATCTCAGTTATTTACTCTGAGCTTTTACATTAGAATAATGAACTCCCAGGTTAAAGGTCATGCTACATAACCAGATGTAGGCTGGATGAATTAAAGAAAACCAAGACGATACTGAAACTCAGATGTAAATGTCAGAATAGGTGCACTGTTTGTTTTTTGGGCTTTTTTGGAACATGATGAGCATTTAACAGCTCTCCCTACGTTCAAGAAGAAACTGGCAGCAAAAGCACTGAGCACACCAGGGAGCCAGGTATGGAAATCTGGGCTTTAGTCTACCTCTACCTTCTCTCCCAGCTTTTTCTTCATTATTTCCATCATGGATGTCAAAACAGATTTCACAGTAATAGCCAAGCCTTTCCTGGTCTATGGGGATTCCTAAATTATCCCTTGATACTGCAATGAATGAGAGTGGAGATTACAGGTAAGAGAAGGAGAAGCAGGGTATGAATGAAACCAGCTCTGACACGACAGAAGTTTAATAATTGGTGTTTACCATGAAGTAGCTGCTGGGCAGTAGCACTAAGCTTTTTCACTACTGTATCCCCTCGGTTTTGAACTGGTGGAGGAGTTTTAGCAGCTCCCTGGATGTTACATGAAACTACACACAGGTGAATCAAGCCTTCAAAGTACCAGTAAACAGGTTAATTCCACACAATAGAGGAATGCATTAAAATACCAAAGCAGCTTCCTAGAACTGGAAGAAGGTTATGTTTCTATGAAACGTAATTGTCTGCAATGTTCTCCTCCATCAATGTCATTAACTGAAACTCCCCCAAAAATGTCATATCTGCAATATTTTAGAATGAACCATGCTTCAATTATTGGAATGTACTCTATGCAACATATTTTCATTTTAGGAAATTCCTGTCAAAATATACTATATTATAGTCCCTGCTCATGGAATTTCAAATGTTTTGATTTTTTTTTCTCCCTAGAACGTTTTCTGTTTTCATATTCATTCACTTTTACTTTCTAACTCTTCACTAAAAGGTACTGTTATGGTTATACTATGAGTCATAAACCCCAGTCATCCCCAAAACTCTGAATGAACTGGGATGAAAATGGATTATGAAATATTAACATGACACCAGTGATCCTCTTGTTTGCCAGACATCACCCAGGCATAAAGTTCTAACAGGTAGATGGCCAAACCCACTACCTCTCTATAACAGCCAAGCCAATAATTTGATTTTTGTTTGCAATAATAGGGAATAAAGAAGCTTTAGCTACCATACAGGATTGTCCAAGGGAAAGAAAACTAGACCAATAAAGCATCACCACATCAAATCTAAGCATTTTCAGAAGTGTTAAACATATCCTCTGTTGCTGTTAGAAAAGCTAAATACAACTTCTGTACCTGGTCAAGGTGCTAACTGAGCCTTTTCACTGCCAACATTTGAGCAGCCTACAACGGGGGATGTACAATTCCTCCTCATGGATCATCCCCCAAACCTTTCCATTTAACATTCCAGTGGGATAGAAAAATACACAAATATTTGAAGGTTCCAGATGGAAGTTGAAAAGTTACCACTAAATTCTAACTTTTTTCCTCTGCCAACCTGATTCCTTTAGAAACTAAAACTGTAGAGATGCTCTTTCTCCTTAATCTAAGAAGGTACAATCATGAAATGAATGTGGTACTAGATTTTAAAACATTTACGCTTCTATAAAATTATTTAATGGAAAATTAAATTCTGGCTCAAGATGCTATTATATTTTATATGCAATCAAACCCTTAATTTTTAGTATATATCTCTAGTAATCTTCAATAAGAGAAAATAATTTGAATAAAACTATAGTGATTTTCATTGTTTAATCATAAAATAGAAAATGATATAATCCAGAATACAATAAAAACCTCCCTCAGTTATAGAAGCTCACATTTTATATTTTGTGGTTTTTCGCTCCTCATTTTAAATTTTCATTCTTTAATGAGCATGTTTACTATTAAATCAAAACTGTACCTATTCTATTTTAGGATAACCTAAGCACAAATATCAAGTATTACTCTCAACTACTTGCCCAAAGAGAACTGGAAAATATACTAAATTATTTCTGTAGACACTACTGCTTTGAAAAAACTGAATGCTCCACATAGACGTGTTAAAAATGTAAACTATTAGAATATCAGGATTTTATCAGGAGTAAGATTTCAGATCTGGAAGATACATAATTTTCATATGACAATACCTTCTCTCTCACATTTCATGAAACCCTAGGTAAAACCACAGAACATATAACACAAATTGATAGTGAGAGGGAAAAAATCCAAAACATAATGTTTACTACGAAGTGTTACGTGCAAAATATTTTGGATTATGCCTTATTTTATTAAAAGAAAAACAAAACAAAACAAAAAAAAAAGTCAGCTTCCAGTGATGAGGGATTTAATCCAGATAACAAAGAGGTCAGTGGGAATGTCCCCACAGTTTGGAGTGAGGTTTGAATCTGGCCCTGTGTTATAGAAGGGGTTGGCGCTCAGGGCGGCCCCTCTGTCCGTGTGTGTGTGTGATGGATGAGATGTGTGTGTATATATGGATACAGCACCATCCATGTATAAACACACCTGGGCCCTGCACGGGAACAGCAAGCATCACAGGGAGGTGACTCTGCCTCTCAGACAGGGCTGCCTTCCTCCTGTCAGGGCTCTGCTCATTGCACTCCCAGACACACTTGCATAAATACTGCTGACAACGTTAATATGCGCGGAAGGAACATTTCTCTTACTCCAATCGTAGATGCAATAATCAAATCATAAAACACAAAACCAATAGCCAATCAATGTGAATAAGTCTGCCCATAGGCTTAATTCAAGCAAGCCATTCACTGAGCTATGTGATGGATCTGTCAAACCCAGTACAGCATTACAGACATACCAGCAACACCAAGTGAACATGCAATGACAAAATGACAATACGCTCCACTGCCATGCTCTGACTCCTACCACCTCAGGAATACAAAACTGGATGACCCTGCTAGTTTCTCTTACCTCAGACTTGGACAGAAATCTAACAACTATTTTAAATTAATTTATTTATTAAATATTGCATGAAAGATGAATAAGAGCTGTACAAACATTTTACCGACATCTGATTTAGTGTCTTTTGTACATCCTTACAATTTTTTTTTTTTTTCAAATATGCTCAGTTTAGAGAGTTTGCCAGGCAAGTTCCAGAGTGATGAAGAATATATATAGACCAATAGGTCTCCTTCTAGGACTTATACTAATTGGAAAACTTATCAGAAATATTTTAAATCTTCACTGGTTGAACATAAGATTTTTTTGATCCTCTTCTGCAAAGACCTTCAAACCTGCATGTGCAATTTACTATATGATAGATCAGACAGTATAAAAAAATTGAATCCGGAGTTTGTATCCAGTGATTGCATTGTTTCATAAATAAAACAAAATGTACCTGTTTCTTTGTTGGTTTTGTTTTATGATTCTAAGAAACGACTGGCGAGATCTGCCAGGCCTACACCTGTTGTGAAATTTGGTTTAGGAGTACATGATCTGTCTTGACAAATACTTCAGGATTTGCATTGATTGGTTTAATGGTATTTCCTTGCCACCTGATTCTCCCCTGTGTATCTGTTTCTCACCTATTTCCAGCAATATTTCCAACTGTGACAAACAAGGATACCATTGCATTTCTTCAAATAGAGCCCTCTCACAGTGATCATTATCAATCGACATGGTCTATTGATTCTGGAGTCCCACATCTTTCTGTTAACCTTTATTTTTAATTTACCAAAACATGTCTCAAATCTAAAGATTTCCATCTCTTGCCATCTCCTGACTTAAGAAGCCTTTCAAATATGGATCATTGCCATTAATAACGGATATAAGTGGTGATGAAAAAAAGCATTTCTTATTTTTTAAATGAGCATGTCGTATTTCCATGATATGCCACTGCTTCAGTGGGACTCACTGAATTTCTTTGGGCATCATTTTTTACACAAACAGTGAATGTAGTTTATGTGTAACCAAATTAAATAGGGGATCTTATGAACACTAAATAAGTGTATAAGGAGATACGGAATCTTCAGTGTTATGAGAGGAGAGCAGATGATAATTACATTGAGAAGAGCAGATACAAGCAGTTGTACTGAATTATATTTTAGCACTTTCAATAATAATTTCACAAAAGTAGCTAAATTAAATTAATTGTAAAATTAACAAAAAGATAATCAAATTACACTGTAGTTGTGAGTAATCAGAGGTATCCATGTTTGCACATAGTTTCCCACATGCAAAGAAATGTTTGAGCAGATTGTTATTTGTTTTGTTCTCGATGCTAGTTTTGGGATTCTCTTGTAAAGAAATTCCATTTTGAGATTTGTAATTAAGACAAGAAACCGTATTCATTTGGGGGAAGCAGATCGAAGATGAGGCTTAACCACATTCACAAAAAGAAGATAAATTAAAAAAAAATCCAAAAGATAAAAAATTCATTTAAGATATCTAAAATTATGCAAGCAGAGATAGGTTATTGCAATTCTAATTATACACAAAGTGTATCTGAAAATTAGACAATTTTTTTAAAAAAATAATTAAGGATTGTAACAACTGCATTACTACTGATGCCATCTCCAGCTTTCCTTACAGCATTTGAGAGCACTATCTTCCTAAACAAATCCTTTACCTTTTTGGCAGCATAACTCTTGGTGATGTTGACTCTCTGCCCATAGCAGAACATGAGACCAACTGATATTTTATCTTACAGCCTGTGATCTGGTTAATGAGAAGGTACATCAATTCATAATTAAAGCATTTAAAAGTCAGCTTGATATTGTTCAGTTTCTCTGTGTAATGCGTAAGTTTAATTAATATAAATAAACAGCCTATAAAAAGATCCAGGGACACCTGAGCGATAGCTGGCAAAACCTGGCTGACCACAGGAGGTTATTTATAATTTTTTCCTTTTGGTTTAGTAGGCATTTAGAAGCAGGAGTTGTTTTGCATTACAGAAAAGCTCCCCTTACAACCCTAGAGCTGTGACATGCTAACAAACCTTTGTGGAAATGAAATGAAACTACTGAGAAGCACTTCACCTGTGTAGGCTCCCCTAAGTAGAAATAGTACATTGCCAACAAAGTGCACACAGCGCAGATCTAGTTGGTATTACTGACCCAAAATCAATAAAAAGTAGCTTGCTTACCTGTCTGACACAGCATGCCTCAGCCATACATGCAAATTACTTTATTCACATAACTTTAAAAAAATGTATCTTCATTACCCAGAATAAGCACTTGAAAGGCAAATATGCATGCATAGCTTTGTAACATTCATACCATGGGACTTGGTTCTAAAAATACAGAATCCATGAACAGCGCTTCAATCTAAGAAATTGTGCACTAGAATTTCTTAATCTCTTGATTTCTTTAAGAAACAGAAGCATTTGTAACACTGTCTAATTTAGCATTTAAAGAAATTTTTCAATATGTATTTGAGGTTTAAGGATTGATTTCCATGATTCCAAGGGAAAATTTTCTTGTATCAGGTATTGAGAAGTGTTACCTTACTTCTCACTGCCATCATGAAGCAAATTATATGTGTGTCTCTACCACCATATACAGCCTCCCTTTAGGGGGGAGCACTCCTCAAGGACTTGAAAAACCTCAAAGATAGAATAGATTTTAAGGGTACAGTTTATAAGGAAAATGTAGGATAATCCTCCTTCTCTTTGCGAAATCATGTCCACACACTGCAAAGGGTTAATTTCATGCAATTTGATAAAGTCCTGTTCCTACTGAAGTCAACAGCAATTTAGACATTGACTTCTAAGGGATTCCAAAATCCATCTTTCAAGAAGACACAATAATATATGTGACATCGCTCTTAGTTGATAAAATTTAAGTTTTTGAATGTGCAAATTTTAATGATCTTCCATTCCTGATATTGTTTCCATCAAATGTGGTTTACATTTTGAGGATAAAAACACAGAGCAAAAGAAAAATAACTTTTCTTTTTTGTTTGTTTGTTTTTTTTTTCCCCAAATATTGAAAAAAATCAAATGCCTGTAAAGAGAGCAAATGGGAAGAAATATTGTTTTGCATTGGATAGTTTAAGCTTAGACATCGTTCATTCTCAATTTCCACTGACTCAAACAATGTCAATGAGAATTGAGGACGCTCCAAAGGTTCAAGGTTCTAAATCAACTGAAATAATACTCCTAAGACAAATAATGATCCTTAGTAGCAGACCATCATGAATCTGTACATTTATTTATCTACATCATACAAGGGTAACAGACCTTAACTGGATGATCTACAGCTTGGGAATGTGCACATCTCATGCCTGATTCTCAATTAAGGCCTAAAGTCTCTCAATTTATGGCTATTCATGGATTATAATAAAACAGCCTGCTTTAGATATCACAATTATCTGCAGAGCAACAAGACAGTTATGAGACTTCAACAAGGCAAATTTATAGAATCATCTTCAACTTCCACTGGTCAAATATTTCTGAGCAGGAAAGGAGTTCTTACCTGTCACTGTAGGCAGCTGCAGTGGCAGTGGCAGGCTGGGCATACCGGTAGGCAGCATAACCACCCTGAAACACAAACTCACGCTCTAACTGCATTGCTGTGGCACCTTAAAATCACATTTTGCAACATTTGACAACAATTGAAAGAGTACAGTCATGCTGCAGTTCAGTTAAACGCATAGGAAATACTGCAGTGAAATGTTAAGGAAAGTATTTTGGTGAACCATTAAGCAAAATTGAGCACCACCAACTTTTTAAGATTTGTCCCAGAGATCAGGAGAAGGCAATGAACAATATTGATCAGTGTAAGCTTTCTTACAAGACAATACTGGATTCTTCTCCAAGTTTTCGAGCAGCAATTGTTCATAAGAACAAAGTGTATGTATATTCACAAAGCAGTGATAAACTTAAAAGACAAACTCAGCTAATAATCAATTCTTTTTTTGTACAAAATATGATTTATCATGCCTGGTTGATCAAACCTATGAATTTGTGCACTCAATTAACACTTAATGTTACATAGGTTTCCAATTTATACATAAAATTATAATGAAGAAGCAAAATTCTCTTCTTCCATGAATTAACATTCAGTTGTATGTAACAGTAATTCCAGCTGTTCAATTAAGCAAACAGGACAAACAAACACACATTGGAAAGGAATTGAGTGCAGTGATGCATTGATTATCAAACTGTGAAAACAGCAGAGCTTCCTGTTCAATGGACCATGGTGTTATATCAACCATTTCCAAATGATCTCAGCATGCCAATTAACAGCCCCAGCCCAGGCCCGCTGATAACACAAACACGATTTACGTCCCAATTAGAATTCTCCCCCCAGCACCCTCTGGGCCAGGGGCTGCTGGGGTGCCTTCCCCACCTACTTCCTCCCTAACAAAGAGCTGAATAAGACAGTATCAGCTCGCTCAGCTTTGAATAAAATTCACTCTTTTGCTGAAGTGTTCGCTTTAATGGATTGGTTCTTTTCTTTTTTTTTTTTTTTTTTTTGGAAGGCTGCATTCACCCCAGATATTGTGCTGAAGCAGGAAGAATAAGCCATGATGTGCCAGCCTTTACTGTAACAGTAGAACATTTTCACTGCAGTAACTTTTGCAGGTTTTCTATTTTGATTTTGCAAATAAAAATTCACTCTTTTCAGAAAAGCAATCTGAACTACTTTTACAAGCTATTTCCCCATCTACCACTTTGCTCGGCAGAATGGCTTTCATCCCTAACATGTGGATTTGAAGATTTAAAGCAGGTTGGGTTTGGAAATCAATCGTTCAGCTGACAATGCCACATTACCTTAAGAATAAACACAAGTTTTACATACCCTGACAGCTGATTAGAAACTCCAGGCTTTGAATTGTCAGCTTATTTGAAGAATATTCTTTCTGATTTTTTTCAAGTGCTCACACAGAGAACAGGACACGTCCCTCCCTGCTCCTGGCCAGCTTCCTGCCAGCAGCAATTGTGTCACACAAGCCCTGGGATCAGGCAGGAATGAGAATCTCCTAAATCCCTACGTGCCCTCTCCTGTGCTCCTCTGTGCACATACAGAGGCAGCAAGACAAAACACCTTCTCATTTCAGATCATTTCATTTTTATAAACCAGCAGAAGGCTACCACTGTCAAAAATGTAGAACAGGCAGACACTGCTGCAGATATGAATGTACAGACGTTCAGATATCAAATAATGTCACCAGATACAAACTGAGCCAAGGCTGAGGGGAGAGAAATTCAAACCGCACACTTGGGCTGGTCTCTGTCAAAGTGACAGAGGTGAGAGATGATACAAATTTATCTGTTCTGCCCTCCTGGTTCTTGAGGGCTAAATGTTGGAATGGTCTGCCTGGGGAGGTGGTGGAGTCACCATCCCTGAGTGTGTTTAAAAAAAGACTGGATGTGGCACTTGGTGCCATGGTTTAGTTGAGGTGTTAGGGCATGGGTAGGACTCCATGATCTTGAAGGTCTCTTTCAGCCTGGTGATTCTGTGAAATATGACACCTTTTCTCCCCATTTTTTTCTTTTTTTTTTTCCCTGTGTGCTGACATGAGGAAGGTACTGAACTTGTTTTCATGATCCAGTCCTGGCAGTGTGTGACAGATCTGAAGTCTGACATGGTTCTGTTCACCAGTGTGTCCAACTCCTTGGCCTGTCCTGCTGTCCACTCCTAAAACCCATGATTTAAAAGTGAGCCACTCCAAGTCAATCCAGCTCCACACACAACAGCTCCTGCCACAGTATGAAACTGAGAACATAATTCAACCATGAGTTGAATGGGAGAAAAATTAAGCAGGCTGTTCCCACAGCAGCTGATCTGAAATCTGGTGGGCTCTGTGAAGATTGGTTTTGTTTCCTTCATTTAACTATCACCAAAAATTGGTCAGGGTGTGGTGAGAGACCCTTTCTTGCTCCCTAAACACAAGTGCTACATTCCTTTTATTCTTACATTTCGATTTCCTTTCGAGGAATTTCTGCTGAACAATGAAGCTCAACTCTGAACTTTATTAAGATGCTTTGGATTCAGCAATCAGTCTGACATTTATGAGAGCCCTGGAAAGAATGAGTATAAAGCAATACAAATAAAAAGAGGTTGAAGGCATTGAATTTGCCTGAATTCTCTGGAGAACTCAAAAAGCAGGATGTATCTGGGTATCAGGGAAAACCTAATTCCCTACCATCCCATGTCATGAATTCATAATTTTAAAATAAACTATCATACAAACATTAAAATATGCTTAAGGAAATTATTTTCGTAGGGGTTTTGTTCTGCACTTTTAGTGCAGTACCAACTTTTCTCATTGTTTTACTTCAATTACTTCAGGTGATTTTTGATGACTGCAGGAAGACAACACTTGGAGGTACACTTTACACTGAAAATTGGGGTGGGATTCCAGTTCAAACCTCTGAACTCGACTTCTGTAACAAGTTCTACTTGACAATTTTTCTCTAATTCTGAACTTGGCTGATATCTTAGGTGAAGAATATATCATTAATCTTCACTACACCTCTTGAGTAACATTATATAATGATCCTCATGCTTTAGACTATATTGCAAAATAAAATACTTCGAACAAAATTATGCAATAATTACATTTTTAAAAATCAACAATTTTCAGTTCCTATGTTTTAAAAATGTTTTAGGAATTCTTTCCTTCCCCTTATATTTATATTCAGGCAGGAAGTACCTGACTTTTATGCTTTGGATTATTATTTTGAAAATAATAAATTCAGATAAAATAATGAAAAATATTTACTGCCTTTTCTGTGCTCTCATATTTGCTACCTCCAGAACAATGATAAAACAGTGTTACAGCAGCTTAGCAGTTTTAAAAATTAACAACAGCATCACCATCTGTGACTTTGTGACTGAATCTGGGAAATAAAATGCAACTGGAGGACTATTTTTGTCATTTGTACACACAGAATCCATTTTCTCACATATTTATTTGGGTATCAATATTATTTGACACAAGTCTACGTCCAGCATGGTGAGGTTTTTCCAACAGTAGGTGTCATACCTGTGGTAACTTATTGCCAAACACAGGCTCCTGCAACACTGCTCTATAAAGAAAGAGAAATGGAATGATTTGAATGAGGAAGGAAGGATGGAAAGAAAGATGTAAGGCAGGAATTTAGGCAAATTCCCCAGAGCAATTCATTAGAATTTTCCTCTCAATGTTTTATACATCTCTGGCTCAGGCAAACAGAAAAAGAGCAGTGGGGTCTCTCAGAGACCAGTTGGTGATTTTTATAGAGAAATCTTAATCAATTTTAGAAAGAAATCACATTTTGAATATGATATGATAAAATGAAAATGAACAGAAAATTAAATAAAATTTTATTTTTAAAATATTTTAGATAAAGTGTATATCTCTCCAGTAAGGCTAATTTCCACAAAAAACTTACCCAGACAGAACCTAGAGATTACAAAATCACGTATACATGTGTGTACCTCCTCATAAAATAGCCAAATCACTTTTTTCTCATGAACTCAGATACAATGAAACACAAAGTGACTGTAAATGATGAGTATTTTTGGGGATTTTTTTTCTTGTTAGCTACATATTTAATATTTCATATGAATGGTGAGAATTAATTTCCCTCAATTTATACTTCCTATATTTCCTTTCACTCAAGGATCTCAGAGTATTTTGTGAACATAAATTAATCAAGGTTCCGACCCTTCTCTAGTATTGAGAATTAGACCTGCCTTATTAACTACAAATAGAAGAATGGTATTAAAAATTACATGAATTAAACTCAGAGCTGCAGAATATAGAAAGTGTCAGCTCGTTTTTCTCCACTAACATGCTATTGAGATTTAAACAGCATTTGTTCTGTCCACTGACTAAAACTTTGACTGGGAAAATTAAAAATAAACAAACAATCCACCTCCAATTTGTGCTGGCTCTAACTGTGGACTTGGCCTGTGTGCAAGGTTTGGGGTGTTTCTATATCGTGTTCCAGAGATAGCTGTTGCCTCAGAAAAAGTCTTGGTAAAATATCCAGACGTGACCTGCACTAATTCCAGCCAAATACAATCACCAGGATTGTTCTGATACCTTTCTGAATGTATGGTTAACATCACAAAGAAAGATGAGATCAAAGGAC
>JAWWMU010000041.1:4096516-4213051 GCA_035048155.1 Cinnycerthia olivascens | reverse complement strand
GAAAACCTTCAGTGCTATGGGCAAGCCCTTGTTTTTCATATGAGAACAGTGCCTTTCAGGAGACCTGTTGGCTTCGAGGCACTGCCACCTGCTTTTCCCTTGGGAAACAAATAAATCCTCCATGCCCAACTCCATCCTGGCTTTGAGCTAAAGGTGATGGCAAGAGCTAACAGGAAATAGTCTCATTCCATAGCCCTGATCATAAAAATCATCCTTATTCTTGTCCATCATAGCTCTGATCATAAAAATCATCCTTATTATTGTCCACCAACTCAAAAAAAAAACAAAAAAAAGGAAAAAAAAGGAAAAAAAACCCCAAACCTATTCATGTAGATTTTACCACGGATTCTCTACAGCTGCAGAATCACAGGTCCAGAATCTTGGGAAGTTTAAAGAGCCTTGCTGTGAGCAGTAAGATTGACTAATGGCCATGGTTAAACCATTACCCAGGGGCTTCTGGAGCTGGTGGTGACAGGGTGTGGAAGGTTGTCATTTTCTGAGCCTTCCCACATTTTAGGTGGATTGATGACTGACATATTCTGAAAACATTCTTTATGACACTGGTAACAAAAAAAGGAACAGATTTAAGATAAAGCAGAGCTATTATTCTAACTGCATATTTCTGAGACTCACTATTTTTTGCTTCATTTTGTGGAGTGTATTTTCTTATTTTCACAGGTGTCAATCTTCATCGAAGAACTTCTATATTTGCTGGCAGGCAACTTTAATTCTCTTTTAATGACTTTTTCTCTTAGTGAATCAATACTTAATTTTAAAAGGTCTTCCTTACTTCCTAATAATCTCCTTTATTTTTCCTACTCAAAGGCACATTTAAAAGGGAATTCAATAGCTCAGCTATTTCAGAAGGATTATTACATTCTATATAGAATTATATGAAATATAGAATATATTATATTACATCCAGAATCGTGGCTGTTGATTTTTCACTTTAGACTGTACTTTCCACCTTTTTTTAAATTCCTAATCTCTTCTATTTCACTGGTTAGTATTGAGCAGCTCTGGATATTTGCTGGTTTTGGTTCACCCAGCAGTTTTTACCCAAGCAGTATCTTTTTGTCTCTCCCCTCCCTCCCTTCCCCTAAATCTGTGGTTTCTCTCACCAAAGGCTCTGTTGATCCCAAGTTACAGAAGTAAAGAACAGCAGAGTCCATCAATTGTTTCTCAGTGTAATCAGAGCAGGATGAAACCCACTCTGATGCACCCATTCATGCACATTCTTGATCCAACTTTTCACTATTGTGTGCCTCTTGTTTTGCCTTCTGTGGTATTTCTAAGGCTCCTTGTCCTCCAATCTACCATTAAACCCTACATTGTTTAAATGTTTTTTCTCCTTTTTACACAGAGCATTTGTCTTTCCACAATGCTTCAGCTTTGCACTTAAAATGAAAAGCTGAGTGGAACAATGTCATAAGCAATTGGGATTTAATAAATAACTTGGTCTGCTGCAAACTGCTGCACTAAGAACTAATACACTGTGAATTTTAAGGTTTCATTTGATTTATGTCAGTTCTTTCTATCTCTCTCTGCCTCCCCTGCAAATGCTTTATATGCAAGAAGGCACAAATGTGAAGAAAGATTATTTATAAAATAAAAAGATTTGTATATCATAATGAAACTGAATTTCCAGACAAGTGTTTTAATTCTATCATCTGCTATATAAGAGAACTAAGATATGCAATCAGAAATATGGGGCTGCAACTGAGTGAAAACCAGCATAGTTATTCCATTTCCTAACATACACTATTGCAGACAACTAAACTGAGGCTATACTAGAAATTAGTAATTTATCCAGTATCTTTCTCATTGAAACCACCCTCCATTTGGAAAGAAAATATTAAGGTCTGTAAAAGGGTGTGCGGCCACTTAAAAATAATATTATCAATAACCAATGAGATATTCCTGTCTTTCAGCAGCAGTGGGTTCCAAACCTACAAACTGCTCCAGTAACATTTAGTTCCACCTATTTTCTCACCTCGAGCCCTCCTGAGAGAGATGTTTTGTTGCCCTGCAGATTTCTGGGTTGGTAAACTGAGAAAAATGGATGTCAAACTCTTTTGATGGTTTGAAGGAATGTGAAAATTGGAAACCACACTTGAGGAAATTCCACACAGCAACATGTGTCCGATACAGCTCAAAAAATGGGCAGCAAAAATTTGGGTCAGATCAGAGCCACTTGCTTGGCTCGAGCAAACCTTTAGCCAGTGGGTGATTCTTGTGCTGTAAACAGTATCTTACTGATAACACCACTGAGTACATAAGTACATAGGGACTTTAACCCTCGCTAATTTATTTTAAATATGTTTTTAAGCTGCACAAATGAATTTTCAGATATGGATCAACCTTTCCACCTCCATCAGAAAGACAAACCTACTTCATCCATAAATTCAAATGGTTTGCCTTTATATAAAACTTACTAACAAAAATCTGTTCCCTTGGGAATAGTTCTACAAGATTGCTGATAATGAACACAAGGGATGTTTCCTAGCATTACCTATTTAATTTTTAATATTCATACAAATTTCAACTCATCCGTCTCATTTTATCTCAACTGAAACAGTACAAGTAGGTTACAGAAAATTGCCTGGTGAAATAAAGATGATACCTGTAACTTAGAATCAGACTGTCTTATTAAAAGAATAACAAAAGTAAATATTTCTTACTACTACTGAAATATTTTACATCTACACATTAGGTATAAGAATTTTAGAAGAGTGAAATTTGGCCTCAGCCCTTTGAAAACTCTTGCATACTCAGACATATGGAGCCTATTTGCACAAGTTCAAGACAAAAATGTTGGCAAGAAAAAATAATGTATGAAAATTTGAAAAAAATAGCAAAAAAAAAAGGATAAAAATATTATTCAAGATGAAATTGGTGAACAATTAGGTGCATAGATAATAATGGAACCAGGACTATGAATCTTCACTAACAAATTATCCACTTGCATTGTGAACAGTCTCTACCTATCTCCTTTAAACTGAAATTAGTGGATTTTAGTAGTGCAGTTTTTGGAAGTCTACTCAGATTACAGACAATACATTTCCATATCTTAAATTTACTATGCCAATAAACTCTACTGTCCCCATGGCACCTACATATCCTGAGTGTTGGCTGGATTTGGGAAACCTGTATCTCTCCATGAAGTATTTTCATACTTCAAGTATTAATAATATTCAGTTTGCCTTGACTTTTTTTAAAAAAGAGCTCGTGGGGATTTGCAAAAGAATGTTTCTGCTTTGCTTTATTTTTTCTTTGAACTTAATTGTGAAGGGAGACGCCCCCTCCACACACGCACACACGTTTTTCACATCTTTTTGCATTCATTCAGCATTTGATTGAAGAGTTAATTCAGCTCCACTGAACAATGATAGATGTAATGAACATAAAGGTCTTCCAATGTGAGAGATATTCTTCTCAATTCTTTCTGACAGGCAAGGGATGGTAAATAGACAAAACAGAGTCAAGCTAGGCAGCAAACTTGTAAAAAGAATGACTCTGGTAATGTACAAGGACAGCATGCACATCAATGAATACTTACATAAATGTCTGCACCATAAAATCCATCCTGGTATACAACACTGCAAGGATGCACACACAAAGAAAAACATCCATATTAGTGCATTTCCACATGCAAATGCCACCAACCCCTGCACGGCTGAGGTTAGTCTCTCACAAGAACAGAGGGGAGGGGGAGGAAGGCACTCTTCACATTGGTTAAGGAGGTTGGTAGTAATTATCAGAAGTGAACTTCTACCAAATATATCATCTTATCAAGTATGCCAAATGCTTAGTCAAAGGAAGGCAAAGCACGGCAGGATTGGAAAAGAAATTTCTGTTTTTAGTTTTAAGAAATCACATATTGATAGTGTTTTTTCTTCCCTATAAAAATTTTCAGTGGGCCAATCTTACATTCAGTTTCAATACCTTTGCAAAAAGCTAACTCTTAAAGCACTGCTTTCTTGTCCTGCAACTTTGCTGACCCTCTGAAATGAAGGGTAACTTCTCCTTACTTAGATGGCAAATAAAACACATCCTCAGCTGAAATGGTGAAAGGAGTGGGTGAAATAATTATGCTGGTGGTGTTCTACCCACTGGGTCAAATCTCAATATTCAGTCTACACAGAGGTGAGAGAACTCATAGGTACTGCATTGCTGGCTCGATGCACATTACCAATAGTGACAACCAGTCTAGTGAGAATTTCAGGGTGCTATTCTGATGAAAAAAAATATTAACTTTGCCTACTTGAGCATTTTACAGCTTTGGCAAACATGCCGGTGGTTCTGAGCTCCCCTCTTTTGGTTGGTTGGATACATTACAACTTCTTCTCTCAAAAACATGTGGCAACATTGCTGTTACCAGTTCACCCAGAGATGGTTTCACTTCAGCTAGGATCTATCATCAGTGTAAACAGTGAAAGATTCTAAATCCTTCAGGATAAATGACACAGTTTGACAAAGACAGTTTAAATGATTACATTAAATACAACTGGAACTGTACAACAGTGGCCTAACGTTAACACCCATTAAGTCATTCTTGCAATTTTACATCCATTTGGCAGTTCTGCAACTTGAAATGTGTATTTCCAATATCATAATCAACCCAAGCTGCTTCAAGGGCTAAATATGAGAGCTAATAAAACAATAGGATTTTTTTGCAATAATATTTTCAGTTTAGGAATACTATTATCTAGAAATAATTGTTATTACCAAGTTGCTAGCCTAAGCCATTTTGCAATACCAACAAGAATTTTCATGCCAGAAATATAACTGATCTCTTGAGGTCAATGACCAAACCCCACAGGGCTGAGCTGGTGTGTGTCTAAGTCACAATCACTTGAGAAAATCATAAATATGCATACATGCACACAGTGACATGGATAAAATTACACTGATGATAAAAGTTTGCTATGGAATAATAACAGGTGAAAACTCAGCTCCACTTACATCAGTGTCTGCTATTTGTTTCAGTAGGGTCAGACTGCTACTCATATATTTTTCTATTTATTATGTCTGCAGAGCAAAGTATGCAAAACCTGGTCTACACTGGCAGCTTTCAGAGAGCTTGTTACTTACACTGCAGTGTTGCTTCGTTTTGGTTTTGGTTTGGATACTCTGATCATTTTAAAACACTCCATGTTTTTCTTTACCTGTTTGCACGTACGAAATAATGCATTCCACATGACTGTGAGGTAGGACCAGACAATCATGGACAGCATGGAAGGACTTGGATGGTATGACACACAAATATTGAGTTTACTGGAGATGAGGGCCCCATAGTCCCAGCCTCGGGTCCTCACATCCCTGTGCCACTCCTGCTGGAGATGGGGGAGAGCTGGGGGAAGGTGGTTTAGATCCTACCTCTGTTCAGAACCATCTAACTGCACTTCAATAGGAAATTAAATTCATTTTTCAAGTCAGGTCTGTTTTGCCCATGATGGCAACTGGCACGAAATGTCCGTGTCTTAATCTCAACCCAAGAGCTTTGCCATCTTCCTTTTTCCCCTGTACTCTTGAGAGGGGGAAGGAGAGCACAGCTGGGTGAGGGTCTGGCAGCCAGCTGAGGCTAACCCATCACTGCACATTCAAAATCCTACTCTCAATTACTATTAAACATTGCTATTCAGAAAATAATGCTTTTGAGAAAGCACGTGTCAGAAAGGGAAACTCTTTTCTTCCTTCTCTTGGTGATCTGTGGATATATAGCAAAGATGAATAAGGGCTGATAAATTTTTCATTCCTAAGTGCAGCTGGTTGTAATCTTGGACAGGTTCATTCATCCACCCCAGTCTTCCTTCCAGTCACATACAGAAAAAAACTTATTTTGAGTTGTAAATGAAACCACTTCATAAATACTGCGCTGAAGAATGTACCCATCACTAAAATGATACATATATGCATAACTCCATCATTAGACAAGGCCAATATTAAGATGAAGTGACAGAATCATGCAAATGAGTATAATAGTGCCAAGCAGGACTTGCACTACAAAAAAAAATCAGCTGATTTTATCTTATTTCCTCTTATGATCTTGCATTATGACAGTGATATTAAATAAAATCCTTCTGCTTCTCCTGAAGTTTGAGGAAAAGTAATTCTTCACACTTCCATAGGTTTTCCAGAGAATATTTCCTCTATTCAGAGCCCTTGTCATTTGTCGATTCCCGATTGAATCTTATCAGTAAGGTCAAACTGGTATTTTCTAGCAGCATCCTTCATCAGAAGCACAAAGTGTAAACCACCAAGAACTAAGTTTTGCTTTTCCTTCCTTTAGTATATAAATTTAGAAGGTTTTGTTGTTGTTAATTTGGTTTAATTTTCTTGGTTTATCATCCCTTTTTCTCTCTCTGAAGTTCTAGGCAGAAAACAAATGGGATGTCTTGAGCATGAGAAGAGACTAAAGGCATCACAAAGGGGCCCATCATACAAGAGCTTCTTTTGCACTTTATATTAAAAAATTTATCCTGGTAGACAGGTAAGTCTTCTGCTCCTTGAAAAACAACACAGGGTTTTCAAATAGCCACATTACTGAAACCTGAATTACTTCACCCAAGGAATGGATATGTTAATGCACTTCCTGGAGGCATTAAAAAGAATAAATTTGGGGGATTTATTCTGTTGTATTTTATTATTTTATTGTGCTAAGGAAAACTCAGAGAAGTGAGAAATCTTGATTTAATAAGAAAATGGGTATCTAAATAACATCATATGTGGCAATCATTTTCTGAAATTATTTTTATCTAAATAGGAAACTCTTTCCTCATCAGGTATTATACATCTGACTTTCATGAGTTTAGCTCTTTTATTTAAGTCTCTATGTCTTATAATACTTTTTGCAACTATATTAACACAAAGTCTTTACTAGTTTAGATTCCACCTTTATAATATCCTGGGAGAACTACATCTGTCTTCATTATCATTTTTCTGTCCTCATCTTTCAAAAGGATTGAGTTGAATAATCTATCAATGACATGAAAAGACAGTCCTTGATTACACAAACCTTAGCTGAGAATCTTCCCACCAGATGAGGATCCATGGCCCTCAGCCACACACATCCTGCCCAGGGGAGCACACCCAGCCTGAAGCTCATCCACAGTGATGGATTCAAGGGAACAAATGTGCATCACACCCTCACTTCTGATACCTTAAGTTTTAGTTTTTATAATTTTCAGATCCTGTACTGCATTAGTGTGTAACTCTGAACTTCATATAGAGTGCTAATAAACTTTCTTCACATTTTGGTCAGACAGAACAATCCTTCCAGGCCTGAAAACCAAGGACACCCTCTGCCTCAGGGCCCAAAAAAATATAAACAAAAGTGAACTGGGGAGAAGCAAACCAGGGGAATGACTTCATCACCTGAAGCTGTAATTGGACAATTAACCTCTGAAATGCAAATAGACCAAACTTATGTCTGAAAACTTATGTCTGAAAAACTTGTGACCCTCGTTCATCTTGGGTGTAGCCTCTGTGAGGCTTTGCACTGCCCAAGGTGTATCTATTAAAGGCTTTCAATAAATACCTACTTTATTCTTTTAACTTTGTCTAGCCTGTGTTCTAGGGAGCCGTTCCCAGCATCAATTCCCGTCCCTGACACAGCAATGGTCACAGCTCACCATTACCCTCCAGCACAATTACAAGAAAGCAGCTGAGGAGCAACAGTTCAGTGTTTTCTGATTGCTGGGAGAGTCACCCTCCCTGTCCTACACTGTCCAGGTCTTGGCCTGGAAATCACCTCTAACATGAACCCTCTACCTAAGGCCTCTGTGAGACAAATGATAGAAGAGATGCAGCTACAGCCCTACTTAAACCAAAGCCAGAATTAAAGCA
This sequence comes from Cinnycerthia olivascens, assembly GCA_035048155.1. Classification (NCBI taxonomy): domain Eukaryota; kingdom Metazoa; phylum Chordata; class Aves; order Passeriformes; family Certhiidae; genus Cinnycerthia; species Cinnycerthia olivascens. Next base: position 4,205,203 of record JAWWMU010000041.1, on the reverse strand, counting down.
ACACTTTTCCATACTCTAGTTAATAGAGTTTTAAGTGCTGTAAACATAGAACTGAAACTCTTGCAAGAGAAAATTTCAACTTTTTAGAATGTTCTCTAATTCGAGTTTCTTGCCTTTCCAGTTTCAACAGTTCCTGCCATGGACAAGTTACATTATGTGCTTTGTGATATTGACTGAGGGCGTTGCTGCAGAAAAGAAAGCTGACAGACATGAATCAATATATGCTGGCAAAAATCATTTTTTGTTCCAACAATTGCACATGTACACAGAGTCCAAAGTAAGAAAATGTTTACATGAGCCCAAGGAAATATAGTGGGAAAAACCCATAACAACAAGAGTAGATATAGTAGCTCATATCAATCTTAAATTTAGAATTCAGAATAAGACTTGGGAAAAAAAGCCATATTTTCATTTTGAATCAGCTAGCAAGTAGCACTTGAAAATGTTTATTTTAATAGGAGGAACAGTTTCTGAATAGTCTTTGTTTTTTCTCATCCACATTCCCCACAAATTCACAATTCTATTTAGGGTTGGCTTTGGGGTTTTTTTTTAACTGTTCTTTTCAAAGAGAAAAAAGCACATTGCTCTCCCCTGCTTTCCCAGGGAAGACAGCGGAGGAGGAGATACAGACTGGAAGCTAATTCTCTGTTAGCTTCATCAGGACTGAAAGCAGTAGAGAGGAAATGTGAAGACAAAGTCATCACACACTAAACTTGTGAAGAATTTAAAGAAAAGGATGCTAAAACAGAAAGGCTTCTCATTAGTTTCACTACTCCTGCTATCTACTACTACTCTCCTACCAGATAGACTATGCCTCTGGGTTTTCTTGACAACAGATTAAAGATCCCTTGTTTCCCTCTCCTGCTGCACCATTTTGAGGTTAAACTCCCTATGCAGTGCAGACTTCCAAAATCTAAATTTCAGCGTTCAGTATTCTCACACAAATCAAGCTTTAATCCCCATTACAGTGTCAGGGGGATTTTATGATACATACATTAATTATATGTAGTTATAAGTAAGCTGCAATTCTCATATTTCAAGGCTTTAGAGATGATGCCACAGATGCTAAAAGTGAAGTACTTTCCATGAGCTAATAAACAATATGCTATCTCCAGGAATTGTGAAATGTCTCACTCAGAAGTGAAGGATCCCTTAATTACTGCGGTAGTGTCATGTATCTCATGAACAGTAACTCCAGTTTTAAATGACACATTTTAAAGCATATGTGCTGTTCTTTGATTTATAAGAAAATAATGGCATTAAATCTGGTTATACCCAGCAATTTCCCTGGGACCTAGCAAAGTCTGTCTGCTGCTCTCCAGTAACTGGGAGGCACAGCAGAAGGCACCTTTCAATAGACCACCAGAACTCATCCTGGCTTATGACCACAAGACCTAGAGGTACATCAAGGTTAATGAAATAAAAGAAAACAAAAGAAGACAATTGCTGTCTTCAGCTTTATATTTTGCAACTACATGTAGGTTTTTTCTTGAAAGGAAATATTTTTTTTAACTAAGCACTGATGGATTTTACTGTATATTTATTATTAAAATTACACCTGCCATTATGGGAAATGTGGTCGGTTGGTTTTTTTTAATGATTGAAAATACTTAAATATGAAACTGTTTGGCTGTAAGGCTGGGCTCCTTCCTTGAGTGAAAAATAAGGAATTGCTACTAAATCAATTGCAAAACAGCATTCAAAACTTACTCCATTTTTCTTATCAACAAATGATATTCTAAGTTGTTTGCTTCCTTCTCTGAGCTGATCCATTCTCTGTGATCTCTTTATTATCTCAGTAATTTTCCTTGACTTCTGTTCACATTATGACCAAAAAGCCACATTCTCATAATTTATTTCCATTGATCAAGGATTTTTTTTTTTCTGATGGAAATTCCTTATTGCTTCTGTGATGGGTCACAGGATAGAACAGGTGAGCAGAGAACAAAGAATCACACAGAAATTCCACATTACACTCTTGTATCAGTGAAGATACCAACACAGAGATCTAAAATGCCGGGCCAAAGAAATCACGGGAAAATAAAGCTTCATTATCCCAGCTGTGGATCAGTGCAACAGAGATGTGTGTAACTTCTATACTGACACATGAATTACAAAATGGACAGTCCAGAAGGTAGTGCCTTATTGGAAAGCACACGTGGATGGAGAAACTAAAGTATCTGAGCTAGGACCTACAAGATTTAAGACAGGGCTTAGTAACTGAAAACTTTTGCAGTGTCAGATTGTGCTTTGTGGCAAGGTGAGCCCTGGATTAGCAAGGGCTCCCCTCAGACAGGTGGAAGCCATCAGGGCAAGGAGAAGATGAGACCTGTGCCCAGTGCCCTGCACAGCTCCCTCTGGAGCCAGATTTGGCAGGAGCACAGAGGGAATGAGCTTCAGCCACCCTGCCAAACCCCTCTGCAGAGTGTGGGTGCTGAGCTGACCTCCTGGAAACCAGTTCAGATGGAGCACTGCTGGACCTGATTGCAAAACCTCTGCGTTGGCTTACAACAGGAGTTCTCTGTGCTTACACATCACTGCTAAAGGTGCTGGCAATCAGCAGTGCAACTACATGAGGATACACATGTGCTACACTTGGAAATGGAATTCTTGCTGTTGAGTCAGTGCACTAATTATAATAATGTGTATACCACACATGTATACACATAGAGCACCCACATATGGCCTCTTAAATTGACAAATTTAAATTACTCATTAGTCAGAAGGTATTTACTCATTTTGCAAATACTAACCAAAAAGTATTGTCCAATTCAAAAACTATCACACACCGCTGGCAATTATTTTTGCATGACTTTGTATTTAGCTAAGGTGTAATGTTAAAGACATCATGAAACTGAGCGGCTTACCCTGTTATCTCGCTACATATTGTACTCTATGTTCAAATTTAAGAATTTGTTTTTAAACAAGGTAGAGATGGAGAGTCCACTTTCTTTAGATGCAGTATCCATTTAGTAGCTGAGGAATTCTGAGTGCGTGGCATTCTGAACTTGTTTCTATCTTTGCCATGTAAAAATGCCTGGACTGACTTTAACTGAGAATATGGCAACAGAAGAATAACTTTGGTGGGGCACCATCTTTGCCCAAAGGTAATTCAGGCAAACTTCAGGAAAGTGTCTTCCTCTAGTAGTGATAATACTGTTTTTATACAGTTTTTTTAAATAAACTACACAAAACACTCAAATCAAAAGAATATATTTTTACAAAATAACCTGATTCTGTGGCATCATTTTTACATTAGGTTTTAGAGTATCTTATTTCTTTGAGATAATAATTGCCAAATGTGATGGAGTGCTCAAACCGCCTGTATAAATATATCCCTGAACACCGATCCCAAAGGCTGACTGACAAGATTAGCAAATTTGTCTGGAAAAAAATGCTCCTTTTGGCTTATTGGAAGCAAGGTTTACTGAGAAACTGGGAACTGGAGCATGGCACTAATCACCTACTGGAGTGGAGCAGGGGACAGGGGTTGCACTGGCAACTCCTGCTGGGACAAACCCAGTGGGAGCCAAGGAGCTGCTGAACAGGATTTCAGTGAGGGCAGGGAGAGAGAGAGAAAGAGATCAATCAGCTTCTCTAACTGCCCATGCCAACACTTTCTGACCCCTTCCCAGAAAGATCCAGAGGCTCTACACAAAGGTAGTGGCAAATCAAGTTTTTATGGCAAAATACTCCTCTGGCCTTGGATCTGCTAAGTTTTCTGGTTTCCCAGATTTCTCAATTTCTTTACAGCTGAAAATCTTTTGCTAACATTATTAGGGTTTTTAAGTGTTACACGCAGCATACAAAGCCTTTCTGTGTCAGCCTTTGCAGAACTACAGAAGAAATTGCTTCTTGTTTCCCTAAAAAAATATACATAAAACTCAAACAATCTTCTGAAATAAAGAAGATTATAGGGTTTCTAGAAATTAATACTATGAATTCCTCTTCTTAGTTCCTTAGTTTACTACTTGATTTTACTAAATGCAGTCACTGACAGTGAAATCTTAAGGCATTATTTAAGCAAACATATACAAAACCCATGGTCCTGAGAGGAGCACCCCAGATTTCTATCATGGCAATGATGGCAACTTGAAAAACTAAGCAAACTGCAATAAAAAAAAATATATATATATATATGTATAAAAAAACCCCACAGCACTAAGCTTTCAGGTGCAGAGACAACTTTCAGCAGGCGATTTGAAGAAAAAGAAGTCAACTCGATCCAACCTCCTTAATAACCAGATGTTTGCAATCATCAAAAATATACCTTCAGCCGAAACAATCTCCCCGTTCTGGAGCATTCCGTTTGCGGGAGCATTTACATAACAATATGTGACATCTGAAATGCTTAAGGCCACCAAGCATGGCAGTACAAATTACAGTCATTTTTCAAGCCGCTGTGCGAGGCGCCGGTGCCAGGCAGGCACGACCCGCATGCGGCAGGGCTGGGAACGGTGCCCAGGCTCCCGGGATCCGTGCTGAGGCAGAGGTGAGGGAAGCAGAGCTCCTTACCCGCCGTAGGCTGGGATGGGAGGAGGGGGGGCTGCTGCTCGGAACGTGTTGTACACCGTGCGACCCCGGCCCCGTAGGTGGGCACCTCTGTACGCGGCAGCTGCCGTCGCAGCAGGGTAGGGAAATCCTGGCACTGCAGAGGGAAAAGAACAGGGATTAGCGCGCAGTGTCCGCGTTCTGGAGCAAGCACTGCGGCTGTAATGGTATAAAAGCTTGCCTGTAGCTGGACCGGGGAGTCGCCAGAGTGTTTTAATTCATCTTTTCACACCAATTTCTGCATGCAAAGAGCAGGCGGCAGCAAACTGGGAATTTGGATGGCAGTGTCACACACGGCTCTGAGTTTCTCAGAAGACACTACTGAAAAGTATTGACTGGCACAGCCAACACTACTACACAGGAGACTCCTGAGGTCCAAGTTCAGGCTCAAATTTATATTGTCAGAGATATTTGCATCACATTATTGGATCTGTCTTCTAAATTCAGCCCTGTTTTGAGTGGGGTGAGACATCAGAGACTTAGGTGACCTCAAGTGATCTAAATTATCCAGTGATTCTGCCAAGTGAACAGAGCTCTGCTCTTCTTCAAGAGCTGGATTATTAACCAGCTCTTAACTGTGTAATAATGCAGAGTTTCCCTCTCTTTTCTCGTTTTTTGGGGTTGCACCATGTACATAACAGTAACTTTCAGTCCTTCAAAGGCAAGAGTTGTATAACAGGAATACCTCTGAATCCACATAATATTCAGACCCAACAGAAATAACTTAATCATGTAACAAAGAAATTAACTCAGACATTTTTATATTGTCATTGAACCTGTGAACATTAATTACCATTCCATGTGAGACTTAAAATATTTTAATCAGAAATTGAACAGTAATACAGTATTAGAGGCTTTCCTTCTGTAAAACTTTTCTCTTGATTACTTTTCAATTAAAAAAATAATAATAACACCCCAAAACAACAAACAAAGCTTCCCACTTTGCTTTCTCTGCCAGTTTTTTAAGCAGTGCTTCATTACTTCATTTCTCCTTTGTACATATATTGCATGTCAATGTTAGAACAGGTATTTCTTGAATGAATCCATCAGTGAGATAGATAAATTCAAATCCAGCTCTGTTGCCATCAGGTTATATCAGATGTACTTCACCGTGTTTAATTTTTTTTCAGTATGTAAATAAAGAAATGAAACAAATACTGTTTAGCAAAGCCCTAATAAAAAGCAAGCAAATGGAAACACTGATGTATAAAACTTTTCAAATCTGAAATATGCATTATTGTCAATCCTCATTTAATATCAAATTTTAAAAGAAGCCTTGAATATGAAAAAAGAAAATGAAAAAATTTAAAACTTTTAGGCCTTGCTGGCTGAACATGTGAAGGCAAATACTGTAATTATGGTGATTTCTTTATTACTGCCTTACTGCTGTGGCTTTGGGGCTTTGCTGGGTCCATCTCTCCAACAAAAAGGTTACACAGCAATTCTGTAAAGATTTACATGTCTGTGATACAACATAAACCAACCTTGCGGCTATGCAAATAAATTACATTTGTCTTAGAAAGAGAAAATATCGTATTTTATAAGGAATATAAAAGGAATGTGTCAAAATAATGAAGATGAACTTCCAGAATTCGATATTCTGTTCATAATTTTGTAATCAACTGCATTTAAGAAGTCTTAAAGGAATTGTACAGGAAAAACAACATATACATCACCTATGTGAAATTTTGATGCTGTAAGTACTTTTGCATATTCAACAAGATTGAGCATTGACCAGTGTAAATAGAGTAGTGACAGAATTATGATCTCCTGCTGGAACCATGTCACTTCTGTCCCTTTCCAAGTACACAGCCTTGTACAAAAATTAATACAATATGTAGAGGAAAATGCGAAAGATAGTTTTACATAACATTTAAAGAACTACAGACCTACACTCTCCCTCCAGTCTTACAGCTTTTCTTTCTTCATTCAGCTTCTGCTCATTTCCTGTTACAGGTATTGGACTGGATGGAGAACTGATTTAATCCAGTGCAGTTATCTTTGTGCAAGAGTGATGCTCAGCTGCAGTCTGTCTGCCTCGGAAAAATCACCCCTTTCCAACTAAAAGGCATTTCTAGAAGTAAGTTTCCCCAATAAATTGATTGTTAATTAAAAATAAAAATGCAGCTAACTAAATAAAAATAAAAAAAATCCAACAAACCAGTGTTCAGAAGAGTTTGTTTAAGCAAATGAGTGGAAATGGATTTGACAAAACAGCCAGGAAAAACTGATATCTGAAATGGTGAACATGTTAATAGTAAACTGTAGCCTTTAGGGATGCTCTAAAACTGTCAAAATTGAGAGAAATTTCACTGACCTAAATGGCCATTATATATTAAAAAAAAAAATCAGTCAGATAATGTTAAAATCTCTTCACTTGCATCTGTAATTTTCTAAATCTTGATAGAAAACACACTTTCACAGGAAGAACAGAAGTGATTGAGAAAATCCAGCTAACTCAAAAACAGTCTAAGCTCCAGCAATGTAAGATATGTAACACCATTGTGGGCTTGCAAAACATGGTCTGGAAAGTCCTGCCCAGAGATCTGATCCAGTAATTAATTCTTTATAATGAACATCTATGTTTGGCAATATTTACAGCAGTTGTCCTTTTAGGGTCCTAAGCAATAAATTAAAAGCAACTGGAATTGTTGGGAGACACTGAGGAAATGCTTCTGTGAAAGAAGGAATCCCCAGTGTGGTTTGTGAACATTTTTGCCTTTGAATTGTACCATTCAAACCAGCTTTCACACAGACATTGTAAGCTACACATTTTGCAACAACTGAGCATTTATCCTAAATTCTCTTTATTCTTCATGGCAGTCACACCTTGGAAAGAATTACAAGGAGGGTCACTGACCTCAAATCTTTGACAGTGAATGCTTTCCACAAAGAAATGTCACTGGAAAAGCAGAGTGCCCCATCAACAAATGAGTCAAAAATATCTTCCTTTTTTTTAATTACATTTTTATGAGAAAGAAGGCTTTTTCTTAACAAAAGAGGGGAAAAGGAAGGAAATGGAGATAGCAGGGAGAGTCACTTAGTCCATAAGAGTTTACCAAATCCAAAACCTTTAAGGGAGGCTCAGCAGTCATGGGAGATGCTAAGATAAGATAGTGATTTTTTTTTTATCATTTTCAAAGGATCTGCAGCACAAAGGATGATTTCAAATGAGAAGCCTGAAGTAATGTAATTGTTTTGCTATGCTTGCCTTGCATTGCTCCCTTAATAAAGTCACGGAGCATAAAATGTTTAAAGGAAAGCAAAGCACTAAAAAACTTAAGCTGCCATTAGCCGAAGGCAGAGCAGTGAGGTGCACTTCTGTCAGGAAGAGGATCAGACATGATGGAAACAAAACATGGGACTAAGAGTGGCATTGCAAGGCCTTACAATCAGGTGAGGTCTAACAGTTGAGTGTCTTCATAACAGAATGAAATCCATCCCAAAAATTGATTTGGGTCCATCTGAAAATCAGAGTATCTGAAAATACACTTTCTATTGTCAGGTAGTAATATTAGAGACTGGGATTAGAGGTAAAATAATCAACAGGTTTTGTTGCCCTGGATTTGAGTTCAGGAAAAAACCCATAACACTCCTTCACCCCATAACTGAGAAATCAGATGGGTAGGAATATGAAATAATCACAGAATTTATTTTGCTACCAACTTTTTAATATCCTTACCCCAAAATAACCAGCAGAAGTGGCAGCATTAGAACACAACTGAAGAATGGACTTCATAAAAAGAATTTTATGAAAAGGACTGTCCCATCAGGAAGCATTAAATGCTATTAACCAGTCCCAAAAGTAATGAAGATAGTAGCCAGGAGGGGTAGAGGTTTTAATGACTTACACTTTGTAGGTCAACCTTCCTTAGTGCCTCAGTGCCAAGCTGCTGAAGCTCAGTCAGTGAAAATGCTATTATAACGGGGTTGAAAATGTGTTTGGCTCTCAGCAGGGAAGCATCTGAGCCCACTTCTAAGCAAAAGTAGCTTAAATTCATCAAAGTAATTTGATGACTGGAATTCTTCTGATCTGTGACTGAGAAAAGGCAGATTTCTCCAAATGCATGTTGATGTTAGGAGGTGATAACAATGAGGTTATAAAAAGAAAGACTTTTCTAAGGACAATATATAATCAAACATCAAGCCATAAAAAATAATTAATATTTTCTTCAAATGGCTCCATCCATTCTATAGATATTCATTCAGCTATTCAAATATGAAAGAGACTACAATCACAAAACTCAACTCCAACAGTCACTCAGCAATTTTAATTTTTCATGTTAAAAAAATTAGGGTATAAATAATATGCTGTAGAAATCCTTGGCTTTGCTTAATGTAATTATCCAAAATCATACAAATCATCTACTACAGCCTAAATGAAATTGCTTTAAGAATATTATGCTGGTAAGATTTCTTCTTTAAACTTATTTGTTCTATTTTTATACTTAGGGGGATACAATTTTAAAATGTATTATTACAATTAATATTGTCTACAAAGTTTTCTCTCCTTACACTTTGCAAACATCACTGTCAGGGTACCTCCTTCAGAGAAATTCAGTTTAGATTTCAAACATGAAACATGACCAGCAAATTGCTACATTTAAACAGATAAAAAGGCCTTTGGAATTAGCAGGATTCATGGTAGTATATCAGCAAAATTTAGATAACTAACGATTCTATGGGAAAAGCAAATATGAGCATAAGGAGGAAAAATTTAATCATTGAGTTCACAGATGAAATTTAATTAAATCAAATCTTAATTTTTCCCAGAAGATGTAATATAAGCATTTGTTTTACTAATTTTTTATTAAATTAACATGACAGGGAGGTGCACTTTGTAGGCATCATATCTCAACACAGGCCTGGGAAAACAAACACTGAAGGAACAATGAAAAGCTTGAGTTCCCAAAAAGAAGAATATAACCAGGCAAAAAAATACTTAAGGGTTATACACTGCGTATTAAAGTTTTAAAGCTTTGGGATAGATGAAAGAGCAGCAGATGCAAAAGACAACAGGGGGCAGATTTTGTATCAAAGCCATAAAAATATACAGCCACTTTAATGGGCAATTATTCTTCACATTTGTGCTGCGGTTTGAATTTGTATGAGGGTGCCATATGCCCCAAGAAAGGTGTGCCATCAAAATGGATGAGCAGATCTACCTCTCATCACTCCTAATCTCTCCTCCTCCGCACAGACTAGCAGGTCATCTGCCACCAAGAGTTTGCAAATGTTTTATGGTGAAGAATTTTAATGTTACATCGCGTTTGAATCGGTTTATCGCTAATTTACTGCGGCGCAGTTTAACTGCCAGAAAGACAGGGAGACACATTTACATTATTCCCATTGTTCAGGAGGATTCCCGTTGAGGAAACACAATAAATTAAAAACAAAGAGATATAATGGGTAGCATGCTGAGAAAGGCTAAGCAGAATAATCTATATGATATTATCTGAGATTTCAGAAACAAAATCAGCAGTTTATCCCAATGTGCGCTGTGTTTTCCCTTCACTGTAATAGTAATAAGTATTATTAAGTGGCATTCTTTGAAAGAATTATAAACACTGTGCTAAAAAGGATTTGTACATTTAAATACATGGACCAAAGCACACTGCAAGCAAAATGTAAACTCTGTTAATAGAGATTTTAACAGGAAAAGGCATTTAAATTATATATAAATACTAGTACCTACACACACTTCAAATTCAGGGTAAAAAGAATATTTACAAAGTTCACAGTGTTTAAAATTACAGGCTGAAAGTACATTTCTTCACCTGTCACTTGTGAGATGATTTTCACTGGGATCTTCATTAATTGTGAATTAACTGCATTCAAAGGAAATTTCCCATATACATCAAATGCAGTCAAACTGGTTGCTTCTATTTCTTTCTTTCACAAGCTATTTGTTTTTTGAACCATACTTAAAATTATAGACCAATAATTTCCTTATTATTGTAAAAAATACTTTCCAGTATTATACACTGTTGTTTAGGAATAAATAAATCTGTATTTTGGAGAAATCCCTACTTATAGGACATTCTCATTTGAAATGCATTAAAAAGGAAAACAAAAATCTCTAATTAATGTACAAGTCTAATCATCATTCTCCACATGGAAGAGTAATTTTTTACTGTTCATTTGCTCAGTGTAATCTCAAAACTGACATAACAGAAAAGCAATGGCCTATAAATCTGCTCTCATTTGTTTCTTTAATATTCATATTCCATTGAACTACAGCTGCTTGTTGCTGCAGTCTATTACAACATGCAAAACTGTCGATAAAAATATTATGAAAGGCAAGATGTGTTTCTTCATGGCTCTGCGTGCCATTTATTTGGAAAAAAAATAACAACAAATGACTCATGGATTGTCCCTTAGTTTGCTGCACGCTGGGTGATTAGTGATTAATTACCTTGCTGCAAATTGACATGGCACAAGGAAATTGACACAGCTCTGATTAATTAACTTTTTTATGCAAGACAGTTACTTACAAAACACTGCACACTGTAATTGAATCCCTTTACACAACAGTACTGCATTAAGTTTCCTGTCAAATCCAAATTAGCGTCAAATTTCACATAAATGTGGTGAAACTTTTTATACTGATGTGCATGTAAATATTTCTAGAAAGGGGACAGACAACTGCTTTAAAACACTGTTTTCAGATATTTCAGCCTCAGAGATGGGGAGAATCAGATTTTTAGATTATTCCGTACCAAGAAATAACCAAATGCACACAAAAAAACCCCATAAACTAAATATTTCAGTAAAAAGCAACCTACTATTTTTTCCTATGTTAAATAATAAGAAGACATTTAACTGCTCAAACAAAACTTTTCATTTGGTTATCTTAAAGTTGCTTCCAGATCTAATTGATCTATTATTTCAATGATTTCCATATACTGACTTTGTTAGTATTTTAAGTCTAGATGGAACTATTCTTTTTCTTTTACCTCTGCTCGTGTACCAATAAACAATCCACCATTGGTTTCTCTGTGTATTGCTACCATGATATGACATTCATTTATAACCTTCTGAGAAAAACCTTGATGCCCAAGCCTGGAAACTGTCTCATCATCCTGCCTAAGGTTTCTCCACATGGCCGTTGGCATAGCTGCCCAGAGGGGCTGTAGGATCTCCATCCTTGGAGATATTCACAAGCTGTTAGAGCTCCAGGCTTTGCTGCTGGAGCAGGAAGTGGACAATCTGTTCTCCAGGGTTTCTTCCTGATAAAGCAGGACAGCTGGGTGAGAGTTCCACCCAAGGGCTTGTATCCTTCCCAGGGAGAAGTGTCTTGCAAGGGAACACCTCCTAGGAGCAGAGCCCTGCTTCCTTGGCTGTGTGGGATTCCAGCAAGTGATAGCAGCTCAGAGCAGTGATTTCAGCTCTTGTGATTTCAGCTCCATGCTGGAATCCCCAGGACAATGCAGGAATGAGAGAGAGAGGAGTCTGTATGGCAGTTCCCCAGAGCTGGCTTTATTGTCAGCATCTCTGCAAAGGGAGCCAGGGACAGAAAGCTCCTGGGGTCAGAGGCTGGGGTTTTATAGGGACAGACTGGGGTGGGTACAGGCTATTTGCAAAGGGAAGCAAGGCCTGCTGGGGTTTTGGATCAGCAGGTCACTGTGAGCTTGAGGTGAGTTGCTGATCTCAGGGATGACTCGGGCTACCAGCCTGACTTCTCCATCAGAGGGCTCATTGTCCTCCACGCCTTCCAACCTGAGCCACTCAGATTTGGCCTTTTAGTGATTCTGTGGTTATCAGAAATTCCCTTATACCTCATCCTTCTTTAACTGGATTGCATAAGCAGCCACCTGACATCACTCTAAGACATCAAGAGATTTCCAAGAACAAGCAGAATAAAATGGAGGTTGTGAAGGGATACAAAGGAATGGGTAAGATTGGTGAGAACTCTTCATAAAGCTATGTAATGACACCAACTTACACCTTTGAATTAAAAAAATGCTGTAACTGGTGGTGAAATTACTTATGATGTATTTAAAATCAAAATGGGAGTACTGCATAGCTGAAATTACAAATAGTTGAGAAAGAACAGATGTACTTTCCCTTTCACAAAGGAAACAGCTAAAAAAAAAGGAAAGGCTCAGGAGGTAAAAAAAGCACCAAGGTCATAAAGGAAAAGAAACAGTAGAGATCAGAGAAGACACGTTTGATCTTAAATTAAAGAACAATCTTCAAATATAGATGATCAAAGTGATCAATATCTTGTCTGGTGTTCCCAGTTAATGGACAGCTATAAGTTTCAAGCCAATGGAAGAATCTCCTGTGTCTAACAAAGCACCATTTCCAAGATAAAGGAAAAAGGCCACGGCTGTGGAAAGGTGTATAAAGTGTAGCACTGCTAAAAAGAGATGACAAAATTTAGTAATTTGAATGTTTATGAAAGTCAATTATATAGTGACAAGAAATACTATTTAGATGACACAAGGATTCCTAATGCTCAATAGAATTATTAAACTGTAAAAAGAGCACTGTCAGAATGCATTGGGAACAATTTAGGCAGGAAGTAATAGAGGAAAAACCCAGCTGTTAACCTAATCCAAACCATAAAGGAAAAAACGTCAAAACAAAGAATTGCACCTACAAAATCATACCGATACTAAAAATGTTAATTCCTAAAAAGCACTTACTATCTGTGAAATTCAGGTTGAATTTTGCTGTACACAGAATGGTTCCAAGAGCCATGATTCAATAACAATCATTACAAAATAGAGTGATACTAAGGCGTGCCTTTATTTGAAGCCAAATCGTACAGGCTAAGCTGAAAAGCACAAAATTAAGAGTTTGCTATTTGACAAACAGGATGATTTGAGATGTACAGTCAACACTGTGGGTCTGGTACTAAAAATGAGAGGAGCAGAGAGGTTACAGGATGCAGAGCCAGGGAAGGTGGCACCCAGGACTGTGCACAAAGGGGTCTGATGTACAGCTGCATCACAGAACGTGATGCAAGATAATACTGAATGTAATTCTCACTATCCCAAGGTAATGTTCATAGTAAATGTAATTACATGTAATCCTCACTATTTAGCTGCATTCTGAGATTAATAAGACCAAACAATCCTAAATCACAGGACAGTCACCACTGCTGGCAGTGGCCAAGTCCATGTGTCCACCAACAGCAGAACACCACGGGAAGGCACCTGGGTTCTCAATTGTCCTTGGCCACACACAGTTTTTATTATTTGAACTAAAGGACAGAGATATTCTCCACAATTTACAATCTTTCCAGCTATCTCCCACTACCCATATGTAGGGTTGTGAGTAAATGGAAAAAAATGCCAGTGACACAAATCAGGACGTGTCTCTCTTTCCAAAATTCCTAAGACTGCTTGTTCAGAAACACTGCTCCAGCAATAAACAGATTAGCAGAAGAATGAGGGCAAACAGCAAGGCCCTTAAAAATGAAAGTCATGTGTACAGATTTTGGACACTCATAATGTATTTTAGTGATGACTTATAAGTCACCATTTAAAAGATGGTTAGACAAGAAGTAAAATAAATGTTATCCTGAAAATAGTTGCAGAAAGACAATGTATACTGATATAGAACATCAAAAATACTGTAGGAAGAATTTCAGGCAACACTACAAAAAAACCCAACCAATCAACCAACAACCCCAAAAACAACAACAAAAAAACCACCACATACACACACACACACACAAAAAAAAAACCCAGCCAAAGAGGTAGACTTTATAGGAAGACACTTAAATCAAGAATATAATGCAATGCATATGAATACAGTTTTACTTAATTTTTTTAATTTTGTACTATCTTTATCTTACTTGAAAATCAGGGTGTTATCCTGCATCAAAGCAAGGCCCAACTCAAAGGGACAGAACAGAGTTTAAAAACCTTCTAGAGACATTTCAACATGAGATGACATCAACATTTCTCTACACTTGGGTATATTGGGGAAGGAATTATGGAAAGCCATTCCCTTCCGACTTATTATTGGTATCTTCTTTATTTAAGCATCCACTTAAACCCTCTGTATTCAACATACAAGCGGGAAGGGCAATTGGCACATTTTTCCTGATTACCACTGGATGATTCTCTTCATAAATAAAGGCAATTAATTCAGGAAGCACAGCAAAATAGTTTGGCCCCTAAACGTTCAGTAATAAGGTTTGTGTAGCCTGGAAATCATAAATGGGATTGTTCTTCTCAGACGTATGGACATTTCCCTTTGGCAGGGTTTTTGCACCCTCATTCAGGAACTGCAGCCCTACAATGGTTAATTTGGTTAATTAATGGCCCAATCACAGCCTCCTTTGCAGGGGTGCTCTACCTGTTTCCTATGAAGCAATAAGAAGCAGAAAAAACCATCAAGGTATAAATACAATGCACTGATAGATAATCAGTGATGAAGTGAACTCCCATTCCTACTTAAGAGAAAACGGACCAATTAAAAATTTGATTTGGAGAACCTTTCTATGTTCAATTCAGAAATAAATAATTTGCACTGCCAAATTATTTATACCTCATGAATACTCATTTTTTAAACTGTTCCTGACCCATATTTTAATTCAAAATGGCAAGCCTGCCAAACAGTTAAATGAAGAAAAAACTACAACAATAAAATCAGAACAAATAAATTACAGATGTCATTGCAATTTAGGTCCATTTGGATTGAATGAGGTCAGTCATGATTGACACACAAAACCCAGAGAAGGATACATCAAGTGCCAGGAGTATCTACCCTTCAGCTGCTTGGAGTGGGAGCAAACTGCCATCATTGCAGTAAAATTTTCAGGTAATTAAATGTGTGCAACAGATTAAACCTGACAAAATCAACGGATTCAAGGTTTCCAAACCAAATGCTTCTACTAATGATTTGGCTCAGAAGAGCACTTTGAATCAGCTTTTGAAAATTTCTACTTTCCTTGTGTCATTTTCTTGGTATTGAAAATATCCCAGAACATAATATAAATTTCAAAGGTCTTCCTTCAATCCTTTAGTAAAGCCACAGGAAAATAAAACCTGGAATGTCTTCACTGAAACCAGCAACATGAAAATAGTTTCATACAGCTTTTTCTTTTTTTTTTTTGTGGTTTACTAGTATTCCTAAACCAACCTATTTCTAAAGCAAGGACATACTGCACAGCCAGGCTTGACTTATTTTGCATTTCTGAAGCACAGCGAATTCTCAAATACACTAAATCCTACTGTTGGATGTGCTCTTTATAAATATAAAACGTGTATTCATGATTTTCCCTATTCATTCTATAAGCAAGATCCTGAACAATCCTCCATCTATGAATTCGAACAAAACACCCACAGGACAAAAAAATTTTTTTAAAACTAGGACATATGTCTGCTATATGTAAGTGCCAATATTTTCAATACAGAACAAAATTACCATATCATGTAATTAATACTTTATTCTTATGCCATAGATTTTCCTTCTCTCCTAGCCCATAATGCATGGAATAGTAGGAATATCGGGATAATTTTGGGCCACTTCTAATATCTGCTCTGAAGGAACGAAGCGTGTTCTCCTGAATTGCTTTTTAAAAAAAACCTTCAGCATTAAAAATATTTCTTGTCAAAAATATTACAGGACCAAAGGTTTCCAGGGAATTTTCCAAAAGAACTGCCTTCTCACCTTTCTAAAACATCTCATCTTTGCCTTGTTGTTTGCTGGTCGCTCATAAGCTAAAATCCCAGGGTAACATAGTTTATTGTTTTAATATCTGTCTGACGCAAAGCACAAGTATTCTCTGGTGAGTGCTTATCTGTCATATGTACTTCTGTGAAAGGAATATCAAGATAAATAAGATGTTCTAAGGCATATCATAGGATTATGAGCTTGGCACTGACTGAATTCTGTTTAAAAATAGTTGAAACAATAAATAAAAAACCCCACCTCTACACTGATATTTTGAAGATATGAGCTTAAAGAGCATTGGGTTTTAAATATTTTAATTATAAGGGGCTTATGCTATTTTAGTATGAATAGAAAATGAACATTCGAGTCCACAAATGGGACAAACAAGATGAGAGGAAATAATATTCATAATTTAAACAGTTAAAAACAACAAAATTCTATTCTAATGATACAATGGACTGTGAACTTACTTAGCATTAATTAAAGTCAATGTAATGGCATTTTATATATTGAAATGAATAACCAGTGATCTGGAAATTCATTTAGACCATTAGGTTAATTACAAAAACCAATGGAAGCTTTATCAGACAATTACAATTAAAGAACACGAACAATGTGGGACAGATTTATAAGCGTTTGTACCACCTCAATCATTTTTGCTGACTTCCACCACCGCTTCTTCCAAAACTGTAATCAATATATCAATTAAAAAATGGGCCATCAACTTCATTTGCCCTTGAGTATGACGAAATAAAACGAATTAGTATCGGACTTTGCATTTTCATATTTTTCTTCTTTTAATTCTATCACTTGATTGCAGTATGAAAGATTTATTTAGGAGCTGATAAGCAGGCTTACTGAAGATGAAACAACTCTAACATTTAGGAAATCTAAGCCAAAATTGACTTCAGTTTAAAATGTACTCATTGAAGTCAAGGCAAAATTCTCTTTTATGAGCATTCTAAACATTTGGGAAAGGAATGATGTTCATCTGCACACCATTCTGAAAAAAGGCATGGGGAAACTTAAAATATTTTACCATACATGTGAGCTACCCATGTAGCTAACAGTTTCTTCAATGTGTGCTCAGAAAAATCCCCTAGTAGCTACACACTCAGTAACTTAATGCTTACTTGGAGCTAAAATAAAGCCTAGAAGTTTCAGAGATCAAAGTGCTGATGTAGGGAGTAAAAAAAATTTAGCTGCCTTTGAACTTCCCTCTAAATTTTAAATTCCATCTCTCTCCTTTTGCCCTCCACGGGGCCTGGGGAGGCACCACTGGACATTCCAGAGGGATGAGATGCACAGCTTGAGGCTGCTGCATCACCTCACCAGCGAGGCTGGGCAAGCCCAGGAGTGCTGGGAGCCAGTCCAGAGCACAAGGATTTCTGCTGGAAATGCATCTCCTCTTCCATACCCTGCCACGAAGGACAGGGACATTATCAGGGGGACAGAGGCAGGCACACCCTGGGAACACAAGGGACAACAAACATCACTTGCAACAAGAGAGGTTTGCACTGCCAGGACATGGAGTCATGGGAACAGATGACCCCATAAAATTGTGCAATCTCCATCCTTAGAGGTGCTCTGGTGCAACCTGGTCTTTCCAACCTGAATTACTTTAGAATCCTACAACTTCATCTCTTCCTTCTTCCCCATGCTTTAGCTCTCATGAGCTTCTACTTCATTCACATTTTCAGGCACTTCTACATTACAGAAAAAACAATTTCTTAAAGTTTTTGCATAAATTCAGACTTGTACTCTTGCCTTTTTGAACCATACATACCCAGCTGTGTTACTGTCCTTGGCAGAACAGTGATACAGACATTCAGAGAAGAATTTTTTTTCTTCTTTTGAATCTTCCTTTTGTCCAGCAGGGTCTTAATATTCTCATGGATTCTACTCATGGCCTCAATTTGCTAAAGCTCCAAAACTATTCTTGACACATTTCTTATTTAACACTAGATAGAAATTTCTTCAGGATTTTAAAATTTCCTGTGGAAGCAGCTATTCTAAAGTAAGGGCAAAAAGAGCCTCTCAGTTATGTGCAGCCAAACTGTTTCATTTACTTTCAGTGAGATGCCCTGGCCCCTGGGAAGAGTGCAGTGAGTGCTGACTCACTGGGATTTGGTGAACTCCAATCATTCCTGGCTGGACAGAACTCCTTTCAATACTTGTCTGCACCCTGCATTATGGCAATGATGAGGGCTTTAACTGAAATCTCTTGTATCAGTTCTGCCCTGGAGATGTCACTCCTGTGGGAATCACAGTATCCAAGGTTTCCTGCCTAGATTTCCTGGCTGTGGTTGTCACAGGACTCGTCCCACACAGGGATGGGAACATATTGGCATGCTGAAATTCCACTTGCTACATAAAAAATTATCTATTCCAACAATAGATGTGCAAATGAAAAACTGATCCAGGTCCCATCTTCTCTTTCAGCATAAGAGAACAGATGAGGCATGAGAGACTATTGCTGCTGATTTGTTCCACTGCTTGCAGAAGAAACAGCTCATTTCTTTCTGTATTATGCAAAGGGCCAGAAGTGATGGAAGGAAGCAGAGCCATGTTTCCATCTCCTGACATATTCAGAGGTGTAACTAATCACTGTGCTGGGAAATGTATAGTGTGATACATAAAATATATCCTGGAGAAATAAAATATTAGAAGGGAAAGAGTAGCTCCAAGAATTGCAGTCTGCCTTCTGGAGAGTCAGTGGGTGAAAAGTGCCCAGAGTCATCAGAGGCTACCAGTGGTCAGTAAAATTACAAATCAAGAAGTTCAGTGAGAAACCAAGCCAGTCAAATTAAGAGAAATCCATCTTATAACCATGTTCCAGTCCTTCATGCCTTATAATTCAGGAGCAAAAGATGAACAGTCAAGTTAGACAACACTCTGAAAAATGGGGACAATCCTCTTCCAAATATCTGAAAACTCCTGAAGGCCATTAGCACTCAATGCACTTCAAGTATCTTAGGTGGCTTTAGAGAAATCTCAGCAGACTCTTTCCCTTCTGTTAAAACAATTACAAATTGAAAACCTCTTAATTCTTACATAGCAAGCAGTTATAAAGTATTTCACAGTTACAATATCAGCAGGAACAGAATAGATGATTAACAAATTATTCAAAAAGGAAGGTTGCAATATTGTTGTCTACATGGAATGATAATACTACAAGTATTCATCTCTTAGACACTAATATTGACTTATCAGTTATAATTTCAATATTACAAATGTGCACAAAAATAGAATATAGATGATCTTTAAACTAATAAAAGAAATGAGACAAAAGTCAACCTTCATTTCCGTTCACTTCTAGCGGAATTTCCTATAGAAATGAAGCTATTTTACATCTTTATTGAAAGTTTTGTAATAAAGAGAAATAAAAAACCTAATTACAATATTCAGCCATTGTAATAATTTTGTGTTATTAGGAGTTGTGACCCTGTAGGGGAAACTGCATTTTGGCAAGAGGAAATTCTATACATAATAAAAAGGAAAAATCATGACTTGCTGACACACAGATTCAACAAAAGTGTAATAATTTCTCCTGCAAGGGCTACCAGCAATGTCTGTTATGAAACTGTGTATTACACATTGCCCAGTAGGAGACAGATAGGCAAAGCTTGCTTATTTATGTATTTGGCATCATTGAAAACAAACAGGTGTTTTTTAGGATATCATTATTCAAGGAGCACCAGCGCAAAATAAGATTTTTGAACAGGACTGACTCAGGAGACATAATGGAAACAGTGAACTCCAGAGCTCAGCTTGCTCAGTGTCTCTTTGGGGAATCAATATTAGTGCAAACACCATCTGATGGAAACAGCAATCCCAGCAATAAAATTCCTGGGGTACAACTCATGAGACAATAGGATCAACAGGGTAAAGTTATGAAAAGCTTTCAAAGAAGAGCAATTTTCAGAAAATTATAACAGACACTGCCCCCTCTTCTCTAAAAGAAGCTCCCTAATAGTGAGATGAGTGAAATGTTTGGATCATTTTCTAGGAAAACAATTGTCAGTCAAAAAGGACGAGTACACTAAAAAAGTCCAAAAAGGGAGCACTAATTTACTCTGTAAGTACTTCATATCTCTGTGTTACTATAAGAAGTAAAAAACCCCACTGCTAGGGAAAGGCAACATATTAGAAAATATTCTTGGAGCACCTGGAAGTAAATGCAGACTTAACTGACAATTTAATATGCAATTTAAAACACTTGATGCATTTGATTAGTTCACTATGCATTTATAGACTCCAGACTCCTGATTTAAATGGGATCCCATATGAATCCTGGAAAAGTAGCAGCTCTAGGGATGCCATTGATAATGTTTGACATAAGAGAATTACATGACTGTAGAGATGATCACTATGGAACTCTTTTGTCCTATTTCCTGGTTTTAATTTTTAAAAAATAATTATTTTAGTATTCTAGATAAACTCAAAGAGAGTAGAATTGCATTCTGGATTGAATACAATCTTCATAAAGAGCATATCTGATAATGCTGTTAAATTAGACCATGTATTTTTTTTTTACAGAGGACTACAATGAACACAGAGCCAGGGCTGCTGCGAGCAGCAATTACTGCTCCTGCATTCAGCTCCAGGTTTCTTATCCCACTGGATGCCAGAATGAGCATCTGTGGTACCACCAATCCAATCTAAAACACTCTCAGAAGAGGTTTCTGTTTAGAATTTCAGAGGACACATCTCTACTCCAAAGTTTTGTATGGAAAAATGGCTGATGGCAGCATCCATCATGTCAGCTTGTCTCTGCTCTTTTTATTAGGGCAGCTTTTTATGGCTCAAAATACCCCCTTTCTTATAGGCTGTTCCTTTTGTTAAAAAAAGACTTCATATCTAATTGCTTCCTGACCCAATCAAATGGTGGCATGGTAACAGATGTTTTGTGTATTAAATCATATTTTTGAGCAGGACAGAAGAAGAAACACAACATCTTCCACACAAAATGCAGAGCACGCAACAGTACTGGATTCCAAAAACAGTCCCTGTTACTGTAGAATTTTGACCATTTCTGTACAACATCACAATATAGGCAATTTTTTTTTCTTTTTTTTTTAAATAAAATATACTTCTGAGAATAAAGATGCAACTGAAAACACTGAATTATCAGTTGACATTATTTACATGTTTATAAACACCACATTTACCTTAACAAGAGCTGTTGGGAAAGTTGACATTTTTAGGGGGCTTAATTCACATTAATGTGCTTTTGTCAAAAAACAGAACAAGAAACGAGCCGTAACACTAGCTTACTTGTGGATGTGTATACTAGTGAACTGGGGGCACTGTACACGGGAGATCCCTCCTGGTTTGCCTGGCACAGCAGCACCCTGCCTACAAGAAAGAGAGAGAGAGTGGTATCTGGTTTTGGAACACTTCAACTAAACCTCAGTTTTCATCTCAAAACAGAAACCAAGTCCCAACCGGAGCGGTGCACTGAACCAGAGGCACTTTTTGTCCTTTGATTTCAAAGCAGAAAGAGCCCAAATAAACCCAGTTTGACATTGGAAAAAGCAGAACACAGACATGCCCCAAACACCAAGGCCAGGGTTATCCTGCAGGAGGGAGCCTCAGCCAGCTGCTCTCTCTGCCTCTCCCCCTGCTCGTCCCAGAGCTGCTGCCCATGGCAGCACCCACCCAGCCCCTGTTCCTCACCCTGGCCCTGGCTGGAGGGAGGCTCCTGGAGCCAGCACAGCAGAAAATCACGTGCAGCATCCCCAGCACAGACAGCAGGCCAGGTAGACCTGGATCACATCGCTCCCATTGTCGCCGAGTGATCCCTGACACATCTGAATTCAGCAGTTTTTGCCCAGAGGAATGCACAAATATATTTGTGCAGATACATTACTTTCCAGTAAATAAGCTGAGTTTAGGATCAAGAACAAAATCAGATAAAACAAAACATTTTTTTTTCCAAAGGAATAAATGTAAAAGCAATAACCAAATCCATTTAAACCAACACTTTTGCAAAGCTCATTTTGAACATATGACACAAGTTAAAGGTTATTTCCTTTTTTCTTTTAAATTAACTTAAATAAAATACATTAGGTTTTCTTAAAATTGTATTTTAGCAGTAATAGCTGAAATACAGATTGAACATTGATCAGAGGTTGAAATAACTGTACTTTCAAACAGGAAAGAAACTTCTTCACTTCTGGAATATAGTCCACCAAGAAAAGTGGGATATGAGACATCTGGTTTTGCAGATATATGTGCATATATCTGTATATACACACCCAGGATTTTATACACACATACACTGACATGTCTCAAGCTGTCAGGATTTGTGAATCACACAATTCAAACCCATCAAATTTTTATGGAATCTGTGAAATTTAGATGTTGTGCATTGACATGCAATGGAACAGCACTGAGTTGAGTTCAATGTATTGGGAAGGACAGGATTAATTACAAATGGTAGGCACATTTTCCACAGTGTTACAGGAGCAATTCTCAATTTCCATTCACCAGACCAGAGTTCTCTCAAACTGTATTTAAAAAAAAAAATTCTGCCATTAACCAATTTTTTGATTGCTGCTTGCAGCTGTCACTTGAAGGAGAAATATTGGAAATACTGAAAAGTAATAAAATAATTCCTGTAATTGATGCAGCTTAACTAAGACTGTGACTACTGGAAATCTCATTAATTGCTATGCTTCTAACCTTCCCAGACAATAGTGCACCCTTAACTAATTAGAGATGCTTGCTTTTTTCCAGCCATCCACAACTAATATAAAAGATAAAACATAAAACATTTTCCACCTTACTTTAAGACAACACCTCATTGACTGCATTGATATCTCTCAGCCTTCGGCCCTTGTGTGGAAGCTGGCAAATGAACATGCAGCTATTGAGATCCAAATTATAAGCAGGATTTTCAGGTT
The DNA here is from genome assembly GCA_035048155.1 of Cinnycerthia olivascens. Classification (NCBI taxonomy): domain Eukaryota; kingdom Metazoa; phylum Chordata; class Aves; order Passeriformes; family Certhiidae; genus Cinnycerthia; species Cinnycerthia olivascens. Next base: position 4,182,110 of record JAWWMU010000041.1, on the reverse strand, counting down.
AAATATTAAACAAAAGGATAAATAAGCCCTATCCACCCACTTGTCTGACCCCAGGAATGTGTATGTTGGAATATGGATGAATTTAACACCACAGATGCTTCAAAACCTGAGTAACTGCAGAAGCCTGCAAATGAAAGTGAGCCGAACACCCAGAGGCATTCATCCAGCTGAGAGGAACACATTAGGAAAATCAGTCATTTTCATTAGGTTTTAAGAATAATATAACTATAATGATTTCAAGTATGTCTAGAAAACAGAGCAAAAGATTTTTAAAAGTCAAAGGTTACAGTTTATTTACATTATTCACCAAAAATCCTAGATAACACTTGGTTTCCTCCATGCTCCATAGGTGTTTTCCTACTCTTTGTAGCTGATTGTTGTATTTTTTCTGATTTCATCTCATACAAATCTAATTTTCCCTACTCTAGTTGTTTAATTTCTAATTAAAGTACTTCAAAACAGATGCTTTTTTCATCTGTGTTACTAGAGTGTATTTAATTTTTTGCACAGAGCCTTCTAATTATATTTTGACAATCTGTCTTTGAATTTGTACATAATATTAATACTGATAACTAAAACATTATTATTAGATTTTGTTTGAAAAAATATGGAACTTTTAAATCTACTTTAGTAAGAAAAGATTATTTCTTCTGCATCTAATTTTGGTATTAAAAATATTTAAATTTCAATTCACACAACTGAGGGGAGATTGAATTATTTACAGTAAGATCTTGGATAAACCTCAGAACATAAAAATAATCCATAAATTCCCCAATGGGAAAAAAAGTATTATTTTTCCTCTACAACACTCAATTCCAGTGTGATGGAATAAAAGATTTGCTTTTCTTTTTTTTTTTTAAGAAAGAAGATTTTAATATAAAGTCTTGAGGAAGCGATGACAGAGGGGACACTGAGGGGACCAGCCTGGAGCAGGGGCATTGCAGAGACCCAGCCTCACCCCCGGGATGCAGCACAGACAAAACCAGACTTGCCAAGATCAAAGACTATTCCCACTCATCCTTCTCTTCCTCCCCTGTTTTCTCCTCCTGCCCATGATTAAGAATGCACTGTTTGATGAAGTCCTTTGCTGAAGCACCACAGTTATTTTGAGAAATAATTACTCTAAAAGTATTCAGGACTGCGAGAAAAAGTGATGTGCAGTCATTAATATTTTTAGAATACTTAAAATTCAGTTCCCAGTGGTTTCAAGATATCTGACTAAATGCATTTCCCCGTATTTTTTTTCATGCTTCCAAAAGTAAGTTTTTTGTGTACAGTTATTTACATGATGCAGATAAACTAATCTCCAGAAATACCAATGTACTCATGGTGCTGCACAAAGTACTCATGTAAAACAGCTAAAAAAAAAAAAAAAAATCACTGTATTTCTCAAATCCTCAAGGAGACAAGAAGTAACACCAAGGATCAACATGTGGACACACACACAATGATAAAGGATTTTTAAACCCCTTCTGTTAAAAATAGCTTTTTATTGGAATTACAGTGCAGCCGGCACTACAGTCAGCTTAGAAGTAAAGATCTGCAATTAGTTGAAAAGAATTTACACAATTAGCTGGAATGTGTCATGGTATTGTTTGAGGAAGTATAAATTGAAATAACATTTTCTGCAGAACAAAAACATATATCATTAGCTAAAATCATGCTGTTGGTGTAAAATTAGCAATGGTGCAAGGCCTCGATTTTGGGCCCAGCTCTCTCCTGTCACAGGAAGCAGCTGAAACTCAAGAAAGCTTTCCTGGCAATGGCTGAAAGTTTATGTACCATGAGAGAGAAGCTGAGCCTACAGTGCACCACCTCACCTTGTACCTGGCATCAGCACCTTGGCTCATGAACCAAAAGTTTCCAATTTACAGTGCTGGTATTTATGGTCCAAGAATTTTGGGGGGGAATCACAAAAAAGAGGACAGACATTGCGTATTGGGTGTTTGCCCTGGGACACAACGAAGGGGGACACGGGGAAAAAATGTTGTTCTCACTCCAGGAATCCTAAGGAAGCAGAGCTGCACAGAAAGCTCTTTGAAGGACTGGAAAGTGGCAGTGGTGATGAGTTCTCACAGCATCCAGCTGCTGCCTGCACACCGAGGGGAAGAACAGGAGCATTCTCATGGCAGGAATTAACCAGTTCAATATCCAGGGCTGGGCTGCACTGGGCTTTAGTGCACAGGTGGCTAAAATGAGAGTTTTTCATACAGTAACTAAATAACTTACTACACACAAGGAGATTTAGCGATGATTCCATCACTCTAATCCATTGTACTCTCAGCTTTCCAGGTAAACTAGCTGCTCTTTACACATATTTTTTCTGTTGTATTACCAAAAGGAGCTTCTTACTGCCTCTCACAACTAAGTACCAGTTCACCCATTCTTTAATACTATTTACAAAGAAAGAAACCCAAAGTCACAGGAAAAAGTGATTAAAAGATGAAGCTATTTGAGTCTCATTTTGCCTACATTATTATGAACTGCTATTTTAAGAGTCTAATCTGAATCTAAAAAAAATCCCCATTCTTTATTGAATTCAGTGATTTTTTTTTTCATTTTTATTTTCTCCCAATCCAGCTGGATAATAGCCAGTCGTCCCTGAGTTAGTTCTGATCATTCTGATCACTCTTTTCCTTCATGCTTTTTGCAGCAGCTATTATTCCTGAACACTTTGGTGTTCAATGCATGAAGAAAATCATAAAGCTGCATCTCTCATGAAAATATCAGGAGATTTGCAAGTGTATGAAGGATCCTCATAAGGAATCCATGTCCACTCTTGGTTTGCTGTTCCAAAAGTGTAATTCAATATTGGCATTTTCAGACAGAAAGAGCATTACTTTTGTTCTGGTCTGCAATATTGTTCTGTGATGGATTATTTCAAAATGTCTCACAGAAAATGGATCAGAAACACCTAATAATAGGCTTCTGTTGTGCAATAATAGTGTATATTAGCTTCTATTGTCCCTTCTGACTAGGGAATTTAAAGAGAGCCTCTACAGCTTCTCTCTTGAATACAAAATAGTAGTTAAGGGCTCTCTTAGCCCTTCAATATCAATAGTCAAACTACACAGACTCAGCACGATTTACAGTATGCTGTTAATTCAAAAAGAAGTGCTCTGTGAGGGCCTTCAGTTATCTGGGATCTCTATAAATTGAATAATAGCCTTCAGATTTTATCACAACCACTCATGGATGGTTGTGTTTATACACTGGATTATTTAATCCATTATTAACAAGGAATAAAGTAGTACAACCCCAAACCACAGGGGTCCTTTCTTCCAATATGTTAAAAATACAAACAAAACCTATGTTTAATCCCACCAAAGCTTATATATAGTTTCACTTAAACAAGAGGGTAGGGAGGAGAATCTAAAGTAGTTGATGTCCAAAGGTGATTTTTCTAAATCCAAACCCGTTCCTATATTGCCTTCTGACAGCCAACCTAAAATATATTCAATTATTGAACAGCCTGGGTATGCTTGCTGCTGGTAATGAGAATCTGTGCTCTATACATATATTTATGTAGTAAGCCCCTGATTCACATATAACCTGATATACATTGTTTAAAATAGAGGGAGGGGGGGAAAAACCACACCAAAAAAACAGGCAGTGAAGCTATGTGTCTCTAAGACATTTCCTGGGACCTCTCTATCCAAAAATTCAATTTAAGACGTCAATTTTCCTTTCCATCACTTTTCTAAGCATAGTGGATGTTTCTTTATTAGCAGCCCTCTTAGAGTGTCCCCAAAATGAACTGCAGCACTGATTCAGGGAACAGCAATGAATGTTACAGCAAACATCATTTGTAAGCTACCCTTCCAATTATTCTTTGTTGGCTGTCCTATTCATTTCCTGGCTTTTGGAAACAGACTTCTCTCCCCAGTTATTCCTGTGCAGTATCCAGGATGCTGCCACAAATTGGGTTAGGAAGGGATCAATATCATGCAAGTAAAAATCAGAGAAGTAACGAAGTTTGCAACTCTGGTATTCCCCCTAACTCCCCTTGTCTCTCTGCAGGATGTAGAGCTCGTCCCACAGTAACAGGGATCTCTCCTTCTCCTGCCTGCTTAAAAACACACGGTGTGACTGACTTGTTTCTAATTTAATTAACAAGTCAGCCTTCCCATAGTCTGGCTGCACTGCAGGAACAAGTCATGTAATGTTTCCATTCACAAAGTAGAACAATTGCAGCAAATTGCCCTTTCCAAAATAATTTAGAAATGATTAATCAGCCACAGGCCTTCCTTGTCTGGTAACTAAACTGAAACTGAATTGCACAAACTCAGCTGGTCCTTGTACCAAAATCTGCACCATGCTTAGAGAGTTTATCAGTGCTCCTTCAGGAATTTTATCATTGGCATCGAAGTGTAAATCCTTATCCACACACTGTCACCAGAAAAGTCTAAAAACTGGACATGCATTATGTAGTCATGAAAGAAAAGGAGTGGTACCATCAAGATGTCCTGCAAAATACGTTTACTGTAAAATGTCTCTCTACAACCTCAGGTGCACATAAACTCTGTGACATTCTGTGCCATTATTTTATACTGGAACATACACCCCACTGAAGTTGTTCAGAATCTTTCAAAAATCAAGTCTCTGTTCCTAATCTTTCTAGGTCCTCTAGCAGACATAGTAGGTAAGCAGGTAAATGATGGCAATTCTTGGTTCACACTTGTAACTTTGAGGAAAAACATGAGAAAAATTATGAAGCAAACTCTGAGCTGGAATTATGCTCTTCTTGAAAGAAAATACTTGAAAATATACAAAATGCACTCATGTTCTGCTGATAGCTAAAATGTTTGCATTCATATGTCTGCCTGTTGAATAAAGATTGCAATAGGAAAATAATCACAGAATAGATGAAACTTGAGCCTTTCTGCCCAAACACAAACACTACAGTTTCAACGTGGCCCTGCAGGGATTACAAGTGGATGTGTTTATGCTTTATCCTCTCATATTGTGTCAAGACACTATTTTCTGTATAAATTACCTATTTCAGTAAACCTATAAGACAGAGATGCAAATCTAATGCAATTAGATGCAGAGATGCAAATTACTAATCCCTCAGTTCTCCTTGCTTACACCAGCGAATGCTGGTTCTGACTTATAAATAAAATTCTATTCCGAATGACAAGCTGAGAATATAAAAGACCAAAAATTGAATCATCATGCATAATCCTGGCTTTAGCTAGTCTATTTCTTTCTTAGCCCAGACAGGTTCCAGAATTTCAGGAGCATGAAAAACCATTACAAAAATGGTAATGCAATGTTTCCAAAGTTTCCAAAGCACTCACTTCTACTAGAAGCAATTCTATGCTTGGAGATTTCTAAAGAAAAATCTGAGAGCGCCAAACCAACAGAGCTTGTAAAGCTTGTAGAGCACAGCCCCCTCTCAGCTACCTCCATAACGAATAAACGAATGAAAACTGCATTTTGAAAGTTACTCTCTTGAGTAACTCATGAAATGCAATTACAGTGCATATTGGGGATCCTGTCATCCAATGCCCAAAATGGGGAAAAAATGCACAAGAAGGAAGAGAAAACATGAGTAATATCTTTGAAATACAATTAACCATAATCTTAAACTGCTTTAGCATTAATTCACAGATGTAATCAAGGTTTAACACCGAGCAGAGTTGTTTTCCATTCCACTTAACTGTATTAACTTTACATTTCATATATTACTTTATTACTTTACATTTCTGAATAGTTTGTCTGCCTGACTGTCCATCCTAACACACGGATCTTTCTAACTTGGTTATTCTTGTAATCAGAGGAATTTATTCCTCAACATAACTGCTACTAGCTTATCTAGCATTGCAAATATCCCATCCAGTTCTGAACAAACAAATATTTTAGTGAAGACCTTGTAGTTTGTCTCAAATTTTCCTCTGAGAGATCCTTAAGCCAGTGCTTTTTACTGGCTGGTACTTGGATTACAGCCCCAGTTTTATTCTAAAAATGCATCTTGCAGCCTTAGCTCAGGCTCAGGTGGTGCCCACCCAGGCTCACCTCTGCTGCCCACGTAGTTGGTGAGACAGGAGCAGTAGCTCTAAGATAGCTGGATTTATATCCAGCCTCAAAACCTACACCATACACAATCTGGAGAGGCTGTCACCTTACTTTTTAAACTAATTTTAGGTCTCTCACTAACGAGGAAGCCATAGAACACATTTTCACTAAGCACCAGAATGATGTAAGAGAAGTAAGTCCAAGGATAATTTTTCTTTGTAAGGAACAGTGCTTAACTTGTTTTAGCCCTTTAAAATTTGGTCAATTATATCCACAATAAAAATATCTGAACAAATACAAGAACTTAGAAACAATGCAATGACAAAGAAAGGACAGTACAACTCCTGCTTGCTCAGAAGGCTTTTTCTTGGATTATATAAGTCACATCTCAAAACAAGGAAACCTGTTATGTGAACTCAGGAGAAACCTTGAAACATGGTCAGCAGATCAAGATCTACATCTCAGCAAGATTTTACCATCAAGCAAAGAGATCCAACCACCCACCCCCAAACACATCCTCTCCCCTATTTTGAAAGAACTCCACCTTTCAGCAAATACAGATTTTCATGTTTTTACAGATTCTGCTTGTGAACAAATCCTTCATAATGCAGTATCAAATGGTTCCCTCATACTGGACTTGGGTCAAGATTCACAAACTTATACATTGAAGAAGCAAAAACTCCTTTCTTAAGCATTTCCTACCTTCTGGCATAAAGTCACATCTACGATAACAAATTTACAATTAAATAATCCAATCTAAGGAATTTCTTCTAGGGATCACACAGAAGAGTATCAAATGCTAAGTATATCCTGGGTGATACAAATCCAAGAGAAATGCCTTTAAAAGGGTAACACTGACAGTATCTGTGGTTATCTCTTTAAAATGTGCAGACCTCAAAACAATGGTGAATATAGGTAGATTAATCCTGCTCCAGATTTAAATATATAACCAATTGACTAAATTAACGTTTAAAAAAATAAATCATTGGCATTAGCTTTGAATAAACCTTGTTTAGTTTCCATGAGAGTATACATTTTAATGAAGAACTCATTATAATGTAGCATAAGGCATAATTAATTCTGGATTATCAGTATTTATTTATTTATTTAATAAATAACTAGTGCAGATGCTGGATTCCATTTCTCTACTGGCTTTATTCATCTTTCATAAACCAGAATTTCCTCTATAATGGCTTGTAAAAGCTCCACAGAGTTTTAGAAATGCATGAGCTCTCATCAGTGATGTTAATCTACCTAGGAACTCCTCATTTGTATGGGAGTACTTTTAACATTATGATTTTTGAAACAACACTTACAGCTGTGTGTTACACTTTGAAAAGGAGCATCTATATAACACAGGTGAAATATTAAACAATAATTATTTGACTGTAGTCAGAAAATTATTTCAGCTGCTTAGCTAACACTACTGCAAATACATTTATTTAGGAAAATCTGCTTATTCAATAGCAAAGTTTGAATCCAAGTGTATGTAATCAAATGGTAAAATGAATTAATCTATGAAATGACAGACAGCTTTTAGAAAAATTCTGCTTTAGAGATATGAGAGTGAACTTTTACCCCAGGACTAGAATGCTGTGCAAGCATATAATTCAGCTTCCCAAACTCCAAACACTGAGAAGTGTTTCTAGGGTATTTGCTGAGCTTATGCAAGACTCATTTAAATTCAAAGAGAAACACTAGAAAGATGAAATGAATCCCAGGTGCTCTTACACTCCAGAAATAGATGCTTTAAGACATGAACAAAGAGAATTAGTATTAGCGAGTGTACAGGAATCCTCTCTTCCCCTGGATTCATCTTACTTAAGGGCATGATTTTATATATATTGCTATGGTAGTTCTTTACTTCTAATTATATATAACATTCTATTCTAAACTTTTGAACAAATTTTTGAAAGGAAGTTTCTTACAAAATCTGATTGTTGGTGGATACTGCTGCCTTCCGAAGGCCAAAAAGCTCCAGGCATCTAAAACTTCTCTGTCTTCTGAGGGCTTATAAAATAGTTAAAAATACACAGACTCTTTCCCTCTCTTTCATTTTGAGTGATGGGGAAAATTTTGCCAGTGATTGTGGAATAATTGCCCAAGAAACTGGGTGTTTGCAATAGTCTTCACTGGGTTAAGGCTATTTATGAAGTGAACAAACTACTCAGCTGTGTGGGATGACTTGAAACTATCTCCTGAAACTCCTAGAACTTAATACAACTCAACAGACTCAATACAATTATAGTAAAAGGAGGATGGGATTTCTGCTTTCCACTGAGCTGTGCTCTAATGGCTCTTCACTTCTAATCTTCAGTCCTTTCTTTCTCCACTGTCAAATCAAATTTTGGAATTTCTGAAATATTTTTTGTTGGTTATGACCAGACAAGAATATTTTCTCACGTGAGTTACTGTGAATTCCACTGAATTCACACTGATATACTGCAAGAGTATTCACTAGATTTCCAGGTAATTTCTGTAACATCTTTTCCCCACCTTGCATTTGGGAACTGCCAAAAATGAGCCTCTCCAACAGGTATAACAAAACCGTTGTCTGCCAGGAATAAAAAAAAAGTTTTAAAATGGCCTTACTGTGTCTCAAGCTACCTGCTGTACAGGAACGATCTGTTGTAGTAACACAGGTGCAACAATATTCTATATTTCCATAAGGAGAGTGCAAGAGATTGCTCAAAAATTCATTGTTCCAAAACCCAAAAGAGAAAAACAAAAAGATCTGCAGTAACTGAAAGGAACAACATGGAACTTGGCTGTCAGACTGCCTGAGGCAGAAAGAAAGGCTTGGTATTACAGATAAAATATACACTATATAAAAATAAGCAGGTGAAAATGATATTATAACAAACTGCAGAAACAATGAAAGTACCAGAGCATACCTAGTAAAGAAACTGCAAATCTGTATTTTCCCAGCTATAAATGAGTGTATGGGGAAAAGAACAGACTCTAGCTTAAATATAGGAAAGCTATGGTATTTAAAACTGAATGGAAATACAAATAGATGAAAGAATTATCCCAGTTTCCATGAAGACTTTGTGATACAAATCACAGAGCACTCCTTACAAATTGCCCTACTAGGACCTGCCTAAGAATTTAATAAATATTTTGCTGGAAAAGATAAGAAATGGATAATACAAGTTCTCATAAGAGGAAATCCCCTTAAATAGTATGCTTTTATTTACTAGAGGGAGACTGTGTGGACATAAGTCATATTTTTAAAATTTCCTATCCATGATCATATATGGAAAAGTGCAATTCTGTGAAAAGCTGGAAATGATAAGCAAAAAAAAAAAAAGTCCATTAGTTTTCTGTGAAGTATCATTTTAGGACTTCCCAGCAGAAGGGCGGGAAGGGCAGGAACTGGTGGCCATCAGGGAGCATTGCTAGGCCCTGGAAGCACAGCAGGAGTCTCCAGAGGGCCCTTCCCAAACATATCCCTGGAAATCCACGCCAACACCACCACAGCTAAAGGGCCACATTCCCGAGCACTGTAACTTACTGCAGCACGAGCACTTCACAGGCACAAAAACAGCCTTAGAAGGGTTACCCAGCAAGAAAAATCCATAGTGCAAATATGGATTGTTTTGTAAATATACAGCATTTTGCAGTCCTCAAGTAACTTTGCTACCACAGTGTCTGTTGTGCATCTCAGAGTCTCCATTTTCAGCTGTCACATGTTTTCTCAATAAAGGTTTTCCTTCACAGAAGCGCAGGCTCCAAAAAAAACCCTCAGCTATAACAATCATGTCACTGGTCCTACTGTTTACCATTATCTTCAAGGTTTTAGGGCTGATTTACATTGCGTTCCTCCCTATTTGACTTTAATTGTCTGCTTCAAGTTGTCAGGACATAACTATATCTTAGATTTGCATTGCATTAGGGGATCTTCTTCTCTCTCTATTGATCTTGTCTTACGGAGTAATTTAACTCAATTCTAATTTTCCTGTGCATGCGGGGTGCTCTCCATCCAAGGAAGTGAGTTATGTGTATTCAAGTGGTGCATCTTATGAATCTTGTTAAGCTTTACCGCCTTCTAGCCCGCACTGATGGAATATTTAATCACAGAAATGAGTTGGCAGATTTGATGTACAATACGGGGAAGCCTCGCGGCTGCGGCACCACCAGCAATTGAGAAACGGGGGAATTTGCCATTTATCAGTGCCATCCTGACAGCTTTGTATAACCTTCTGTTTTTCACTTATTTATGAAGATTAAAGGTACTTTAAATCAACAGTTTCTCTGTAAATGTATCATCTTTATTTCAGAAGAGGCCAAATTTTTCATCATTTGTTAGGAGCTAAAGGAACTTCTCGCACTGACTGTGAAAAAGTTAGTACCATTTTATCATGACAGGGCTGGAGACAAAAAGTAAACTAAACAAGTAGAACGCTGGCTGTCTTAAAAATCATATCTCTAATATTTAATCTTCAAAAATTCTATTGCTTCTTCTCTAAGGAAGGTGGTGGAGGGAACTCAAAAGTAAAGGTAAGCCACAGTGTTCTACTCCGACATGGAAGAATTGCTGTGTTGTTTTATTGTTTCATTTCCTAATAACTTTAGGAGATCTGCACAATTTTAACTAAATTGTTTAAAAGGAAGTTTATATGCTTAAATGTGAGAGATATCGTATTTTATTCAATATAAATAAAATGCATTTGACATGCATTGAGAAACCCAACAAAACCCAAGCATAAACCTTCTCGCATGTATAAACTGAAAAAAAAAAATCTGAAATAAATGAAGTATCGCGATGGAACTTTCTGCAAAGGTGTGGTGGAGTTTGTGTCATAATTCATAAAATAAAATTAATACTCTTCTAATGGTAATTAAAGATTCTCATTAAGAAGGCAAACACCTCCCTAGTGCTGGCAATAAAAATGCACTTGGGACTTTAGGAGGTTATACAAAAAAATCAATAACCTGCCATTTTATAATTAAAAGACAAAATAAATGTTGGGGAAAAGTCCAGTAAATTAGGAAAATTACCTTCAGGAGAGATTGAAAATATTGATTTTAATTTACAAACTATGTGAACTCTTCATGCCCTATTTCATGAGACAATTTTAAGTCAGATTGTTAATTCTGCATACGTATTAGAAAATTGATTACGGTAATATAGGAATATTATTATATTTGTCATTAACACAGAGTCATTTATATAAAATGACTAATAATTCCAACTTTCTAATTTAGGGAAGTTCAGGTTTGGTTCACTAACTACTCAAACGAGATCAATGTTAAATTCTTGTTTTCAACATAGACATACATCAGCAAGGAAATAAATTCTACCTACACCAAATACCGCAATTCCATGAATGCCAAGTTAGTATTTTTATTATACTGTGCCACTTTTACCCTAATTAGAAGATTTTTATCTATCTCAGTAGAAGCTGGTTTTTAACCACAAATATGTGTTTGTAATAGTGTCCTTTTCAACAATTTTCATCTCTTGAATTCCTTCAAATTAACAGAAGTTTTTTAGCTGTGTCAGCTGGACACTCGAATATCTCCATGAGCGGAGATTCCCCAGCTTTTGCAGACAATCTCTTCCCATGCTTAACTACCACCCATGAAAAACGCTTTCCTGATGGCTGTTTGTGGGCAGCATTCAAATTCCTCTGGAATCAACTAGGTTTTGGACTACAAATAAATTTATTTTCAATACTTTTCTGCTGACTAACTTCCAGCAGACAAAAACTGAATCTCTAACTTCAAGCTGCAACCAGAATCAGAATCTGGTCTCAGTCAGGTGAAAATATAGATTTAAAATACAAAAACATCAAACTGAAAAATTAACTGTAAAATGAAAAGAAAAATGCTCAGGAAAAAAATTATGATTGCATTTAGTCTATACCTATGTATCTCTACATACATGTGTGTATATATATATATATTTATTTATGATAACATTTTTTGGCTGTTGTTCCTTACTAAAGAATCCCTGGAAGAAAGTGACTGCACTAAAATATGAAATAACATAAAATCTTGGGTAAGACTAGGATATTGCAGTACATTTTGTGTTATCTTTTTATTTTTCCAATAAAAAAGCATTCATGTATCTTCTATATAATTATATAGAAGAATATATATTATACTCAGATAAGGTAAAATCTTGAATCACAAATGTATAAATGACTTGTAAATAATATGAATCACAAAGAAAGCAAACCTCACATGAAACACAGATTCTGTACTTTTGCATGTTTTAAAGAATACTAAAATGAAATATGGCCAGTGGGACAATCACAGAGTAATCCTTACCTGCATAGAACTCTGGACTATAAACTGCACCAACAACTGGATTTAATTTCCAGCCTGCAGCAAACAAAAACATAACAGTTAATACTGCAATTAATGATAATAATAAGAACTATTATTATTATGACTACTATTGTATAGAAAATACAGAAAAAATTACTTCAAGAAAGGTCATTGTAATTCAAGTTTCATTAGCATCTTTGATTCCTGATCTTCAAAGTCAGAGTCTGAGGTATGGAAATAAATCATGAGACAAGGCATTCTCCAGACAGGTGGCACTGGAGTAAATGGCCAGGTGAATTACCTTGGCTGAAATGCACATGGATTTACTCCCTTCAGCTCTGGAATGAAGTCAGCACTAGTTCAGGCATCCCCATAACCTCTGTAAAGGGCAGATGAGTTCTTAGCCATCGTTTTGGCTCTTTGGTCAGTTCATTCTCTGGACACAAATATTTCTGATAAGCCTTTGCTAGTAAGGGTTGTGGTGGCAACCAAATAATTGGAGACTTTTGATTCTACCCTGGCAGAATGAAAGCACAGGCACAGCATGGAAATGTCTGTTGTGACAGGAAGGAGATGCTCCGTGGGGTCTAGCTGAATGCCAGGTCTCAAGGGGTACAAATCAGCCACTGCCTTGCTCTTGAAGAGTCACTGTCCTCCCAACACTGCCACAGATCCACAGCACAGAACTCACAGATCTTCTCTACCTGCATTCTGGCCAAACCCCACGTTACTGCTGACACTTTACACCTGATGCAGCAATCCCAGGCTGGCTGCAGACACAGGGAGTGCAAACCATGGGGGGTGTTAAAGATAATCAGGATAGAGGAGGGGAAGGGGCAAGAGAAGAGCAAGAGCTGCAAACTCAGTGTTCTCAGCTGTGGTGCAGCGCCCAGTACTGTGGTTTGCTCAGCCACTGGGAGATTCACTCCCAGGTAACTGCAAATTCCACAGAACATCCCCCCTACACACACACATTCTCTTTTTCCTTCAGTGAACAGTTATTTTGAACAACTGGAACTGAAAAATTAGGGGTTTTCCTAAAGCACACTCAAATCAGGGGAGTGGGAAGCACTTTTTGTAAATGGGAATAAAGAAAAAATCCCTGAGCAAAAAGCATGATGTAAACTCCAGAGCTACGGTGCTTAAAATAGAACTTCTAACTGCTTCTGGAATCAAAATACAATCCAGACACTGACAACAAGGCTTTTCAAAATCACAAAAGCCACGATTAGAATTTAAATGCACACTAGGTTTATTTCTGCCTTGGCCATAGCATGTAATGCAAAAGCACAGTGGAAAATCATAAAACATCAAGGCATTATAAGATGGAAAAAATGCAATGCAAAATCCCAATAACAAACTATTCCCACCTTTCCAAGCTACCTCTATCTCATGCACAGTAATTATTTCCCAGTAATTAACTGCTCAGTAAGAGAGGGGAAGAGAGGTTTTGAGAGGCAACTCATAAGTTCAGAGTAAGCAGCTTTGCATGACACCTTTCCTGTAGAAGTGACTGAAGTTGCTCTATGTACTCAAAAGACTGTTAAGGAAGCTGGAAAATTCCCAGCCAAGAAGGGAACAAAGGTTTTTGCTTATGAAAAAAACACAGGAGTTTTACCTGATCCTTCAATTTTACATTTCACGGGATTATATTTAGGAATATTAGAGCATAAAATATCTCTTAGCCAAATTTTGTGTGATAGAAAATCATTCAAATGTTGAGACTTTGGGTAAAAATCTAACTTTATATATGTTAGGGAATATCCAATATTTCAAATTCAATACTTCCTCAGAAGACCACTTATCAACACCACCCAAAATGAAAGATTGGACAGAATTTTAAACCTGTCAGCTTTTGCTGTCAAAGCAGCTGACAGACATCTCTCAGCTTCTAAGTTACACTAACAGTGCCACAATTTGTCTGAAAGAAAAAAATAATCTTGGAAGACACAGATTGTTCTTCACAGCTGAAAGGCAGTCTCATATTTCAGCTCCTTACCACTGTCCCAGTGACGGCTGTCTCATCTAACTTTTTGAAGCCTGTGGAGGAAACACTTCATTCATCGTGAAAATAACAGTAATTAAACTGAACTTTGTCTTGTCAGCCAACAATGTGCTGGCCCATACCTGTGTGGGTTAATCAAGTGTGATGGGAGTTGATGTATCTGAGTGAGCAGCTGCCAAGTAACCCTTCTGCAGCAGCTGGAGGAGGCAAATTCTCGGCTGTGGGTGTAATTTTGTGCATTTTTCTTACTGCCACAATATTAATCTCCTTCTTGAGTTGAAACTGTAAAAGCTTGAAACTTAAAAACCAGCCAAGGAAAGAAAAAACCTGCCTGACCCAGCTCCCTATTCACCCAGAGCAGCACATGTCCAGTGTGCTGAAGGGAAGGAAATGATCCTGGGGTAACAAGCTGTGGTCAAAAAGGGGACACAGCAACACAGAGTGAATTATTTTTGCTTCATAGACCAGAGGGGCCATCACGGCCAGAGAAAGGCTTGGGTAGGAAAGAACCCTGTGACTCCATTTCTTTCTGTCCTGTTTGCTACCCAGGGAGGGCAGGCAGGGAGTGGGAGAGGATTTAACTGCACTAATAGACACAAGATCTGATTTTGAATCTAAATCTAGGGCAACAGAAGGCTCAAATTCAAAGCACCACTAGTATAAGCTTTAAAATATACTTATCCTTTTACAGATCTCTGTTTCATGTCCTCCTTTATTGCTGCTGGATGTACTTGCCCGTAATTTTCTGCCCCCTACAACCCCTGGATGAGCATCCTGAATGGCAATATGGGCATCAGAAGAAAGTACAACCGTGAACAGGATAGGCTGAGACATCTAAAAATGTCTCAAATATTTTTGCCAACATGTAGCGCTCCTGACACTGAATTTCTTTGCAAAGAGAAAGCAGTTGTATCTCCAAAGCACTAAGTGAGCAACCAAAATCATCCTGACTATAACAAACCCACAAAAATAAACCTCTCCCAGCAACTGCTCATTTGGGGAGTCAAAAGTCACTGGAAAGCATACTTATTGCCAAGACCATTATGGACACAAAAGCACGCCACTTGAACAAAGCTGTATATATTAAAAAAAAAAAAAAAAAAAAAAATCAAGCTTTTGCGCCTTGAAATCCACTGACTTCTGCAATCCTATTAACAACATGAGCCCTGTTATCAAACCACCGGCTGTATTCAGGAACAAAACACAGTGTGTATCTTGTTTTTAAATTAAAATAAATATCAGTTCCTGACATTTTGATAGAATACAACATGTGCCCCAACTACCTTTTGAATGTCTGCCAACAACATGCCAGTCACAATACACACTTTGAAAGATAAAGAGAGGCATTAAAAAGTAAGTGGTTCTGAAGCAAACCAAAAGGCATGTGCAAACAAAAGGCATGTTTCTGGCTACCTGCATCAGAAGAGTCTTGCAAATTTTAATGTACTGGTGGAAAAAAGTGGCCTTTTAGTTTATCTAAAAGATGAGAGCTTTACTTTAGACAACAAAAATCTTCAATAAATAATCAGCTCAGCAGTAGTTAATTCCTGACAAAATGATAAAGAACTAGACTTGTACCGTGCCAGGATGACTGATAGTATAAGTGCTGATGAAACTAAATGAAGCTCCTTACACGTCTGCACTTCATTCCCTGTTGCTTGTGATGATTATGCAAGAGGGATGTGATTGTCCTTGAGTGTTTACTTTAGGGGACTTCAGGCATTAACAAAAAAGAAAAAGGTAAAAAAGAAGAAAATAATCAAAGGCTATGAATTGCAATCAGAGGTTTGCTTGGTGGATACCTGTCAAAATGTGTGCATAAGAATATTCTGCATGCAGCACCTTGGATGTCTGGGTTCACAATAAATAAATGCCAATTATTCATGCACTGAACAGGGTATTTCCTACTTTTGGGGTGATCTAGATTGGATGGAACAACACGGAAAATGACAAACAAAACATTTCAAGTGACAAACATTTAACAGCAGATTTTGCTCATCCTGGTCTTGGATATTCATAAAGGAGAATGCATGACCTAAGTACTCCAGCAGTGCAGGGCATAGATATGAACCTCCTTTAGAACCACATGGCTAAAAATCTCCCATCTCTTATTGCCAACATTCCCTTTTTCAGCACTGGCTGTGCTGATATGTAACATGTTATTTGCTCATGAACAGTTTTGTAGCCTTAGGATAATATGAATACAAAATGTGCACCATCATTTATAGAAAAACTACTTTTATCATTACAATATAGCTGGCAGAGTTCATAGTCTCATATGCACATGGTTAATTTAGTTCTGTATTGCAACAAAATCTCTTTATGTAATCCAGTCAAGCCTCGTATCTCTCTCTAGATTCATTGGGATGGTTTAAAACCAGTAAAAACCACGGAGATTTTCCCATCTGTTTGCCAAACTTCACAGTTACATACAAAACGAGGAAGAAAACAATTTCTAAGAAAGCATGAGGAGTTTCAGCCCCTTCTTCTCCAGATCATTTTAACTAGCTCAATTATCACGTCACATGAGAACCATCCCTAGGTTTTATTTTTACTACGTTACAAGATAATGATGAGCCTTTCATTAAAAAAATAAAGCCACTGTGTGCCCTGGATGTTAGTAAAACCTCACTAATTGGACCTCAAATAGAGAAAACATGATCCATTATATTTCAAAATGGAAAAGAGTCTAATCTACCTCAGGAAACCTTTATGTGCATATTTCATCTGCTTTCTACTGGATGGGAAAAACTGAATTGAATTGAAAAGCAAATACCAACAGCTACACAGTCTAGCAAAACTGAAAACATAATTGCAATTAACTTCAGTTCATAGGTTATTGCTTGACATGGCTGAGTTAGGAACTTGTGTGAATTTGAATTTTCTGAACTAGTAAAGGCACACTCAAGCACATGATCAAACACTCCCAAAGGAAACATTTAAATAATGTATTGTTTCCAAACCCCTCAAGTAACTATGGATTCTTTCTCTATCATTAACGTACAACATTACACCAACTTAGGTCAGTATTAGAATTAATTTTATTTTTAGATAGCTTGGAATTCTGATTTCTCCATGGGCAAAGAAAAAAGCTGGAATCAGTACCTGATACCAGTCTGGCCTTCTTCTAACAAATTGTGGAAGGAAGACATGGAAAATGATCTTTGACCTGATGTGTGTCCTGGTACTAACAGGCTCTACAGGAAAGACATTCTTGCTGGTGTCCCTCCCTGCATCCCCCAACCCAAGCTGAGTCCTGCCATCAGCTCACTCCTCACTGCACTAGCACTGCACAGAGCAGAGAACATCCCTCTCCCATCAGGTCCATTGCCCTGCACAAAACCCAGCGGGCTCAAACCCTGGGGTTCCAGCCAGAGGGATCCGTGCTCTGCCCACCTGGCTGGGAATCAGCCAAGCTCTGCAGGGGCAGCATTCCTGCCCAACCCCATCACGTCTTGGGACTCTGAGCCCCAGGAATGCAGGGGATCAGAGTGGGACACCCCAAGGGCAGGACTGGGGTCTGGCATGCAGGGACAGGCGCCCAGGGCAGAGGGGCTCATGCACTCACCGTTCGTGTAAGGGTTGACGGTCTTTTTATTTGTCATTACACGTGCTGTGGCATTATTTACCTAAGCACATAGAACAGGGAATTAGAAAGGGTTACAGCGAGGGCCAATGTCACTATTAAACACATGCATTATTACTGCTATTAGTCATGTAAAAATAAAATGCAATTTAATTTATAGAAGGCAACAGGTGCATAACAAAATCATACTATTTATAATTACATTTACTTTCATAACCATTTTAACTTACAAATCATTTCAATAAAGCAACATCATATCATTTAAACTTTAATAAAAAGACATTAAAAGCAAATTAAAAGGTACTGCATAATTTAAGACTTAAGAGCATGCTTGTATTCCATGATAACACTGATACAATAAATACTCAAAACAGAAAAAAAAAAGATTATATGAAGGAACATGCAGTGGAGTAGAAAGGAAAGAGACAAGGTACAAGGAAACAAAGAAAATGTCAAAAAAGGGACAAACGAATTTTAGCAGTGTGCAACATAACCCTTTAGAAGAGAAGTACCATTGGAAAAGCAACATCTAGCATTCAACACTTGGAACAAGAGCCTTTTTCATTGCAAGAATTAACAAAATCATTCAAGCTTTAAAATCACAGCTAACAAAAGGATAAAAAGAGGGTGCATTATTTAACACAATATGGAGTTAACAATCTGAGTAAGATGTGCACGAAGTCATATCCTCAATCCAATCAGTGCCTCCCAGGCTTGCTTAAAACGTACACTCAATTACAGGCGTACCAATATATAGAAAAAAATGTAGCATCAAGAAAACTTAATACAACAAGTCAAAAAAATCCACGTGGTATATCAGCGCTAAATACGTGAAACGGCAGATGGACTTCTCCACTTACCATTCAGCACCATCGCCAGCATGGGTATGTATACAGTTACCATGGTTACTGAGAGTTTGGTGAGGGCCCTAAGCGCTACCGTCGAGGGGGGAAAATGAAAAGGCAAAATATGCAACATCTTACTCAAAAGACGACAGCATTTTCAATTGGTAATTTTTTTTTTTTAAGTTTTTTTTTTTTTTTTTTTTTTTTTAAATTCTAACAAATACGACTGAGGCAGTGTTGAAGGGGATCCAGTGGCGTGGCAAAAGCGGGTGGAGGTTTTTGGAGGTGGGGATGGCTCAGGCCACCCGGCCAAAAGAGCCTCATGGTTTTGTTAAAATTCTATGTGAAAATTGCTCGGTCTCTAGTCTGGCTTTGTTTCTTGTGCATCTTTTGGATGCTTCGTTCCCAATCAGAATTTTTTGAAAGCCGGTATGGATCCCACATCAACACTGCAGCAAAAAAAAAGAAAAAAAAAAGAAAAAGAAAAAGAAAAAAAAAGAAAACAAACAAAAGAAAAAACAACCTTTTGTTTTTGTTTTGTCTGTCACACTTTTTTTTTGTTGTTGTTCTCAATTTTTCTAACTTTTTTTTGTTGGCTGGTTTTTGGAATCTACTGCACCCATTGAGTCACAAAACATCCAAAATAATAACTTCAAAATATTAAAGCTTTCTTTTTTTTTTTCAAATCTGTCATCCACCTTTCAGCAATAATGATAATAATAATAATAATTACAAAAGAAATAATAATAAAAAACCCAAGTAAGGCCAGATTCTCTCTCTTTATATATAAATATATATATAAACAATGGGAAGGGGAAAGGGGAGCACACAGAAGACACCAATGATGCATCTGAAACAACAAATGAGAGTGAAGCAGACATTTATAAAAAAGATGAAAAGGAAAATATTTTGAACATGCACCTCGATTTTACGGCCCTCTACCACGGTGCCGTGTAATTTCTCCCTCGCCCTGTCCGCATCAGCACTATTTTCGAAAGTTACGAAACCAAATCCCTGCATGCAGGAGGGAGAAGGGGGGAAAACAACATGCACATTATTATTTCAGTCAATGACCACTTGTTTGCTTATGTTCTCTCTCTTTAATTTAATATTTTCTTGTCCTCGCTTCATTTCTGTAACATGCAAATTAGAAAAATTATAATTGTATTGAGATGTGCAATAAATAAGCAACAAATGTGAACAAATTTTTTTCCTGTCATCAGTTAGATAATACCCTCTAAGAAAGTCAAAGAATGATACCAAAAATACCTTTCTACATGTCACTACAGAGGAAAATAAATCTATCAATAAGAAAATGAAATTAAAATAAATTACAGTGTCTTCACATAGAAAAAAAATGAACTAATGAGAAAAGAAAATGAACCACATTTTAATGACATGCAGATATCTCAACGAAATAAAAAACATGTGCACAAAATTCAACACTGAATGTCAATATACTCTAAACATTGCCTACTTAGTCATGCTGTTGTGATCATAAGAAACACTGTTCCCATGCAACACTAGGGTAACTTAAACTTTTGTCAAACTATACAGCCTTTACTTATTTTTTTATAAAAGGAAAAAAGAAAATAAAAAGAAAACCACCAACAAAACAAAAGTACTTTCAGAACAAAGTATAAACTTTCTTATATTAACATATCAAAGAAAATCACATGATGTGAATAGAAAAGAAACTCTGATAAAAGAAGAAAAATGCAAACGTTTTGAATAAGTTTAACTGCTTCATTTACTTGTTCTGCATATTATTTTCCACATATAGAACATGCAACTGGTAAAACTCCAGAATCCCACATTAGTGGGACGAATCTGAAATTTTGCTTATGACAAAAGCCCTCTTTTATAATACTAGGCTAAAACAAACACTTCAATTCCTACTAAAATGCCTCTTATGCCCTAAGTTAAATTAAACACTATTTAAAATGGCAAATATTTTTGAAAAATCTGACAGTGAAGAACATTTTAGAAACATACACCAACCCTTTGAAGTAATTCTTGCATTAGCACTACAATGCCTTTGCATGCCTCCCAAAGTTATCCAAACAAACGCTCCTCTACATCCCCAAGCTTTCACACCGAGAACCATTTGCAAGTTTCATGAGGTGCTTTGCACGCAGGCAGTGCTCACAGAGTTTAAGTGCTACTAAAACCGATTTTTAAAATTTTTATTTTAGCCTGTACTCTGTTCTGCTTCTGAGCAATGAGCAGCTCACCACTGCTCCTCATCTCCCTTTGCTGAGCTCTGCCAGTGTTCACCCCCTTCCCCTCTGCAGCGCTGCCTATTACACAAAGTGACTGGTTTAAAAAAAAAGGGGGGGGAGGAAAATAATTTTAAAAAATGGAAGACATTTTTACATTAATTTACATAATAGGGAGACCAAATATCAAACTGAGGTAAAACTGACACCAAGCAGTGAGAAAAGGAATGGGTATGGACTACAGAACTAATTTTATCAACCATCAACCAAAAAGAGAAGTATAATTCCCTGGATTATTTGGGTTATTTCAGCCACTCAAAGAACTCATTCATTTATTCCCATTTATAATGCAAAAAATTACATTTAGGTACAGCAGTGGTCTCTGTTTTGTGCTCTCCAAAGCAGCTTAAGCACAGCTACTCTTTTTTTCCTGTGTAAACCCAGTTGAAGCCTGAGCTCCAAAGTGCTCTGTCAGCAGCTGCAGCTCCAACCGAAGCCATTCTCTGAACATCTGATTCCACACATTTTCTCCACACCACTCACCACAATTTTAGCACAAGGCCACGACCTCACTTGCCACAAGACACTGAGGATGTAACTCTCTTTTTCCCAAAGCACCAGGAGTGGTGAGAGAAAGTAAATCCTATACCTCAGCACTAATCTCCGTGGTTTAGATTCCTGTACAGGCTTTTCTTATACCTAAACCCATTCTCAAGTTCAAACTTTTATTTCTTCTACAAATGCTTCTACCCATCTTGGTAAAACTCTGTTAAAAAACCTACTAATTTAGGATTAAGAAATTTTCACATCAAAAAACATCACTAGATGTTTTCTACATCCATAGATCTTCTTGAGTCTATGTATCTAAGCAGAGTAACTCCACTCAATAGCAGAAATTCCCCCAGTTCTGTTGGTTTGTTTTTTTTCCTATTCTCTTGCTTGAGAAATTGTCCCTTCTAGGAATTGCAAGCATTTGGTGGGAGTTTAGTCAAAATTATCTGTCACTCTCCTTAGCTCACAGCACTACCAGTTAACTTGTGTTCAAACAGCTAGAGAGAAAGATAAAAACCTAATTATACTAAAAAATTCGAAAAACATACAAAGTGGAGGCACAAGCCAAGATAAGACAGGAACTTCAAAGATTCTGAAAATAATACTTATTGTAATTTTTTAATTTCTTATGTTGTACTTATTCTCATAATCAACATTACTTAACTTAAGCTCTTACTATTTATGCAAATCTTTAACTTTACCTGGCTGACAGAGAAACTCAAAAACAAAACACAGATTCACCCATCACACATTCAAACACTTCAGCACCAATTTAATATGCAGCTGAGTTAACAGCTGCATTCTATTAACTGGTAATGCAAATATATTCCTTTTATTTTTAAAATCTGTCAAGTGATTTAATAATAGCCAAGTTAGTATGTGAGAAGCTTCTGATTTAATTTGGGAGGCACTTTGGAGTTCTCCCTATTTGAAGAAATAGGTGTTAATGTAATTTATACTAGGTACACATTAATACATACACACATAAACAGATTTCTGAATGTATATATAGAGCTGTCCAGAGTGTTGATTTATAACTGATAGAAAATGGTCAAAAATTCAAAAGTCATCAGTGTTGCTGCACATTTTAGCAAAGCTTTCTTCATTATTATTACACATTCAAACAAGCAGAAATTTGTCATATGAAACTTTCATTGTTTTAGGGTTTTCCTTTATGGAAGGACTCCCTTCCGCAAAATCGCTTTATATTTTACAGCGGAATTCTAATGTTATGTTTTTTGAATATGTAATTCCATTTTTCTTTATTATGGCATGAGAATGAGAATACTTCTGTTGTTTTTGCAACAATCATTTAAAACATTATCTACTAGAATAAAAACAAAGAAAAAGAAACAGAAACAAAAACATATTCTAATAATTCTTATGCCAAACTGCAGCTAGAAACAAATTTGAATTCTGATCCTGCAAACTTTGTTACCTGTACTCAGTCTGAAACCACTTAGTAGTCCTTTCAGTTTCAGTGGGATTTTATGAAAACATAGATAAGCACTGCCAGGAATGGGACTTTAATCTGGTGCATCTTAATTCCTACAGAATGGACATGAAATGATCAGATTAAAAAAAAAAAAAAAAAAAAAGAAAAAGAAAGAACAGAAAAAAGATGCCCCTCATTCCTAATACTTCTTTCTCTTTAACTTTCCATTTAATTGAGAGAATCTAAAGGTTCTTCTGCAAATCAAAATATTCTGCAGCTATACCTGAAAGAACTCTGAGCAAGGTGAGAAGCAGCAACCCTGAGGTGTGAGATGCACCCCAGCCCTGCCTCAGGCATTGCAGCAGCTCCCCTGGTGGTGCAGGAGCTTTGATTAACAACACTCACACCTGACCAAGTGTGTAACTGAGGCAGGGATGTTACAAACCCAGTCAGGAAAACCTTTTCTTTCTGAAATCCTTTCTAGGATCTTGCCTTTAGCACAAGGCACTGGGATATTTTCATGCCGCAAAGCCAACATCAAAAAAAGCTCAATTTGGAAACATCTCCCTACGCCATCCCCCAAAACTTTAATAAAACCTTATACTTGCACAGCCCAGTGCAAGTGTGGTGGTTAAAATGCCCACCTGGGGAAGATTTAGTGGCTAAACAAAAGTTTAAACTCCTCCCACAAGGGCTCAGCTCCCCAGAGGGGGATGGCTCTGGAAATTGGGATTATGCAGCAGCAGGTCTGGACAACCCATGTATTTTGCAAACATTATTTAACAACCATAATTTAACAATAATAATTTTTGGCCAGTGTAGGAGATTTTAAGCCACCAAATTCCATCCATTTTAGTTGTTTACTGAAAAAGTGATGAATGTTCAAACTGAGTTTGGGCTGGCAGGCAAGGGGACTAATTAATGTCTGAATAATAAACCAGGAGATTTCAGCTGTTCCATTTAGGTAAAAAAAAAAAAAGCGAAGGTTTAATTTAATATTAATGTAAATATTTAAATAAATATTAGCAGAATTAAAATATATCTGTTTAAGATAAATTTCTGATGTATATGATTCTTAAAATATGACAGGTTACAGTATGTCTAGAACAGGCATAACACTCCATTGCTAATAATAAACAATATATGAGTTACAGGAAGATTGAAACATTAGTGAATAAACTTTTTAGTGTGTCTGACATGGCAAGAAAAGGAAAAAAGATGTGCATATGACAGACATAAGCCCCTATAATGCAGCTGATAGATCACACTGGGCTACAGTTTTGCATCTGCTAATGCTGATGCAGCCCTGGCCATTCTAGCTTGCTTTATTTCTTAAATACTGAATAAATTGAAGTAAGCATTTAAGGCAAAGTAATTTTGGTAAAACAAAGTATTAAATGTTTGCAATACATTAAGAACTCTTTTAATAAAATTATTGCTAAAATAGATTGTTTTCAAAGGGTTGGTGTACTAAGGCTTTAACTAAAGAGGAAAACATCTGCACTTAATCTGGAACAATCACATTTTCTCAGCTAATTACTAAAGAGGATCGTTATTAGGTATTGTTATCATCTTTCATTTCAATAAAGGAAAAAATACAAATACTGTACTAATACAAACCTGCCTACAAATATCTTTAACTATGGACTCATCTTATAAAATAAATGAAATAATTACCCTTGAACAATAAGGACAGTGAAAATCAACATTCCCATATAACAGATGACAGTTTGGAGTAGTTAAAATTACCCCCTTTAAAAGATATGAGTCCAATGATTTCCATACTGCTTAGAAAACTGACTGACAGCTCAGAAGATGTCTTCACTAACATAAAATTTCAGACATTATTTTGTTACAGCAGTGCAGTTGTTTCCTTTTACTCATGTATTTTAAACAAAACAAAAAATTCCACAGGTGAATTAAACTGCTTACCTTTGAGCCTCGCTCATTAAAAATAATTTCAACATCTAAGATTTTACCAAATTGCTGCAAAGAAACAGAAAAAATTACATGAAAATAAGATAACTTCAACCCTTCTATCATATACAGTACAAATGTTTCAGGAAACAGTGCAATGCTTTAAAAATGTTAAACAATATAAAACTAAATATTGTTAAACACAAAAAAAGACAATACTTGAAAGGAGTCAGATCAATATTCTTTCTAAATGATGTGCATCATTACGCTTGTTACAATCACTCCACAGAGGAACTTGAAGATCAGTGAAGCCCCTGACAAATAAACTGTGAGCATGGTGAAGTAAGAGTCCCTGATTTCTGCATTTTCTAGAACAGGTGAAGGAGTTTGGGTACTTTTGCATCATAGGAACAAGGTTAAACCAGGTGGGAATTTTGTTGCTGGATTTAAGGACTGAGGATTTCTTTCCACCCTTGCTGAAATGGGTAACCATTATTCCCTAAGAAGTTTTGTCTTACTGGAACATAATTTGCAAAACTAGAATGACTATCCACTTTGAGGGGATTTTTTTCTCTGCTCAGAATTGTATTTTTATTATAATATTAGGAGTGACTGTTATTCCTATTGACCTTCAATAGCACTCAATTCCCTAGACATTGTTTGCACACACAAAAGCTGAACCCAGGTTCTTGTCCCAGAGGAAAAGGCTCTGTTGCACCTGGCTTAGGAAGGGAATAAATTAGAACACTTTCTGTTAAGACACATTTTGAGAAGTGACAATGTAGTGCACCAGGGGGTCATTTCTGGTTTTTCATATGTCATTAACATATGAAAAAGTATGGATCAATGTTGGCATTGGTAAGTGACCCAATCTCTTAAACAAAAAGGCAGAAATTAGAGGCAGGCAGAGAATAATCCAACAAGAGTCCCAGAATCTGTAGAAATGAGCCTGTACTTTAGTCTTTTAAGATAAAATAAACAATTACAGGTGAGAAAGGACAGCATTCCTTCTCTAGCTTATTAAAGAGTTACAACTTGACCATGAGAAGTCAACCATCACTTGGTATTCTTTGGCTTATTTCATGTTCTTGCATTCACCATTTAATCAATGTTTTAACTGCAACTTCAGCCTCGATGCAGACATGGACTTGATATTTAAACAATTCTCTGTTATATTTGTGTCCATGTAAAAAGATCACCTACTGTGTGTATAACATGGACATCTTGCAGACCTGCCATACTTCATACAAAATAACTCACACATACAGAAGTTTCATTTTTCTGTCATTTCAGAAGCTAAAAGTTTTCTATTACCAAGTCATTCTGGAAGTCAGCTGGAAACTCCAGCCATTCTCCAGTGTCAGTCTTTTGAGACCTTAGAAACATTAAAAGGAAATGTGTTTATTCATTTATAAATTACTACAATGCCTACCAAAAAAATCCTTTCATTTAATGTTTTTTCAAATAAAACCTATTTTAAGTGGTTTGTTTAGTTTAAATAAATTAGCATATCTTTCCCTGGAGGGTTAATTATTATGCCTTCTGCTATTCTGCTGATGAGCTGGAAGCTGCATTCAGGGGAGGTAACTTGTACCAAGTTAGATCCAGCAGTACAGTCACTCATTTCTCAGTACTACACCAGGATTCTTTTTCCAGTGACTGTTTCCTTCAGAGGAATGAATACTGAGAAACACCATCTTTTAACTTACACACAAACACATTAGAAGAACTTAAAAATCTGAGCTGAATGTGAAAGATGGAAAGAAGTACAGAGCCATGAGGCACTTGGTGCTGCACTGAATAAATAACCAACTGTGATGCAGGAGAGAATTTGGGTTTAGTGAGGCAGAATAAAGACCGTGAGAGTAACATGAATACTTCAGAGTCCTGACTTGGGTTCTAATAGATGATCAAGTACTATTTCTGGATTAGATTTAGTGGCATTTCAAACTAAACCTGGGAGTTCTTGGATCAGGGAATAGAAACCCAGTCTAAGCTCTCTTGTTTATAATTCTATTGCTGATGGCATGTCCAGGGCCTGTGTGAAACACAGAGGATGTGCTTGAAGGCAGCTGTGGCCTGGGGGGAAGCACAAATTTAAAGACTTTAGAAAAATACTAAAAAACCCCTTCAAAGCCTATAGACCTACAAAAAACTGTGGAGATGGGTGAGGGTTCCTGTGCCTGAACTTTGTGCTGAAATTCAACCCATGCCTTCCTTTTGGGTCCCCCTTACTCAGAAGGTCAGGCACTGGCTGTTTAACATCACACTCCAAAATCAATCAATTCAGGCAGATAAATCTAGATGTGTACAGCAGCAATATGTATGCATTTAAACCACCACAGACAGCTTTTTATGAATGTAGTACAAAGCAGCCAAGTGCATCACATCCAGCAGAATCAGTGTCATTTCTTTTCCTGGTTGTGACTGGCAAATCAGACACTTGATTATACAGAGATTAAAGGGGAATCTTTCCTGAAAACAGTTAAACAGCCTCAACCAGAGATACAGCCCTCACGGCTGCCTATAATACAAAATACCTACTGCAATGCAAATGTAAAAAAAAAAGCAGAAATAAAGGATGAGCACTTACACCAAACATTTGTCTAAGATCTGGATCCCGGAATCTGAATGGTATATTTGAGACGTGGAGCCGTTTTGGCTGTGATTTATTTTCTGTGTTTTCAGATGATTGTGTCTGTTGCTGGCCATCGGTCTGTGCTGCATCATCTGTCTGCTAAAAGGGTAAAGCAAAATAAAGCACACTATAAATATTTCTGGCATTTTTAATACAAGGGGTTGGGCTTAAATTCTCAAAAACTCAAAAGCAGTTAAATCTGCTCCAAAGTAGTGAGGAACACCAGAAGTTTAAATACATGAAAATCAAATCAAATCCATTTCTGTCTCAACAGCATGCATTTTCAGTGATAATATGTATTTGGAAAAAACTGGAGAATAAGTAGATTATTATTTCTAGATTTGCTTAGCCATTCTTTAATAATGAATGAATATATCTCCTTATAAGATTATAGAAACTCCTTTAACCTCTTCTGTGTTTGTCAAGGTAAGGAACTGAATCTGCAGTCCAAATGCTGCCTGCTCACAGAGCAAGACAGACACTTTCAAATCAGATTAGTGCTTTCATTCAGAGGGCATGGGGATTCTCCACAGCAGGCAGGTAACACATCTCATCCTCATTGTTTCATAAGCAGTGCTGATGGGCACTGGAGGCTCATTCTGTCCAGATAAAGGGTGGTCATTATGGAAAAGGCCTTGAGTTGTGAGAGGGAACAGAAGTTCAATCAGTGCTGAAGGTTGCCTGACAGAAGTGTGAGACCCAGAAAAAAAGTTTTACAGATTTTCTTCCTCACCCAGATGAGGTTATGTCATGGTACTTCTTACAGGGACACCCTTCCCTGGTTTTAAAATTCTGCTTTAAAATTGAAGGACATTGCCGTGCATTATGATTTAACAAACAAATTTTAAATCCGCAGTGAGATGGGGAAAAAACCATAAAATGCTCCTCATCCAAAAAGTAAAATTAACCAATGCTGGTCCATCAGTATGTTATAGAAATTACTCACTTCTGTTCTTTAATTATATCCTAGAGTGTCTAATTAATTACTGCTTGTACAGCACAGAGTCATTAGACAAGGTTCTGCACGGGTATGTTAAAACAGCACAGTCATACTCGTTTGCCAGGGAAGATGGGTTTGGAAGAATAGAAGGGGAAAGAAAATAGTTAAATGAAAAAATGCAAGGATGATCTGACATCCATCATTCTCCTTGCTCTGTCTTTCCTCTTCCTTCTGACCCCGTTGTTTTTCTAAGTAGTCATCTTTCTCTTGTGTGCTAATGTTACATTCTGTTTGGCTTTCTGACTTTCTTCATTTTTTCTTTTAATGAACAAAAAGAAGAAATTGCCCATTTTCTCCTAGTATGATATTTCTTTAAGAGAAAATAGTTTAAATAACATAAAAATGGTTAAATAAAATAAACCTTACCACAGTTTTAGTACCAACAAGCCTGTTGAAGAGGAAGCAAAAGAACTCAGACAGAACACATCATTTACATCAGCAATAACTACATATAAATTGAATTCTACCAAGAGAAATTCACCAATATCCTCTCTAGGGAATATGAATGTTCTCAAATTAAAAGTACTAACATACAATACTTCATGTTAAGAGCACTTTATAAATAAAGGTCCTAATTTCTGCAGCAGCATCAGTCCCTCAGTAGCATCTCTGACATTCCACAAGATTCGATGAGACTCACAAATACAAACTTCTGTATGCACTGAAGAAAGATTTACAAATAAAAACAAATAATGGGATCAGATCAAGTGTAAACCTAAAACTGAGTCAGTGCCCCCACATCTCTTCATCTGCTACTCCCTGAACTCACAAGCCTACGAATTAAATAATTTATCTTTATGAATATTTAGTGATTTAAATAGAAAATATGGCATATAGCTGTCAAGAGACAAAAATGTTCCATGCTAATCTATTGTTATCTAAAATCAACTCAAAAATTCAAAATTTAGATTTTGAGGTAACTGTTTCACCCAGAGACATCATAGGGATTATTTTCTACCTTCAGATATAAAAGGAGAGAAATGCGAAAGAAATTTGGTATGTGATAGTAGGTGGGGGTTGACAGACTGGAAACTTGAAATACAACACTCCAGAAGAATATGAGGTCGATTAGATTAATCTGAAGAGAATTAAAGAATTCTGAAGGTGCTGCTAAGCTTCAGGAACAGAGGGTGCCCCAGGAAGAAATTAGATAATCAGTGTCCTGTATAAATGCAAATCGCAAAGAGTAATCTGTTCATTTTATTCCTAGAAATGAGGAGTAGAAGGGTTGAACTGTGCACCACGAGCATCCCAAAACACTGGGAGCAACTGCCCTACTAAGCAGCTGAACAGATTATGGACAACAAAATCCAGCGAGGTTTCTGAAAGTGGTGTTAAAATGGAGCGACAAATTATGGGTGAAGAGGATAAACCCAGGTACTGTTATTTTCCAGGCCGTTGGTTTTACCACTTTTTAAAATCATTTTTATTCTAAGAAGCCTCAAATTTACACTCTCAGCACAGAATGTCTCAGAGTCTGGGCAGCGAGGGCTGAAAACCAGAAAATTTAGCAAGTCACAGTCATCAACAATTCATGACTGTCCATGACCCTCAAGATCCCTGGGGCAGAATTAACAGGGCTAAACCATTTAGAATATCTTAAAAAGCTTGGCAGTGTAACAGGCTCTTTCCAAAGCACATAATCATCCAGAAATCCACGGGTGTGGCTGGGATATCTGGGCAAGGATAACCGAGAATGGAAACGGGAATGTGAAGATTATGCAAAAATTTCCAACACCAAGGAGGTAAAACACACAGGGGGCAGAGGACAGGCTGGATTTTGAAAAATCCCAGCCAGGCAAATTTCAGAGCTCTGTGGACTCACAGAACCAGAATGTAATTTACCTCACAAATACATAATATATTTCAGGAGAATACCTTCACGGCAAGAGGACACGAAGAGTGGTGTTTGATAGTCCTTTAAAAATTAATTGATGTTAGGATGTGGCATTATCTTTCCTCCATCCCTACAGTCTTGAATGCAATCAGGCTGCTTTCTGACCCCTATTCCAGCACATAGTTGCAATTATAAAATATTAAAGATTCTTAATAGATGATAGTCTTAAAATTTATAATGAAAGTTATAAATACAGAGTGCAGAAACAGAAGATCAAATTCTAACTCACAGTAAAACAAATTGAGGTGAGGTGCCTTTATTTCAGTGAGCTCCTGAAGGCTTAAGTGTTAAAATAAATTAGAATTGAAACATTCTTACAGGTAAGCAAACCCATATCAAAGAGGGTATTTCAGAAAAGGATTTGTTTTTCTCATAGAAGATAATTTCAGTATAAACATTTGGTATCCTTTTAAACCAAATTCATCATCAGGAGAGTTAATATCTATTGTTATCTAAAGAAATTCTTTACCTTTAGTAAATATTGCTCTTTTTGTTTCCTTAACTCAGTTTTAGAAACAGAAAGCTTCTATTATTTAAACACTTCACTCAAGTTCGTAAAGACTTCACACTGAAATAAAATTGTTAAAGTAATTTTCTGGTTTCCCTTCCTGGTTTTCCTGACAATTTAAGAAACAAAAATTATACAAGTGAAGAAAACCACTAAACCAAATATTTGTTTGGATAAAATAAATTCGACAACTTTTTATTTGGAAAAAAAAATTAACTCACACACACACACACACCCCTTTTCCTTAAAGGCCATTTTAATCCCAATTTGCAGCACTGTTCACTCAAAAAAACATTCTCAAACCTTTATGCAGCCTCCAATGCAACCCCATTTCCCAGCTGACTCCTGACACTGGAGTCTCATCTCCCACCTGCAGCACTCGTGGCAAAGGCATCACACACAATAAAACACTGGTCAGTGAACCTGAAATCAGAGAGGGGCTTGTGCACATTGCTTGGGTAGAAAAACCCCATTCCATTCTCCTTCCTGGCTAATACAAATTTTCTGTGTCCCTTTCCATCCATCACTGCCGACAGCCTGCCCTGCAATGCTCCTTATGCCGGAATTTTAACTGTTTCACTTTCCCTCCATTCCTTTTCACTGACTAATATCTTACATTTCCTACAAAACAATGATGGTGTGCACAAAATCTTTCACCCTCAAATCCTGTTTCCAACACAATGAAATGCAGTCACAGAAGAGCTGTTTGCACACCACTACAAGAATGCTGTTCCCAATCTCAGCTTTTAAAGGCTGAATGGAACACAGACCATAGGAATGCCTGAAATGGAATTAAACCTTGTATCTCCTTCTGGACAAAGTGAAAATGAGCAGTATTGGAACACGAGAAAGCTTTAACAAGTTCTGATCATTCTGCTATGATCTGCAAACAAACACAGATCTGTTGCATATCTTTTAAATCCAAGTCTAGAGGAAGAACAGCCTAATTCTAGCAGGAATAACCTCTAAAATATTTGAAGCGAGAAAAGAAAAAGGGAAAAAAAAAAAGGAACAGATTATTTTTGAAAAATAGCATCAATGGTAAATTAGGTGCTGAGTATCTCATGTATACATGCCAGCATAGAGTAAGGCTCCTCAGAATTTTAAATTCAGCAAAGAAGAAAGCATCCATTGAATTTTTTAATAAATGCTCAAAACAGCACCTGTTTTTTCCTGCTGTACCAATCAAGTTATTTCTCAGAGAGAAAGAGCATGTGAATGTCTTCTAGGCATTATTTGATTAAGTTGACAATATTATGTGAGCAATGGTTGGGTACCCACAGTGCTGTACTTTTGACCAAATTGATTTGTGTAATGAACACTTGCTCTGTCTCTTCTCCAGCCTGAACAGGGCTCTTGATTTAACTGGTGGTGCTGGAAGCCAAGTGAATTTACAACCCCCACAGTCATTCTCTCTCAATCTGGAGAGAATAGCAGCAGCAGTACATGAGCAAGCATAATTCAATACATTGTGCTATAAGCGCAGAAAATAATATCAGAGCTCTGCAATATACCTGTTTGATTTGATTTGTAAACCCGATAAAAAAAGCAATCGAGAAAAGTTCAGCAGAAAATATATATATATGTCCTGAGTAAAAATATAACCATGCCCAATGTGTACAAACTGAAAAAATCATGCATAGTAAATCATCTTCATACTTCCCTCAGATAATATTGCACATTTTCCATTTTAAAAGGATAGAGATTCTGCAAAGTTACCTTTCCATTAAAAAGTGAGCAAAGAGAATAATTTAAAACTGAGTTTGAGACTTTCTGAAAATGCTGTTTCCCAGATACACTGCTAACAGAGAACTGACAAAGTGATGGGTTTGTAGCTTTCCTGTTTTCTTAAGTAGATTGACTGATTAATTAATCATACTTGTTTTGGTAAATTTATATTCTGAAAAGTCCCAGCTCTGCAACATGCTTCCCAGAAGCATAACAACACAGAAAAAATGGAGTTATATACTCAGATCCATCTGTTCGGGCTTAAATGTTCACACAAAGATGTACACAGGAAAAAATTCTACTATTGTGCTATTTCACAATGCTGATAAACATTATCAGAAGTATCAACGACTTTTCTTGTGTACTGCATCTCTGTTATCCTTTTCTCATGAGTAAGATCAATAGCAAGGCCTCATTGCTTTTAGGATATTAAAAGTTGAGATTAATTCTTCAAATGAGCTCTAAAGATAAAAATATTTCCAGTACCTCATACTGCACAGCATGCAGCTCATGCCACATCCTTTTAACCCCTTAAGAACCCTTTCCTGAAGAGAATGTGCACTGTTCCTTGTTCTGTCCTAATGCAAAAAGCACAGACGTGGGGCTTGCTGCTATGCAGAAAGAAATAATGAAATGTAATAACATAAACATGCCTGCATTTGATAATTTGGAACTAGATGATCCTTAAGGTCACTTCAGCACTAACCTTTCCATGATTATGTTGCTAAATTTCTGGTGCAGCTGAGTATCTCACACTCCAGAGATGCTTGGTTTCAGAGACACTGCGACTGAAACCCTGCAGGGCAAGCCCTGACCCCCTTGTTTTTAATGGTAAAATTCCCTTTTATTTCGGCTGGGTCACAACTTCACCCTGATGTTATACCCACTTGACAAAGTAATTTCAGCATTACCATTAACTTCACTCTATTTCCCAGATTACAAAAGGTATAATGATCCTGGTTTCATATTCTTTACAAAACCATTTTGCTACCCAAAGCACCAAATGCAAACTGATCAAAGCAATCGCAGGGACAGCTCTGAAAGGAGCAGGCAGAGGAGCCAAGTCCCTGTCCTGAAGGCTGTGCTGTCCCCTCTCCAAAGTGCTGAGCTCCTACCCTGGCCACTGGCCAGACTATTAATGCCTAAGAGCCATTCTCCCCCCTGTTTCACTAGTGGGAAAAGTGTGTTAGATATTCAATTGTACCTATTATTCTTCTTATTAAAATCCATCTTTCGGAGATGAGGTGAAATGTGAGACACACACGTTTGGGTTGCGAGCGATGCAGGCAGGGTGTCAGTGCACCCTTTAGCAAGGGAGAACACACAGCCACCTCCCTTCTGGAATATTTCCTGTCAGAGGTCCCTGAGCAGTCAGATGAATACAATTTACTCCCAGGAACACAGTGTAAGGTGGCTGACTCTGACTGGGGCATTTGTTTTAGATATACTGCCACACACAAGCACACCTCGGTAGAATCCCTTAATCCAATTTACTGACAAATGAAAAAGAACCTGAATAATTTTGTGCTTTGCTTCAGCAGTTTCTGATGTTCCACTGTTGAACATGCTCTGGGGTTTCAGCAGACTGAGTATTGTTCAGGGTTGAAGACTTGCAAGCAGCAGTGATTATTTCTCTCATTTCTAGATGGATGCATTCTGGATGCTGATACCACAGGCTACAAGAAAGCACTGCTATTATTGTGATAGTTTATGCATGGAGAGCTAGCAGCCTAAATAAGAAATCATTAATTCTGAGGACAGATAGGAGCAATAAGATAGGTTTCTTAAGCCTCTGGTACTGCAGGACAACCAAAGAGTAATTAATAACGTGGCTACGTTAATTATTTCCCCAATTAATCTTTCTTAACAATATGGAATGTAGCCCTTATATAGTGCTTTACATTGCCTTTGCTGGTTCATCATTTTCCTTCTAAAATATTCAGCAGGGTCTCAGGAAATTGCATATCAATCATGTCTGGAGGAGAATCACCAAAAGCCACACATTTTTTGACTTGTGAACATGTCTCAAAACAGGCCAAATTTGCTGGTGTAGAGAACAGATATTACTTTTAAAAGAATATTTGTAGAACGTTTTAATTGAGTTGTGTGTAACCCAGCAGTTGCCAAGTTCAATTAAGGACATCCAGCTGACGTCAGCATATCAGTAACGTGAAATGGGAGAAAGAACGATAAAGGCTTGCCTCAATGAATTATTTATTGCTTGCAGCGATTCAGTTAATATTTCTGACCACCTACTGATCCCATCCACAACATCACAACAGCAATTAACAAAACCTTTCCCTAATTAGCTGCATCCTGGCTCCATTAGCCAAGAAGGAAATGTGTACACACTATGCACATCTTTAGAAGTTCATGCTACATATAATAAAACTCAATTATTGTGATATTTTCACAAGATAATATTAAAATAAATTCCTTGGATTTATCCTTAAAAAAATTAGCAGACATATTAGGAAATATTATACTGCCAAAGGACAAAAGCATTAATTTAATCCAAATGAAAAATCTTAAGTAGTGATACAGAGACAGAAAGAAATACTCTATTGATTTTGTTATTCCTCTTTCATCTGTTAGTCAGAAGTCTTCTTTTTTTTTCTGATGCAATTCTTGCAGGAAGAAAGTGTTCAAAAATAATTTTGTCTTAATGCTTGAAAGCTTAATATAAAATCCAGACAGGCAACCAATGAAAACATATTAAAAAACCCCATGACAATAAATACAGAAGTCTTGATTAGAGGGATTTTTATCATTTGAGTGGGAGCTGTAGCTTCACACTGCACAAGCTGGCTTACAAAGTACTACCAGAACAAGAAGCTACCAAGATCCTCAACACTAAAAAGTGCCGTGCTCATGACATTTTCCCCCACAAGTTGCTCAGCACATTCACACTGCAGATTCAGCTCTCATTTCTCTCCCACTGGAGCTCGTTTCCCTCTGTGTGTCTAAAAGGACACACAGCACTCACAGTGTGGTTTCATGAGCACCTAAAGCCTCAACACCACACTGACACCACAGGGCTAAGGCTCCTTTCCACCCACCACTCCACATAAATTTCACATATGTGAAATAAGATATATAAAATTACGTAAAACAAGACTTGGAAAGCATCTGAAACACTCAATAGGGAATAACTGTGGTACACTCTAAACAAGCAGGAATGTAGATCTGCCATCTAAATAACAAAGTTTTAAGGAAGAGGGTAGAATAGATGAATAAATGTTGAAAGGTTTTGTAAAGCTTACAGGTAAATATACCTAATGGTTAGGATAGTCCTTAAAACACTAAGTTACACTTTGATAGGCAATAAATCAGGACACAATGCCCTTGAGAGTAAGACTTTCTGACTGATGCAAAACTTGGCACACTTGGTTTCTGGAAATCCACTGATTCTCCCCAAGTTCTCCTGTACAACTCATTTATTTCCTTGATTTATGAAGAAATTATTCAGAAAAGAATATAAATCAATACACAGCAAGGCAACTGTACTTTTACCTGTGGTCATTCATTCATGCACAAGCATTACTGCTCTAATATAGAATGAGATTATTTTTTTAAATGTTCTAATTAGCTTAAAAATTCTTTCAAGTGTTATCTCTCCTAAGTCAATGTTACAAAAGGCTGAAGTGCTGCAATAAAGCTTATTAAACTTTTGTTCTGGCAATAGGCTCTATCTGGACGAAATAACTTTCAACATCTGCAACTAACTTGTACAATGCTGTGACATTTAACAATATTTGTCCAAATAAAAATCACTAATTAAATACTGTGCTGCACAGCTTCAGGGGATATTACTTCCTTAAAAAAAAAAAAAAAAAGAAAGTGTCTTTAGATGGAACATTTGCAGGTTTGGCTACGAGTTGTTTACCCTCAGCTTGAACCAATGCACACTAGTTTCTGGAATTCCCCTCTGAACTAGGTTTATGTCATGCATGTAAAGTCCCTTTTTGTGAGAGTTGTGTTGACACAACCAACTGCTGAGTGAACTTGTGAGAGCAGAGTTTCATGCTGAGAGAGAACGGCTGATTGCTCCAGCTCACAAAAAGAAAGAAAATGTGACAGCATGATAAAAGGTTTTTCTCTGTTTGACCCCTCACCTATTGCTGGATCCCTGCTGTGACTTTCCATTTGCTCACTTGCATATCTTTGCCCAAGGAGTCAGTTGTTGAACCCTCTGAAATACAGAGGAATTTGAGGGTTCTCCATGTCACAAAAAGACACTTTCTAAATCACATTGTTCTTTTTATACTGAGGTACTCACCAACTTAACAAGCAGCAGTTCAGCTCCTTGCAGGATAGTAATTTCTCAAACTTAGATTACCCATTTGATGAAAAAACAGCTGAATTATTTTTCTTATTGGGTGGGTTTGGTGGTCTCATATCTTAGCAGGTTGCAGCCAAATGCAAGCAGCATTTCCAAGGAGCTGTGACATTTTGAATGGAAAAGCAGGTCTGTACCTGCTCTTCTCCAAAAGCAGCATCCCTGAAGTTTCCCAGTGGCACAACCAGACAGAGACTTCCATATCAAGGAACATTATGATTTATGTAAATCATTCCTCTTCATCCTTCTCTTCAAGCTCACTCAACACCTTTCCTTCTTTAATGTGAAAGACAATTTAAAGTTTTAGGAAACATCCCTTTGTCCTTCCCTTCTCCCACTTCAAAAAAGAAACAAATCTAAAGAGTAGTGGATGGTTCAAATAATTTTTAAAGGGTTTAGACCATCAGTTCAAACCTAGCTGTGAATGCTGATGTTGTGATGAGTTCTGCTTGATCATATGAATGCAGCTTGTTACTGCACAATGCAGCTCCTACTGCAGAACTGTTTACTGATACTCAAGTTTAAGGAAACATCTTTTGAAGAACTGGAAACAGTACTCGGACCTCCCTGAAATCAAATTTCCTTTCCTAGAGAAAGTTCTCAGGAAAGAGGGCAAAGGACACAATCTCTAACAGCAAACCTGGAATCAGGAGGATTGGCACTGTGAGTTTAACTCCCATCCTTCCCTCTTGCTCACAACAAGCCAGCCAACAGACCTCTTCCTTTATTCATCCTCAAGCACAGCAACCAGACATTTCCCAGCCAAGATATTTCTATTTTCATCTAATGACTGTACAGAGAAGCCATTAGCCATAATGGCCTCGGGCAATTTTGCTGTCTGTAGTTCCCTTCAGGAATCACTACAGGATGGCACAGCATGCTCTCCAAGCCACTGTGGCACAGATTCATCTCCCCTTGACTTCTCAGGAAAGGGCCTTGGTCAGTTGATGCTGTTGATAGATGAAAGCAGGCAGGGTGGGGTGACTGATACCCCAGAGGGTTGTGCTGCCATGCAGAGAGACCCTGACAGGCTGGAGAAACAGGCATGAGGAACCTGGTGAAATTCAGCAAACTCCTGCACTTGGAGAGGAACAGCCCCACGTGCAGAGGAGTGACTGGCAGAAGAGCAGGGCTGCAGGAAAAGAGTCCAAATGGAATAGGAGTCAACACTATGTGAGGGATTGGATCATCTGGCAACAAGGAGAGAATGAGAGAGCCAGGACTGCTCAGCCTGCAAAAGAGAAAGCATAAATGCCTGATGGGAGGAGAAAAGATGAAGGAGCCATACCCCAGCCAGTGGTACCCAGTGAGGGAACAAATGGCAATGAGCAAAAGCTGCAGTACAGGACATTCTATGTAGGAGCTGGGAAAAACTTTTCCTGTGAGTGATCTAACATTAGAACAGATTTCCCAGAGACCTTGTGGAGCTCCCTCCCTGGAGGAGTCCAATATCCATCCGGACACAGTCCTGAATAACCTGCTCTGGTTGATCCTGCTTGATTTGTCAGCAGATGAAGGCCAGGTCCAGCAACAATAACTAGCCTTGTACATCCCTGGAAAGCAGTGACAGAGCAGGAGCAAGATCAGAACAGGACAGCAATCAGTGGGTCAGGGTCCTGTTCAGTGGGTCAGGGTCCTGTTCAGTGGATCAGGGTCCTGTTCAGAGGGTCAAGGTCCTGTTCAGTGGGTCAGGGTCCTGTTCAGTGGGTCAAGGTCCTGTTTAGAGGGTCAAGGTCCTGTTCAGAGGGTCAAGGTCCTGTTCAGTGGGTCAAGGTCCTGTTCAGTGGGTCAGGGTCCTGTTCAGTGGGTCAGGGTCCTGTTTAGAGGGTCAAGGTCCTGTTTAGAGGGTCAGGGTCCTGTTCAGAGGGTCAGGGTCCTGTTCAGTGGGTCGAGGTCCTGTTTAGAGGGTCAGGGTCCTGTTCAGAGGGTCAGGGTCCTGTTCAGTGGGTCAGAGTCCTGTTCAGAGGGTCAGAGTCCTGTTCAGAGGGTCAGGGTCCTGTTCAGCGGGTCAGGGTCCTGTTCAGAGGGTCAGGGTCCTGTTCAGAGGGTCAAGGTCCTGTTCAGTGGGTAAGGGTCCCATCCAGTGGGTCCCATGGCAGGCAGGGCTGTGATGGGGAACACATTGGAGGTAGGCAGGGCAGGAAGGACCAGCCGTGCCCTGACAATGACCATTCACAAAGAGTGATGCCGGAATATTGTGAGAAAACAAGATGCAAAGGAAGAACATCAAAAAAGGGAGAGGGGAAAATGGATGGTCAAAAAATTTCCGCTTTCTTTGGTACAAAAAACACCCCTCCCACACAGAGATCCTTGTTTTCTGTGACCTAGCTTGAAAGAGACTCTAAGACCCAGAGAAATGGAAGCTTCCGCACCTTAGCATGGCATTGCAGAATAAACATTGCATAAACCAAATTATCACACAATAAAGCAATATTATTAATTCAGCAAATGACAACTGTAGGTCACCTCTTCCCATCACTGTTCTTCATTGCGTGATGGCCACAACCCAAATAAACAAGGCACTCTTCAGGGAGGAAGGATTAATGTTACAGGAAGGCATTCCAGCACCACCACCCTTCTCACTGTGCATTGATTTACTTGGTTACACTATTTTTACATTTAAAGTTCACTTGGATAGCTAAGATTTCTACATTCCCCTTTTAAATTCTCTTGACATATAAATTGAATATACTCTACAATAGTATAACCATGTAAGTAAATAAATACATTTATTTTTCGGGCAGTTGTGATCACTGCAGCGTTTGTTAGTTCTTAGGATTTTCATTCCTTTTTGCATTCCAGTATCCTTTCCATCTGCACAACATAACTGAAGTCTCTCTGTGCACACACTTTGTTTCCTGTATTAGTAACTGAAAGTTGTAATGATCATCTGATTCCTTGAACTATAACTAAAGTTATAGATCTATTATTTCTGGCCAACTGAAAGGCAAAAGCAACATAAAGTAAAACTGAAAACAGAATTTTGCCAGGTACCTATCACAGAGTTAGCTTATCAGTCACCAACCTCTTTGAGAATAATGCCAGTGTCCAATACCCCAAAGCCAATCTTTCATCAAGATTCATGAATAATTTACTTTTTTATCATATTTCAAACTTCTACTGCAAAAGACAGCCCCATCAATCCCAGACAACCATCTCTGTAGGTTAGTGGATTTAAACTGGAAAAGGGGAAGAAAATATTTTCCAGTTATTTTTATGAAACTACTTCTAAGCTTGTCTGCCTAACTTGTATATGAGGTCAGCCAAACAGATTTTCAGTTTCTTTAGTGTTTTTGGGACATGTAGTTATGTTTAGCTTCAAAGCTGCTTCAGAAAATATTTGGTAATCTAACATATACTCAAAATAAAACATTTCATGGTTCTTTTTTGCTCTTTTCTAGGTGTGGAACATTCATGCTACTTTATATATTGACTGCCTTTACTGCTTTTTAAGGAAAAAAGAGTTTGGTCAATCAGTTTGACAACCAAGCCTACACTTCATAAACTGGGCTCTGAGAATGTGAGGAAATCACAGGGGTTTTTAATCCATAAAACCAGACTTTATTCTGCATGAGCTAAGAATCTTTGTGTGAGCAGGACTCAGACTAATATGAGAGGAAGTTACAGCAATAATTAACAGCTATTTGAAGTAAAACTCATTTAGAAATATAATGAACCGAGAACACTTAAGCAGACTTCATTCAGAGAAAGATATGAGTAGCTTACAGAAATATGGCCTGAATTGCATTTCCATTTACATTATCTACTTTTGTAACACCTTCCCCTTCCTCTGTTTCTAAAGGAAATAATGTAAAAAATGCTCTTTGCAGCACTTCTGGAAATGGACTTAAAACTAAAATTGTAATTTATAGCCTTTACTGTCCACTCACTTCCATTCCAGTAAAGAACTCATCCACTGACTGCTCAATAGCTAGAGAAAATCTACTACAAGCAGATTTAATTATTATTTACAAAATGAAAGAAAAGCAGTTCAAGAAGTGAGACTCAAAATGGTCAGTGCAATTTGAAATTCCTTCGGTTATTTGCATAACCATCCAATATGTTTTAATGGTTGCAGTTATGAGATTATCTAAATTCATGAAGAATATATATTTATTAACACATCTACTCTTCCCTGATTACAATGTCAGGTGAACATTTCAACAGAGGGAAAATGAATTGTAAGCTAAGGATGGGCAGCTCTGTCTCACCTAACTCACTCAAGTGAAGAGTCTCTAATAGACACTGAGGGGATGCATTAAATTAGGAACCACGCCATTGAGCTCTCTCAAATTTCCTTTAAACAAAAAGCAAGAAGAAAAGGTTAATTAAGTTCTACCACGCAATTCTATTAACAAAATCCATGATTACTGTAGCATGAGGACGATAGTTAATTCAAAAAAAGAGAGAAAGAAAGGGGGAAGAGGTCCTGGTGAAATACTCAGCTAGTCCATCATAATGCCTGAGCAGTGGGGCTGCTTTCAGCACTGCAGGCTCTGAGGCTGCTACAGCAAAAAATCCTTACAAATAAAATAAACTAATTCCTGCCCAAAAGTATGACACAGAAAGGCTCATATATGCAATATGCAACTATAAATTGGTAATATATTTTTTTTCTGTTATCATCAAAATCCTGTCTTTTGTATTACAAAGCAGCATTTGACAAGGCAAGTCATGTATCAGATACACTGGCCTACCAGAGCTTTGTGATTTGGATTTCTAGCTTCATCAATTGCTCCAAAATAAAGAAAACCATCTTAGCATTTGTGAAGAAATATATTCTGTTCAGAGAAATTATGAGGGCTTTTACAAAATGCTTCACTGTCTGGTCTCACAGAGGTTTTTTGTGCTAATTCTGTCAGCACAGCAAGTCCTCACAGTGTTCCTTGCAAATTTAAATAAGGTCTTCAGCTAAAAATAATCATCTACAGAGATTCCTGAAGATATATTTGCACAATCAAAACACTACAAATTTAAACTCTATCTTAATAAGAACACAATGTGTAGATTTTCAACACTTCAAAATAATAATAATAAAAAAATGGATGTGTCTAAATCAGGTATTTTCAATTCAACATTTTTCTTGTCTAGCTCCCCAAAACTACTGAATATCCTCCAGATGCAGATGTACTTCATGAAGAGAAGAACTAGAAAAATAAAATACTTCTTTTGTAACCAGAGAGTAGAGAAGGATGAAAGCAGGTATCAACAGCCTGCAATTTTTTTATATTTGATTCCAGACTTTATTAAGTGTTTCAATTTAGCCTGGCTGAAACATGGCACTTCACTGCAAAGAGTGGAATGGACTCTAAAGATTAATGACAGTAAAATTATCCTAATCTGTCATAAGCTCTGATATAACAGTAAGAGGAAGTAATTTGCTTTAGGAAAAGGCAATGAGCACCAAAGCATGAAAATTAACACTCCACAGAGGTAGATATTAAATGAGAAATATTAGCTGCATCAGCACATTGGAGACAATTATAAACTGCAGAGGATTTCTGAGACTGAGAAATACTATATTTATTATGATAAAGTCAATTTTAGCACTCAATAAATGCTCAGTTTGTGATTTTAGTACTGAATTTCTTTCCCCTCAAAGGTAACTTGTATTACTGCTTTCCAAAATTTATTTCACTTTTTGTTTCCTTTATGCATTATATTGCTTACTTTATCTCATGGAAACTTATTAATACAGGGAAGACAAGAAAAAATCACAAAGTACTACTTTATTTTATTACTTTCTTTGAGCAGCCAGACAATATCTGACACGCTTTTGAGAAATTATATTAGTCAAAAATGGGTTTTTATCAGTTTCAGTCAGTAAGCATTTATGAATAGATGAGAGCCTCTTTTTTTTTTTTTTTAAACAAAGAGAAATAAATATGAGAGGATAAGTAAAAACACACAGGAAGATACTTTGGCTTTACATTCTTGTATTAGAGAATAAATCCAAGCTGAAGATTTTTATAACCACCAGCATTCATACTGAAAGGTGCTAATGCATCATTATGATCTAGCAGGTTGCTCGCTGTGTTTTACAGCCTTTCACACTACATTAACCTTTTGTACCTCAAGTATTTATGACCTCATAAGTAAGTATTTATCAAACTGAAAGCTCATATACAGCACTGTATTTTAGCTCTCAGTTTTTAGGAACATTTATAATTTCTCTTTGCCTGCATTTAGAATCACTTTGGTTTACAGTCCATGTTTTTAGCAAAGGTATTAATGCGAAGTAAAACTGTTTTTCCCACTATCCATCGAAATGACACAAAACTACAAAATGCCTTAAGTAGGTCTCACGTCAATGTCAAAAACAAAGCAAAACAACTTTCCATGCATTTTTTTTTCTAAAATAAAATAAGAAATTGCTAGGAAAAGCAAATATAGCTGGCTTTTTTTCTG
This sequence comes from Cinnycerthia olivascens, assembly GCA_035048155.1. NCBI lineage: Eukaryota > Metazoa > Chordata > Aves > Passeriformes > Certhiidae > Cinnycerthia > Cinnycerthia olivascens. The sequence goes on along the minus strand of JAWWMU010000041.1, from coordinate 4,138,739 downwards.
CAATATTCAATAGTGTATCAGACTCAAACAACCAGAAGTACTCTTGGTACCAGAATTGTCACAATTACTTAAGTAATAGGTACCTCACCTAAATATGGTCTGTATTTAACAAAAAAAAACCAAACAACCAAACCACAAAATACAGCAATTCAGGCACATGCACAGTCTTATTTGAGGAAAAAAACCTCACAGCTGACTAACGTATTGAATAAATATTGCACAAATACAGGATTGTCTGTAGATATTCTTCCCAGCAATTCACTATGAAATCTGAAGTATTGAAACCTACAATGAGCAAGGCCAAATTGTAACTTCACACACATTCCTATAAAATTTGGGGTTAACAAACACTATGAATTTTTATATCTCTGAGAGAAATGAGGCCTGTCCAAAGCAGTCTTGTCTTTGTTCTCTCTCAGGTATGTGTGACAGGGTAAGGCAGTATCATCCTACCCACAGGCAAAGAGCAATGAAAAAAAAAAAAAGAAAAAAAGGAAAACCATGAGGAAAAATGCCACGAAAAGGGAAGAAGGGTCTCAGCTGTTGAGTTACAATCTTCCCCACACTTATGCAGGGATGGTTGAAAGAACAAGGAGTCAGTCTCAGCCATGAGGAGTTTCTGCCTGCTGGTAATTATACCAGACACAGATCACTATTGGCCTTGCCTGCTGCAGTTATTGTGGGGGAAAAAAGGAAAAAAACCCAAATATAACTAACCTTGCTACAGATGGAACAGATTAAGAAGGTGCTGAAGTGCTTTCTCCTACAAGCAGCTCCAGTCTCCCTGCCAGTCATGCTCCTTGTCCATTCTGGGATCTCCTGCCACCCCTTCCTGCAGCTTTCTCAGACTGCAATGCAGGCTTTAAACTCAGCACCCCAGTAAGTCCAGGGCCAGCTTCCAGTCCCCCCTGTCCCAACAGTACCAGGCCCCTGTATTTGTAAAGCCACACACCACAACTGAACATTTCATGTTTGCTACATATATAACACAGAGAGTTTTAGACTCTTGCCATGATCCTGGCAGCAGTCACGTTCCTTGCATCATATCATGCCCCAACTCTGATGCCTCAATCCCATTCCTCTGTGGAAGAGACATGAAAACTGTGCCAAAGCAAAGGAGCAGATGCATCTCGTCATTGCGTGTGGTATCAGCTCATCACATACCCCAAGGTGGGGGGTGAATGAAGAGTCGATAACTTCACACTGTCTGCACGGTATGTCTGAAAGTTAAACTGAGCTGCAGAGTTTTGCCTTTAAAAAAAAGAAAACAATATTATATATAAATATAAATTTCCTAAGTAACAAAGTATCTCACCAACATTCTTTTTTATTCATACACTAGAAACATAACGTTCAAACAAAACAAGCTGAGACCGTGATCTATTCAGAGCTCAATGCTCCAAAAGTATCAGTTCAAAATGAAATTCAGCAGCAATAGCATTCTGTTGTTATGGAGAAAAAAGACTATTTCTCAGTCTAGACACTCGGGCTCAGGACAGCCAGATTCTGCAATCAATTTTGTCACAGATTTGCCTCTGGCAGGTTATTTAAACTACTTGTACCCTAGTTCCTTCTCAACAAAAGCAGAAAAAACAATAATTGTAATTCAGCAAAATCTCACAAAATGGTCATAAGGATTAAATAAATGTTTTCATGAGATGCTTGGAGAGGATCATGCTCTAAACTCAACAAGAAAGAATCACACTAGATTAGATCAGCAGCAGCACATTCAGAAATATCTCAGCCTTACAGCCAACTCCCAAACCTGAAGAACTCCTGAATATAAAGAAATATCTTCATCATTTGAGGTCACAGACTTGTAAGGTCTCTATCTCAAATTGTTTTGTGCTACTCTGTGAGAGTGGTAGGAAATGCAATTCAACTCCCTCATAGAAGGAATGATCACTTGGAAACATAGCAGAAATTTTGGAGCAAACACAGAAGGGTTGCCTTGCCTTCACACCCAGGGGAAAGTGGCCCTATGTTGCACCCAGAGATCCCCTTGTGCTCTGACAAGCTGCTGGCAATAAAAACCCCTCAGCCCCTCAGCTGCACCCCAGCCTGTCACACATCCTCCTGCAGCCCTGTGACACCTGTGTGAGGGCAAAACCACTGCCAGATTTCACAGCATCAGGCACATCTCTGTGACAAGGCAATAAATCAGCCCCAAGAAGCCTGTGCAGGGCAGCTCTGAGCCCCGGTGTTCTGTTCCTAAAGCATCACCCTCAGGTATTTTGTGTATTTCCCACCTTCAATACACCAGAGGATGGGCAGAGCACTTGTGCAGTGACTACAGAAAAAACACTGAAGCAAACTTCAAAAAAACCTTCAAGCCCCCACAGCACTCAAGGCTCTTTTTCTCAGTGACAAAGTTGGCCTCAATGTGCACTAGGGTATAGTTGTCACCAAAAGAAGGGCATGGTGCAAAGGTATTTTATCAAAGTGTGAGCAAAAATTTATCACCTGGGCACTATTCAAATTACCAAAGAGCCCAGCTACAAAAAATGTGAATAGCTTTTGGCATGAAATAGCTTCTCTTGTTGAAAACTGCTGAGCAAGTGCCACACCTGCTTCTGCATTTCATCGATAGGGCAAGGTGTCACAAATCATCCCCAAATATTTGGTTCTTTCAATTGCATCTTAAAGATTTTCTTCACTCAAAAAGTATGCTCTGGAACAACCCCTTGTAACAAATGCACAGTTTGTTAGAAGGGTAACAAACTTAACACCAACCAGATTTTTTCCCCTTCTTTTTAGCAGCAACACACACGAGAGGACTCAGTTTTCCAGAAGAGAATGGAGTCATTGGTCTGACCCCTGGGTGTGACACGAGGGACCTTCCTGTGAATGTCTTAAATAACCCTATGATGAAGCAAAAAGTCTCCTTTTTCTTACAAAGGCAAAGCACGATTTTTCATGGAAGAAAGTGGATTGATGATGATAGACAGACAGATAGATAGATAACCCAAAACTTGAATATTCAGCAATATAAGCTCTCCCTTCTTCCCACTGAAGGCAAAAGGCTTTAAAACACAGGGCACACTAAGTTCAATCAAAATAAAAGATATCAGGTTTCTAAATTATAGTTCCTAGCCAGCTGGTTCTCAACTTAGCAGCTCTATATGATCAGTGTCTGAAATATGTCAAATCAATAATTCAATTAATTAGAAAGCTACTCAAATGTGGGGCAATACATTATGATTGTTTAGGTTAAGGAAACTGAAGACACTGAGAATAGCTTCAGCTTGCTACATGAATAGATTGTCTGTAGAGATATTAAACAGCTGATGACAGTGGAAAGCAATTTTTTATAGTGGGTGGCCAGGGCATACATGGCTGGGAGGGGTGACACATTTCTCAGTCAGAAACATGACACACAAAATGACTGATTTTTGCTATAGCAAGACTTACTACATTTGCCTAGTTAGGATTAACATCACCTGTGTCATCTGGCACAGAGAGAGTTGAAGTTACATTTCTAGGCGTGCCATAGCCTGTTTAGGAAATTTAACTTTGAATAACCCCAGACAAATATCCCATATCCTCAAATTACAACCAGGGTAAATTTCCAGGCATAAAAATTAGACACATTGGGCTAAGGGGGACATGTGGGAGCCTGGGATATAGCAAATTTGTTGTCCTAAAAGTATGTATTCGGAAAAGGAAAAAAAACCCAACAAAAAAACAAAATAAAGAAACAAACAGAAATTTAAGTAAAAACCCTACAGTTGTATTAGAAATGGAAGCATCTCTTAATGCACAATAATAGTAAAATGTTGAAAATGAGGGTTCTCTGCATTAGAAAGCACAGAATAGAATCAGTGATTCAGATGCTGATGCTTTGACTGAACATGTTTTGTCTCTAAAATGCATTAAAATCTTTGGAAAGTTGCTGTACATGCAAAAAGAGAAGTAACATGGGAAATGGCTGCAAGTTTCTTTCAAGAGAGAACAGAGAGATAAAAGGGATGGATGTGCAGCACTTTCAACTCAGTGGGGAAAAAAAGAGAAGAGGGAGCCCAGCTCAGAAATGAGAGCAAGTTCTAAAATTGGAAACGCTTGCTGGAGACGGGAAGAAGCCAATAGCAGCATTTTAGGCTGGTGTGAAAGTGCTTTCATTGCATGTGTGAGCCGTTTCACAAGTACAGCTCCTGCCAGCCTGGATGTGAACTCCAGCAAGTGCAGGATGCAGGAGCCTGCAGGGCTCCAGAGTTCCCAACACCTGCACTCAAACACGCCCAGCCAGCAGCTCCCAGGAGCTCTGCACCCCATGGGGCACGATCCTGAAGCCAATCCCTCCAGAAGCAGCTCTGGCCAATTCCTGTGCACACCAGCACACAGCCCTTTCAGCTGGAAGTGCTTGCAAGGCTTAGCCCTTCAGTCAAAAGCAGTATTTTGTAGCTAAATTCCTGTGTGCCATGGTATACATATATAATATCACACACCCATGAGGATCAAACCATGGTCATACATTAAAAATTATTCAATATCTACACTGCAAATATGTTGACTCCTCAAATTACACTAATTGCAATGCATTTGAAGATCAACACTTTACTATTTTATTTGCTATAAAATGTATAAAAGTTTTTTTTAAGATCATTTTAAGATCAACTTTTAAGATCAAGTCTTTACTATAAAATGTATAAAAGTTTTCAAATTTGCTCAAAATCTACTTTTTTATCGCATTTTAATTTCTCTTTTGCATCCTTTACTTTTCAATAGAAGCTAATATTTTTTTCGAAAACACTCTGTCAAAACTAGAATACATTCTACATTCTGTATTTTAAAAGAGGTCAAAAGTGACATTCATGTATAAAGAACCAAGCTCCATTATTTCTGCTGCTCCAGCTTGGGATAGTTTTGCCGCCTGTCCCCGCTGGATTTCCATTAAAGAAAAAGAGGATGCTTACATATGAGAACAAGGAAATACAAATATTCAGAGGTGAAACTTGGTATCTGCTTCACTAAATTTGCCAACACTGTAATTGCAAACTATGTAGGAAAGGAACTGGAGTGGAACAGGTCCATGAGAAACCGTATTTCTCTCACAATCAATATTTCCATACTCCTGAAACCAAAATAATAAGGACAGTAAGTAAATAGGCAACAGAATTGCTATATTTTCAAGTAAATGCATAAGTTTAAAGCAAATTTCTCTGGCTAAAACTACAAATTTTTCCTTTAAGTGAAAATACACAAGTTTTCTTTTTGAGTATCTTCTAGCTTTAAGATGAACGCTTGCAAATATTCTAAACAAATTGACATTTTATAACCACGTTTTTGCCAATAAATCTCTTTCAACAACAGCAGCAATTATATCTATTGTAACATGAACATATTAAAAAAATAAATCACATCCCCATGTGATCGTGTGTAAGCAAAATTAGGTGTCCCAGCATTGTTATAATATGAAAACTAGTGAATTGACATACTTAGAGTTTTGTAGAGCTCTCTTTTCCCACACATTATGTTGTTATAACCCATTAGATCCTTTTTTAGCTTCATCTTCCACTGGAGGAGCTTCATCTGCAAACACTAATTAGCACAGGCAGGCTCAGATCTTCCTGGCTAGCTGAGTGATCATGCCTGCAATATGTTGCAGCCTTGGTACACATCTTGTTTTCAAATCAAATATTTAGATACTACTCTGGAACAGCTGGAACTTATGTGAATCCTTATGAAATTAAATAGTTGACATCTTTCGACGCACTTTTTATAACAGCAACAAAAAACCCACAGACACAGAAAAGACTTGATTGTAAGCACACTCTCCTCTTCTGATTGAATCAGAAGGCAGTCTGCAGCTTTTTTTTTATCTTTTATAAATCAGAGAATAAAAGAAAAGGATTTGAATTACAATCCAAAGCAAAAAAAAAAAAAAAAAAAAAGCACAGCAAGAGAAACCCTCCATTCTTACTTTGGAAGGGATAAGGAAGCTGGGAGGCTGTAGCAGTCTGATCCCAGAGTCTGCAGCCAGTTTATAAAGATTGAGATGTCCTCAATGGCAAACAATCTGCTCCACAGAGAGAGTTCCATGTTCTTTATCTCCCCCACCTGGGGGTGTTCTCAGACCTGGGGGCACAGGCAGGTGAGCAGCTGCCACACAGGTGCTTTTTTACCCCCTCCTTTCACAGGCATTTCTGCAGAGCTGGTTGCTATGGCAGGGAAGGAGCACTGACACATCCTGCTGCCATTTGCAGGTGGGTGTTAAATGGGCAGCTCAGTTTGTGTTCTGGGGTAAACTCATTATATTTCAGATGCAGTAGCAACTTCCCAGGTAGGGAAGAGACCAGAGGCAGTGGCAGCTGCTTCAGTGGGTGAGATTTAAAGAGGTCTCTGCTGGAAAAGCAAATATAAGAAGTCCCTTTAAGCAAGAATAGCAGAAGACCTAAGGGATGTCTCTTAAAAAGCTGTTGAGAAGTTTTTCTAAATCAAAAAAGGCAGCACAATATGCCAATGCTTCAACACAACTGTGTGGGATATCAGCTGAAAAAGCATCCAGAACCAGTACGTTGCTGCAATTTAAATACAAAAATACCAGAGAATTCATGTACGTTTTTCACATCCACTATATATTTCTTTCAGAGATTCCATATTCTCTCCGTGCCACATTAAAATCAGTGGTACCTCCTATAGGGGAGGAGGAAATGAAAGGAAGCTAGTAGATAATATTGGAATGAGCAAAAACTGGAGAGAGACAGAAAATAGAGACAAAGAATACATATTGAAAAATAGCAAAAACCCAAAACGAAAGAAAGACCATAAAAAAGGAATAGTATAGTGATGAAAAGGAAGATAAGACAATCAAAATGCATACAACAATTAAAAGCAGATAAGAAGCAAGCAAAAGAAAAGGAAGGCTTTGTAATTATTTTTTAAAAATTAGAAATTATTTTATATTTCTATATAAAAACCTCCCAATATATTAGGGAGGTCATTCATGGTCAACCCACAACACTGTGTCACAGTTTTATAAAGAAACAGCCACACACATGTAGGATTAGATAAAGATAGAAAAAAACAGGTTACTCTCTTATCCCTTCTTCTGGAATTTCTACAATTAATAAATTAATAAATTATTGGCCATTTAATGGCTAGATCTGTGCAATTTAAAATGACCAACCAGTTCTTTCTCTGTATCACAGAGCAGATAAGGAATTATGTGCACGGCAGAGTATTAGCTCAATCTGATTCTTTTTCCAGCAAAGTCTGAAAAGAAGAACTTCTAACCCTTTCCTAAATGCATATCTGGTGAATAAGAGCATTTTCTTCTGCCCACAATGTCTATCTCGGCCTGTCAAGCCACTGGTAGAGCATAAAGCAGCTTCAAACTTACAGATGGATTCACCTGCTTGTGGGTTAAGCCAAGACAGGGGGACATGCCTTGTTACTGTCTGTCCAATCCTGATGGATAGCAAAGTTAAATGTTTGAATCAAGCCACTCTTTCACACTGACCCTAGGAAGGAACAAGTGAAGCAGGGAGAAGCAGTAAGCAAGCCCACACATGAGTAAGGGTTAATTAAAGTAATTCTGTGGGTGGCTGGGTGTGTGGGAAAGCTGAAGAGAAAGATGTGTGGGAGAGGAATGGAAACTTGAGAGTATAAACAGGATTTAAAAAAAAAAAGTATTTTCAGAGTTGAGGAGTAATAACCCACTAAGGCATTCTTAGCTGAGACCCACGTGTAGTCATGTAGAAGAGTAAGTTTAGTTCTAGGCACAGACTGGCACGTGAATAGAAATTCAGCCTCATGATTTAAGGGAGATGAGAGGAAGCCTCTCTGCAAGATCTTCACAGCTTTTAGCTGCAAACCTGGTCAGTTCTGCAGCTACCTGTGCTACCTGAGCACTCCGAGCTCTCCAATGGAGAGGCAGTCTCCCGCAAGCAAGGGTAAGGATTTTGCTGGATAACCAAGAATTTACAAACATGTTCTCATCTCCAAGCAATAAACACATTTATACTGCAATTACAAAAGAGCTGGTGAATGGAGGAATCAACAACTTCTGATAAAGTCGCAATCCATTAACAATCAATTATATCAATTACAAGAGAATGGAAAACATCATTGGTTTTAGTTAACCTAACACAGCCACTCATGCATGTGGTGAAAATGAGATAATTTTCACCAAAAAAATCCCCTCATAGGGATCAATTTTAATTACCATGTTGTAACATGGAGCAAAGATGCAGGAGGTCAAATATAAAATAAGTTGAAATTAGTTATTTCATCACACCAAGGTCCCCTTTGAAATTTATGCTCAACGTATTCTGGAAAATGTGCAACAATGTTTTTTCTCAATACATATGATCCCAAAGCACAGCCAAGCACAGCCAAAGCATTTGCATGCCATGGCTACTTAGACTGCACAGAGAGAAGAAGAAGTCAATAATGTAACACATAAAATAATTGGTATGGAGAAGCAAAGAGCCCAAGAGACAATAGAAAGTACAAGAAAACTTAAAAAACCAATATTAGCTCGGGTCTTTCAGGGACAAGCAGGAAGAAAGTCCTAAATTGTTTAATTGGTCAATTAAACTTGACAGATTGGGAATTAATTGGTAATGCTTTTCTAGAAGAAACTTTTCAAGTCACAGCATTATGACCATCTCTGGTTGACAATGTGATTGAAAGACCTCTGCAATGTTTTGTGCTTCAAATCTGCCTTAGAGTCGGCTGGAATTACCTGCTGCAGTGATCTAAGAACTGTTAGTGTGCCCTATGAAGAACATTCAGAAGGGTAATCAATGGTATTCACCTAATTTGTTTGAGCAAACATGACTAAAGATGACAGAGCATAATTGCTCTCTTCATCCTTGTTGGTGGGTTGTTTTTTTTTTTGTGGAGGAGCTTCAGCTTTTTTAACATTTCACCAAGCTCAAGCACACAAAAACGAGGGAAGTTAAAATCACAATATATATAAACCCCCACAAAAGCAGAATAATAATTTTTCTGTCTTCTATTTCAACATCATCTTTTCAAACTTTTCTTGCTGTGAGAATCAAAACGTAAAAGAAACTGACACAGTTTCTTTGTCTAAATGACAAAGATCAGGCCCTGAGATCTCAGAAGAGCCTCAGACACACTCCTGTGCAGTCAGCTGGCAGGGCAGGGCTGCTGTCCTCACATCACAGACCCACTCACAGAATCACAGTGCCCAAGTTCACTCAGCAACACGGGAGAAAGAGGGTGGTTATTTATCCTCTCCCCAGCCAAAACAATGAAATATAAACAGGCACTCCATAAACAGCATCGCAGGAAGCAGTGGGTGTGAGGTTCTGTGTATCCTCGAGGAGGACCTATTTTAGGGCTGGCACTGCCACGCAGAGGGGCTGAAGTGAGCAGTGTGTTCCTGCCATTCCTTAGCATAAGCAAAGGAGCACATGTGGGGCACAGCTGCAAAGCTGGCACGCAGGGCTCTCAGCAAGGAAGCCTCTTAGAAGCAATAATGCCTATGATCACAAGTCATTACTGTGCCTCACCGCCCCGGCACAGCATTATATTATCTATTTGGGATGTCACTTTTGATCTCCTCACTATGGAGCAGGAGCTGGACCAGGTTCCTTGCTTCTGCAGCACTCGGGGTCTCAAAATAAGCTCCTTGAAACATTTCCTTCAAGGAGCAGTTGGGACCAGATATAATAGGTAGTATAAATGAAATAGCACACCATGCTGATAGAATAGCCTGCGCCAGCAGGGTATGATTTAGATGAATAAACACTGCTGTAAGAGTTGTCAAAGCATTATCAGCTATCTAGCATACTGGTGGCAAACATCTAGAGACAAAAATATGGCATAGAAATAGAATAAAAACTGGGTCATTGATACCAGTTGGCAACAAAAAATGTCCGTGGGGTAATCTGACTTGCAAGACAGCCACTTTGTGATGAAAATTCCAGTTGCTTCATAGGGAGAGCACAAAGCCATCATTTAGAGAAGGAATGGGAGTGGTTTTCTGCCCTGGAACTCTGCTCTGCTCCTTGCCAGCCACAATTACAGAGAGAAGTAAGAGAGCCACGCCTTCCCAAGCCACAGGAGACAGTTCCAGGTACCCCACGGAAACCTCTCAGGCAAGAGCTGAACATTCAGAGCCAGGGATAACACTGACTGAGCTCAGCAGCACTGAGAATGTCCCACCCACTCTGCACACACTTGGCACGCCGGACTCCAAGCAAGCTCAGCTTGAGGCTCCCGAGCAGAGCCACGGTTACGTGATGAGCCAGCACAGAACAGAGAAATTAGGTTTGAACATTTCTGCCTCCCTGACATGCTGCTGCAAGAGCAGCTGATGGACACCAAGGAGGATACAGCATGCTGTTTAATGTGGAATAGTGTGGAGAGTTGGTCTGTAAGCCAGATGGAGGAGCTGACAAGAAGAAGAAGACAAGGTTGTTGACATGGAAACTGAGGAAACAGAGGAAAACAAGGGACACCTGGTGGCAGAAAAACAGGACATTTATCTGTGATTGAGAATTCCTGTGAATGCTTTCCCAAAACAGTAATTGTACCGATGAACACATGGGGCTGTTTTATTGCAATCAATGAATGCAGAGCATGCTTGGGTGAGAAAAGAGACACGTGGCACAATAAAAAGTAGCAGAAAGCCTTCTTGGAGTCTGTGATGGGTCAGTCTGTGTCTGTCCCAACAGCAACAGAATAAAACTACATGGAACAGCTAACACAGCTCACCCCCTAGGAGACGGAGAGATCATGAATGGAATAGTAGCAGAGAAAGAGGAGATGAACCAAGGGAGAAAATAAAGAAACTAGTGGGGGAAAAAAAAAACCACTTATACTACTAACTTACATAAAGGACAGAGCAGGAAAAAGAGCTAGTAAAAACCAGAAACATGCTGCAGAAAACTGTAGTAATAATCTACTCACCTGAAGGCTTGGACAACACACCAAAGCACTTTAAATTCTTCCTACTCCTAGCTTTCCTACTCAAATTAACAAGCACAACACACTAATTGGTACACGAAATCCCCCAAAATATCAGCAAAGGTTCTACATATCTCACTTCCCCAAAACAACAAAGTTCAACATGGTAAATAATTTGCAGTCCAGAGCACCACTAAGCCTTCACAAATCCTCAGATGATGAGATAGCCTCTCCAACATAGCTATAAAAGGCACAAACCTGGACAAACTAACACCAAGAGAAGAAAACATCATTACAGGCCATTACATCCCAAAGAATATAAAGCATCCCAAGGTAAACAGGGCAGATGGAACAACAGACATAATATCTAAATATATCAATTATTTTCATACAGAAGTATCAGGTTCAGTGGATGCCACCAGAGGAATTTTGGTAGTAACCAAGCTGAAATTTAGTTCTAACAGTAAAGTCAGAGGGAAAATACCTTATCATCTTCCCAGAACCAACCCACATCTCTGCACTGCACACCTTCTACAGGGCTTGAAGAGCACTCCTAATGCCCATGGCATCTCCTAATGCCACGCTGGCTGCTGGTGCTCAACACTCCAGACATGTATGGACCACTCCTCCAAGTAAATTGCCTTTTCCCTCAAGATCTCCCATCCAAACACACAACTTATCACACAACTTTTCAGCTTCTGAAGCCTGGTGAGGTGTCAGTCCAAAACAGAAGGACTGCACAATGATTGCAAGTTTTATGCAAAAGCAGAATTAAGTTTACAGCTGCATATTTTTTATATACACACATAAAACACAGAGCAACACTGAAACCTCAGCTCTTACCACACCTTGACAGTAACTTCCATTATTAGTATAATACACTTAGAACAGGAAACATTGAGAAACATTTACTTTACTATTACCTGCTCCCTTACACGTGTCCAGCTAATGACCTTTTTATTTACACACACATCTCCTGCACAACAGAAATTGTGTAGGAAAGCCACAGCCAAAAACTGAACAAGTTTTCCTCAAAATCATTTATGTGTAATACAATTGCATCTGTATATGTACACGAGTAAAGGCTGATTTCAAAAAATTAGTTAATGTCTTACTTAAAAATACTTTAATACACATAACTATTTAATGTAGCACTCCAAACCACTCTCCAAATCATCAGACATGTTACTTTTAGCATAACTTTGTGGCATACTTTTCAAAGATCCAACCTTCTAGGAAGAAGCCATTACTATTTTTGTTTATACCTTAAGGCATACTTGATGCTGTGCAACTCCTAAAGTCTACCACCCCTTGAATAACTCACTGCTGGTTGATTGTTGATTTTGCATATACTCAGATACACTTCCTTACTCGAAGTTAACAAATAAATGGATTCAAAAAGATGAAAATCAGAGATGCTTAGCGAAGACTCAAAGTAACTTTTGGCAGTATTTTACTACTTAGAGATGATTTTATATCATTCAAGCTGTCACCCTGTCTTTAATCATTTACTACTCTTTCATCCTGTCCCTCTTCTCCTGTTTCAGCACCACAATCAGAGTTAGCAATCCCTGCACATAAAATCTGAGCACCTCTTGTTTCCAGCACTTACTCTGACAGAATACCGTGTTACACTATTTTATCCAAATAGATTAAAACTGGTCACTGGGAAAGACACTTTCGAGAAGTACAAGAGCGTGTCCAAGAGTATGTGAAGTACTTTTGAACATGAATTACAAGAGCATTCTGCACAAAATTGCAAACCTGTAATAAAACCAATGATTGCAATTTTGTTCCATTTGCAGCAAACGGGGATCCTGGCAGTGGTTCCAGCTGGGCAGGGATCACACCCTGGGCTGCAGCTGAGAATTCAAGAAAAGTTGCACAGAATGAGTTTATTTTTATTATTTCTATCTTTATTGGGGTTTAGGTGGCACTAGACCCAGCATGAGCTCCAGCTTCAGTGTATGATTCTTTCAGACAAGAAGAAAGAGCCTGGGGCACTCAGAGAAAGCCTGGGACATATCTCACCTCAACATGGATTCAGTCCTTCGTAGAGGAGATTAAATCACGTCCAGTAGCAATTCTACCGTTTAGACAATTGTCCTGCAGATTTCTAGGCTCACATTGCAAAATTTTAACATCCATTTTTAATGGTGTATACAGCTTCACATGTACATAAATCTGTGAGTAAGAAAATTCAAAAGCTGGTCGTGCCTCCAACAGCTTGTCCTTAATCACAACAGCATTCCTCTGTGAATGAGTGGCCAATTGATTATTCTTCTTTCAAATGCATGTCATAAACAGCTTACTGAAAGGAAACTAAGTAAACCCATTGGGACATACCAAACAAATACCACTATGTCCCTACACCAATTCCACTTAAAACTCCTCGACTGGAGGAGTTTTAAAACTATTCTCAAAGCTAGCAGGAAATAGAAAAAAAACCATAATTCTTCTCCTTCAACAATAAAGACCACATGGAGGTACAATGTTGACACAATGCTATTGAAGCTCTCTGTCATAATAAAAACTTATATTATTAAACCTACAGAGAGATGGACACAGCTGGACCTTCATAATGTTACAAAGCCCATGTTAAATCTGCCTGGGATCCATCTGCATATATCTATTTATAAAGTCTCCACAGTTTGCCAAGAGCAATGGTTAATGACACCCAGCATAACAGATTTTAAACCTAGGTACCTGTAATTAAATTGTGCAAGCAGTATTTGTCTGTACATTTGTAAACTTGACTGGTGAACAATGTGTTAAAAGTGAGTGCAGATCATAGATAAACACATTTCTTGGAAACCTGCCTTTTCATTGCACTGTTCTTGAGGGAGAGCATCCACAGCTTTCAATATAACACTGCAATGTAGGAAAAAAATCTTGTTAAAAACTGAACCATACTAAAACTTCCTCAAATAGACCCTAAAGTAAAAAGGAAGGAAATCTAATTCTTTATAAACATCATGAGAGCTACTTCAAAATGTTCTGTCCATTCCTCTGTAAGAAAGGAAACCAGAATGCAAGGAAAGGATCCACAATAAAAAGAGCGAATAACTATACCATATTCCCTGAATATAACAGGTTAGTGGAATTGAAGTGTCATCCTGCAGAGAATGGAAATTCACTCCAAGGGGAAACAGAAGGGAAAAGATGTCTGACAGGTAAAATACAAATTGGATATTAGGAAGGCAAAAAGCAAGTAAGAGCAGATAGCAAAGGACACAAAACCAAATAATAATAAAGCCTATTTGCATATCAGAAGCAGGAAAACTTTGTCGGGAATCATTGGATTTGCTAGAGCTGAGATTGAATAGAGCACTTGAAGAAGATAAGGGCATTGCAGACAATCCAAACTATGTCTTTTCACCAGCCTTTGCTATGGAAAATGTTGGAAAAACTCATCCCTGACTTCTCTGATAAAGTGACTGACATTTCTTCAAACTGAAAAATCAAAACAGGGTGAGGAAACACAATCAATTGAAAGCAATAAATGATGAGGCATGAGCTCCTGTCCCACTCCCATCGATGGGTCTTTTACCATTGATTTTAGCACTGTCAGTATTTTATTTCAGGACAGAACAGAAACAGTTTCAAAACATGAAAAGGCTGAGCTGGCCATCACAGCAGATTGTTCAAGCTCCAGCAGTGGTCACAAAAACTAAGCAAAATAAGATAACATAAAAGAACAAAAAAGGTACAGTAGGAAAGACAATCTTTTTAGTCAATATCCAATCTCTTCTGGAGTATCTATTCAGCTTAGGAGTCCTGCTCTAAACTAATGACAGTGGTATTCGACAAGAGTTGGACAACAATCAAAAATGATTATGGAAGCAAGTTTTAAAAGCTGGAAAGAACTAGGAATTTAACTTAGCAAAGAGATAGATAAGAGGAGACACAGTAGACCTGCAAGGAACACTATGAGATACCAGCGAATAGGATGCTCTTTAATTTAAACTGCTCCCCAGTACTGGAGAAAAGAGAAACTCAGGGCAATAAAAAGTTACCAAGTTAAAAATAAAAACGCTAAAACATTTTACTGCATAAACCACAAAAATGTGTAATTAATTCACAAGGATTTCTCTGTCATAATAGCAAGGAATATTCTTCAGTGCCTTTGCTGCTGTTTTCCTTTCTTGCTCAACCCATATAAAGAAATCAGTGGCATGGCAACAAACAAATTTGCAGAGCTCATTTGAGAGAATGTGCTTTCCTTTTCTTCTTGCCCTAATGCATGAAACCTTTTAGGCAGGATATGAGCCAGGAAGGAAGGGGAAGTAAGCTGAGGCACGGAGAATGGCTGAGGCAAGGATGAGGACAGCCAGGAGAGATGTTTCAAGCACTGCCTGTTCTGGGCTCCATCCTGCAAATGTAACACAGGGTGCTGGTTGGTGGCTCAGAAATGTGCCAGCTCCTGGCACTGGATATATTGGGTCCCACTCTAGAATTAAGACAGAAACACTAAACTATCAGTGTGTGAAATTTGTGACTTAAATTACAAGGTAGAGCCATCCAAGGAGTCTCTTGCATAATTCATGACACTTCAGAGCTTCACATATAAATCAAATAGACAGAAAGTCTATCATTTCTGCTCTGTTTAGCACAGATCCACACACAACTTGGGTAATGGCTGCACAAACAAGCTCTCCAGAAAATACAGTATTGCAGACATGCTCTTCACAATACTAATTCTCATAGTAAATTTTGTACAGGATCATTCAAGTAATATTTTATTAAACTACTTGTGTTGAAAACACAGAGGTCATTAAAAGTAATCAAATGAATCTGGTTTGGATTTTTTGGTTGCATTCTTTGGCCCTGCAAATGAATGCCTACAAACATTAATTTGCAATATTTTTCCATATTAGACTTCATTAAAATTTATGCTGTGATTCATGAGCTGGCTATTAATCATTTTGTCTAACACTGTTGAAAATGAAACTCCAGGTTCTACAAAGCTCCAACACCAGTGAAAACACATTGTCCAGGTTCAACAGCAAACTTTAACAAACTTCCAACCTTTACATGGTGGCTAAGCCTAATGCAAATGAAATGTGTCGAGGAAAAAAACGTTACTGATAAATACACACGAAACGCAGAGCTTTAGAAAGAGCAGTAACCTTGACTTACTGTGGCTGTGCCGGAGACAGTTTGTGCATTTGTGTCAGCTGCACTCTGTTCGGAGTGTGTCTGAGCAGGAGGGTACATGTTTAACGTGTGCTCTGGAACAGTGGTTTGGCCTGTGTAGTCTGGAGCTGGATGCGGATGTGGGGCTGTGTATTCTGCAGGGATACCGTTCTGAGGAGGAGCGAACTGGGCTGAGGCATAAGGCTGTGCCATTGTGTCAGGAGGTGCTGTAGCTTCCTGATTACCCTGTGAAAATCAAAGGGAAAAAAAAAAAATAATAAAAAAGGGAAGAAACGTAGTGTGAGATAAAATAAGCGAAGGTTCTGCACCCGTAACGCGGAGAGCGATGAGAGCACCCTGGCCTGAAAAGGGCACAGTGGCTGCTTCTTGAGGAGAATATTTCTTATCTGCACTAAATGCATTTCGCTAACCCTATTAAATATTATTATAATTAGACAAACAAATCTGCTGCTCACTGGATAATTGTGGACTAATCTTTAAGCAGCAAAGGTCAGAGAAATCTGCTTGCACTAATGATGCCTCAACTCAGACAAGGAAAAGGGACAAAGGCAGTTTATTCCCAAAGCTCCTGAGCACAACTGTCAGCACCGAACTCGGGTAAGCTCAGCTCAGAGTGTGATCACTGACTGACCATTTACAGAACACAATATAGGCAACCTACACACAGGGCAGGGTTTGGGTGCACACTGTTAACAATCACTAAAAGTACTGACGTGAAATAATGCCCTGAGATATTCAGAATACTTTGAGGTACTGTGCATTGAGCAATTGCATGCCACAAATGCAAAATAATAATGAGATCCAGTTAAAATATTAAATGTTTGAATCTAAAAGTGCAGCAGTTCAAAATCTTAAATAACATCAAAGAAAAATTCTGTGTCGAGAGAAATAGATTTAAGACATTTAAGGTTTTACATTTCATTTCCATATCACAATTAGCCTATAGCATTAATAACACTATCCTCATGTCTTTATAGAGAGATACATATTTCCATTTGATATAATGAAGAATAGCCAAGCCTGTTAATTTATCAATTAGAAAACTTCTGATTAAATGCTTTGCTCACACCAAAAAGCAATAATTATAGGGGAGGAAATGTACACTACAATTTTTCTGAACCTATATAAAAAATGTCCAAAATGAGATTTTGCCTGAGACAGCATTAGAGGCCATTAGTGCAGGGACTATCTCAACCTCAGATAAACTAATTTACAAAATAAAATTATCCCACTAAAAAGCAAGGAATGTAAAAATGCACAGTTAAGTCAAAATTTAATTTCCTTTCTAACTACTCCATCATTCTCCCACCCAGGCATGTACAAGCACCTGCCCAAGACAACTGCAGGGATTTTCTTCATACTCGTCAGTCCTTGATTTCCTAATTTAAATTAGGCTAGATGAATAAAAGACATTCTTCTGCACTTTGTACTTAAGAGAATTTCCAGCCAATTTTAACTAATTCAGACATCAGTTCTCTGACCTGAACTCGTCCTAAACTCAAGAGCTTTTAAGAATTCACACAGTAGTTAAGTCTTGATATTTGACAAGCTTAAAAGTGAAAACTGAATTTTCCTTTGTAAAAGGCGCTCAGTGTGTCCTAAAAAAATTACAACTTTATATTAGCAATCAAACCTTCTCTAATTTTAATCCCATCTTTGCTGCTGGTTTAGTGTACGGCCTTGAGTAAGTGGTTTCCATTGCTTCATTCAACCATCTTTAGCAGGAAACCAGTGTCATTTACTGACTTCACAGGGTTAGGTCACCAAGATTTGTTTGCAAAGCTACAGTCTTAGCAAGGTTCATGCTGCCCTGAAACTGGCCCTGTTAAATTTCTGTGGAGGTTAAAACTTGTTAATGTGCACTTTTACCCTCTAATATTAAAATTGTCAAGTTCCTTTCTTATTTCTTTTACATAATATTTTTACTATTAAAAAATAAAAAAATCCAGATGAAGGAAAACCCAGGAATGACCAGAGACATTCATTAAATGTTAAAGAAGTACTTTTAAATCTTGTGTGGGAGGCAACCAACCTTAAATTTTTTAATCAGCTGTTTCAGGAGGGACTCAAGCAAAGGGTAAGAGGGAACAAAAGGAAATCCGGATTCTGCCTCTATAAGCATTTTCCCTGTGCTGGTTTTGAAACACAGGAGCTGGTTAGTGCTGGTCCTTAAGCTATTCCTTCTTGTCAGATGCTAAACAAGGCATCAGAGTCAGCAGCTGTTAAAAGAGAGCAGCAATGACCACAGAGGGACCAGGGGGTGATGTCCGGGTGCATTTCATCTAAAGGGTTTCTGTACCACCTCCAGTCCTAAATCAGATGTTGCTGAGACCTCCACTGTTTCTCATTAACCTTGACAGCTGTTCCATGAGGACCCTAATTAATATTCAAAGCATCCACACCTAGTGCTAATTACAGCTCATATTTAATTAAGAGGGTTGAACTTTTCTATTATTTTTACCAACAACTCCAAACTTTTTAGATCACAAAATGGCAAATTGCATTGGCAATTTCAGAACCTCCACAATGCTGAGACTCTTCTACCTCTTCCATTAGACTTGTTCAGCTGAGGTCTGGCTCACTTATTTACTTATTTATAACTGACACTCCATTAATAAATGAAAAATGAAGGGTCAGGGATTTGTTGGGTTTTTTTTGGTTTTTTACTAACTTGTACATATTCAGAGATTCACAGACTTGCCATTAAAGAAACCAACCCTACTCTGCTTACAGCAGAAAACTGACACACAAGATTATCAGTGCAGGCTGTACAGGTTCATTTAATGGAAGGCAGGGGATATTAAAGAAATTAAACTTGCCCATGCTACTGCAGGCCCTAAGTTTAAAATTACAGTGACAATAAATCTGAGATCTTCATCCCTCAAAATAGGTGATTACTGAAGCCTCTCCTAACCTTTAAAATTAGTGTGAATTTATTATTCATAATAAATGTACACGTATTTTACAGTGTAAGATAAAATCATGTATATGTAAACAACTTATTTACTTGGCTAATAATAGCCAAAGCTAATTGTTCAAAATAGTAATTTCTATCAAGAACAATGAAGTGTCAGTTCCCACACATTTGTATATACACATGGTTGATGGAAACCCCAGACTACACAACAGATACAATTGAATAGATTTTAAGGAAACAAAAATTCTTTGAACAGAATTACCTAAAATGCTCCTTCAAGTGCTCTTTAAAATACAGTGAACCGAAATGAATAAAAGAAGTAATAAATTCGAATGCATTAAGTTGAAAATATGAAATGGCCCTAAATGCAAGAGGAAATATTGATCCTAAATTAGCCTATGAACTCAGGTATTAGAGTAATTTCAAAGTTGTGTATGACAGTACACAGGCACAGCTTAATACCACCTAGGCAGGAGAGGCTAAACAGAAATTGTCTCTTCAGACTCAGTTCCAAGTATCTTTAAGATTAAATGACCCCTTAATGTTCACTTTGTGCATAGTTTTTTTAAAAAGTGGTTGTTGGCAACAGCAAGGAGAACAAAGGATGGCAGACAGTCAGGCTCTGCTAAACGTTCTGGCCCGAGTCTTAATGAAAACCACATTTCAACTGAAAAATATGCTTTACGTGGCAGTGTATAAAATCAAATTTATTGCTTTCTGGTTAAATGTTGGACTCTAAAGAACGAAGAAAAAAAGGATTCCCATGGTGTAGGTAAGTGAATGTTCTCCTATTTCATCCATATAACCCCATTTGAAGAAAATCTTAGAATTTAAACTTCTCCTACTATCTTCGATGCCTTTTCAGCATCTTGTGCTCTTAAAGGATTTCATAATTAAGAAATGTATAAAAAGTGTCAAAACATAATAAAGCAAGCTTGTTATGTTTGTACACAAAGGAGAGAGCACAGAAACACTGCTTATGCAGTGTTCCCTATTTAAAAACACATTTGCAGCATAAAAATATATTCAATGAAAACCTTTCTGCTTGCCTGCATTTTGAAGTTGAACTCACAGTTTATTGTTTGTTTTGCTCAATTTTCCGTTTGGTGCATTTTGTTTCTTTGGCAAGAGATATTTCACATTTAGAGAAAGCCTCCTGTACTGTAGTTAAATGAGCCAAATTGCATCGTATCCGTAGGGCATGGAAACAAAGAAGAAAAATGCAACATTTCTCTGCAAACCTGCTGGTTCTAAGGGCTCAGTCATCTATCAAGCACATGATTCCCCATAGCTTGCTCTCCTTCTGCCCTAAGCATCAAAACATGGGTTAGAAGTCTTGCATGCAGCGGTGCAGCTGCTTGTAAGAGCTGCCCTGGCTTGACTAAAAATCAAGAGTTTAAAGTGGAAATAAAAGCGAAAATACCTGCTGTACCATGGTGCTGCCTCTATTCTCCATAAACTTAGCAGCTGCTCTGGTCCCAGGCCATGCAGCATCTGCCCAAAGAGAGCATCAGTGCTGGCTGGGGGCGTGTGAGCCGCGCAGGGTGTGCAGGGCTGAGGGTGACCCGGGTGCTGAGGGAGGGGGAGCCCATGCAAGCTCGCTGAGCTCCCTCCCAACATCTGACTGCTCCCAAAACCTGATGCACATGGGGCTCCTTCAGCGCTGGGCCGTGCCCCATCAATCACAGCAGGCCACTCCTCTGGCTCCTGCTACTGCTCCTGGAGTGCACCACTGAGCAGATGATTACACAGGGAAGGAGGAAAAAACACAGCCTGACTACATTAATAGCTGTTTAAAAAACATTGGAAGTGCTACTATGGAAGTTGCCGGAAGCTGAAGGTTTTTGTTTTAAAATTAACACAGCTGTTTTCAGAGTTCCAAAACACCCTAAACTTCCAGGGCTCTGACTTTGTGATAGCTACGATGTCCAGTTACATGTGTGCATTTCTATGGGATTAATTCCTCCTCCATGTGGCAGAGTTAATACCAATACAGTTCTGATTTTAAAATTGCTGAAGGCCACAAGCAAACCCTTGATACTGAACTAGCCTGGTTTAGATTTAATGTACTTTATCCTTCCATTCAAATGAAATATTGTTTCCTTTTTTGTTTCACTTCATGACATCCCTCTCACTTTGCAGGGGAAATATTTCAGAAGTGCTTCCAAGGTTTAGTTCTGTGAGGCACTTAAAGCAACCTAATGCTTCACTGCTAAAGGAACTTTGCTAGATGCTCCAGAGATAGCTTCAAAATGATTGAACTTCTATCTAAAGAAATAAGAAAAGAATAAAAAACCATTCAGACAGCCCCAAAGAATACACATGTATTGCAGGCTGCCTGCAGACAGCAGGGTTCAGAAGCAGGGCAGACACATAACACTGGAATTATTCTAACAAAGCTTCCAATTCTAAGGGGTGGGCAGAGCAACAAACAGTCATCAATTTATCATTAAACTTATCTTCCAACTGAAATATACTGGAATTCTTTAAAGTGGCAGTGCAATTCTTCCAGATTTGTTGCTGGCACTCCCCAATTAATGATAATAAAAGCAGCCACTTCAGATTTTTCAGAAGGAATCAGACATCCAACCACACTGGACTGATAATCACAACTGACTGACTCTGTGAGCTTTCTCTGTTATAGCTTAATTATCTGACCAGGCCACTTGACTTGCATCATTTGCTTCTGCAATCACATAAAATGAATGTTCCAGCCACCTCTCTTTTTTGGAAGGTTCAGGACAAAGCCAAATTCAGCTATCAAAAGAAAGAAAGACAATACAGAATAACTTTTTTCAGAGAGCACAAGGGGAAGAGATACCAGTAAGTAACCAAAAGAGAATTTCTTTACTACCCTAGCAGGAAAGTACCATTTCATTTCTCCCATTGCAGAGGAATGTTTACTTTTGGTCTTTTTTACATATAGCACACTGCATTCCAATAAAAGTCTGTGCTCCTGCTACTGCTGCATGTGTGTTTGATAATGACATGTTCACTTTGTGTCAGTGCCTGAGATATCAAACAGATCAGCAACTGAAACCCCCCGACAGCCTGCAAAGGACATTTACTTACATTGCACTGAAAGCACCAAACTACTTGCCAAAATTTAGTCTGAATTTCTGCCTGGATTCAAGAGTACAAAATACTATGGACACACCAACACACACGGAGAAAGCTTTCCCTCCAACACCTTCACTCGTTCCAGCTGCTGAAACTTTCAACTGCCTTTATGATGCTGTCATTAATTACCAGAGCTTTCCCTGTCCTACATGGCAAATCTTCTTCCTGCTGTTTCCAATGGCCCGAGTGGACATGACTCTGCCACACTGATTTGTTTTTGCTTCTACATGAACACCTGAATCTTTCTAAGTTTTCTGCCTCTCTCTCTCACTTTTTCCAGCTCTGACTCTGAAAGTCTTTCCAACTGCAGCTCAATCTTGTATTCCATCAACCAATATTTCCCTTGGAAAAATTTTTACATCATATTTGAAAAACAACTCTCCAAAAAGGCCTTAAGAGCCATAGAGCAAGACACTGAAGAACTTAGGTATATCTACAATGAGAATTGATTCTTAAAACTTCCTAAAAAAAAGTATAAAGTATAAAAGGATCTTGTCATTACCCACAAGTCAGTATAGGAAACTCCACCTCATTTGTGTTACACCTTTACTAGAGCATACTGAGGATGATGCACCATCCTTGTACCCAAATAGCAGGGATGGAGGGCAAAAAGAAAGGGTCAGATTGTCAACATAAAAGGTTCATGAAAAGTCATTTGGAATACTGGCTTTTAAAGGGGGTAGCAGACAACTGTTAGAAGTTTAACTCAGCTGTGATTTCCAGCCCTTGGGCATCAAGATCAGGTCCAAAACTGCTGAACATCTTCACAAAAGACGTATGTGAAGTGTCAGAATGCGAATTCACACAGGACAGCAAACAGGGAGCAGTTCTGGGGCTCTGCAGAAGCTACAGGAGTGGCTGACAAGAACCTGACCAAGTCCTGCTCTTGGGACTGGATAATCCCTTGCACTGGCCCAGGCCTTGACTGCCTGGCCAGAGAGCAGCTCTGCAGAAGAGGATGAGCCCCGCTGAGCAGAGCTGGGTGCAAAGCAGGGCTCTGCCTTCCAGGCAGCAAATGTGAACTGCTCTGAAAGCTGCATTAGCAAAGGGTGGTCAGTGAGGTGAGGAAAGGGATCATGCATTGCCCAGCACTTGGGAGAGCATCTGGAACACCAGTCTGGAGTGCCTCAGGACAGGAGATGTGTTTGGGAGTTCAGTGGTGGGTTGCCAGGGCAGCTGCAGGGCTGGAGCACATGACAGAGGCTGAGGCAGCTGGTTCAGCATCGCCTGCAGAAAGGAGGGCTTAGACAACTTAATTGCATCTTCTTCCACTTGACCAAAGGTTACAGGGACAGAACCCGCAGGTACAAAGTGACAGAACAGGGAGCAACAGCTAAAAGTTGCCGAAAGGTAAATTCTGGTTAGCTCTAAAGAATGAGATAATGAAAATGAGGGAAGTCAAGCACGGGAAAATGCTGCTCTCAGAGGTTATGACATCCTGGAGACTTTCAAACCTGAACTCCAGAAGCCCCTGAGCAACATAATCTGTGTAGTTATCCCCGATTTAAAAGGGATATTGGGATTAGATGGCTTCTGAAGTTCCCTTTCAATCTGAATCATTCTGTGATTCCATGTGGTTTCCACAGTAGCAGAATAGCTTCAAAATGGATTTGATGCTTTTATCCTATTTGATAATTTTCTTCATAAAGGATCTACTGAGAAGGAAGAGACTAGTTACAACTTCTAGCCTGTTTCTGTCCTCAAGAAACAATGTCTCAGATCTTTGAGATATATTTGTGATCTTTCCTTAGAAAAATATGTTTTCATTTGTTTAATCCACAGCCAGAGCAGTATGGAAATGGCAATTCTTATAGTGCAGGCAGGACAAGTTTCACAAAATATTTAA
Organism: Cinnycerthia olivascens; assembly: GCA_035048155.1. Taxonomy (NCBI): domain Eukaryota; kingdom Metazoa; phylum Chordata; class Aves; order Passeriformes; family Certhiidae; genus Cinnycerthia; species Cinnycerthia olivascens. Next base: position 4,114,818 of record JAWWMU010000041.1, on the reverse strand, counting down.
TTTAATGCTGTGAACTATGACACATTTTCATTTTCTGCCAAATGTTCTCAGCATATGTAGAGGAACACTGCCTTACACCTCCACAGCAAGAGTAGTTTTCTCTATCTTCTGCACGACTTCTAAAAGAGTAACTGAAGCCATATAAGTTTTCTAATTTTATCTTCATTTTTTCTTCTGAAATAAAATTTGTTTCAAAGATGAATTTATGAAAAACCACTGCCACCTTTTAAAGCTGGATGGTAACAAAACTAGTACGTCCATTTTCTTATTTTTCTAATAAGGTAATTAAATTTTTTTTATTTTTTTTTTTCTTTACTGCAACACTGAAGATATAGGACATACCAACCCACATGACAAAACATGCTTATGCAGCAAGACTATGTCTGGTCTGCACTGTGCTTTGCAACCTGTTCTTCTGGATTCCACTGAGACAGTTACTGCCTTGTAACCCATGCACAGGCATTGATATTTCCAGAATTTGTGTCAAAAAACTTCTCTAAATGACACCTTACTGGTAAAGGATTGAACTTTGCAAAGGTTTGGAGTCTGCAGAGAAAACTGAGCGCATTCAAATCCAAAACCAGGTGCAGGTATATGGTTTTCAACAGATCATTTTTATAAATCTAGTAAGTTCTTACAACATAATTAAAATTATTCATTCAAGGTTTGTTTGTAGGTAGAATTCAACACCTCAATTCCAGTTTGCTCCAAAAAACCTGACTAAATTTTTCAAGAGATTAGGACTGAATACAGCTGCTTCTTAAAAGTGCCTAAATGGAGCAATTTAATCTCATTGATATTAATAGTTGTCACAAGTTAGAGATGCCATCTATCCAGAGTTTCAGTTGGCTTCCCAATGGACACACTACAGAATAGAGCCAAGTATCTACCAGATCTGTCAGTGACAGAAAGTGGTGAACCTACAGCCACGAGTTAAAAAACATTCTTGAGAGCCCTTTGTGCCAGAAAAAAACTGGATCCGAGTTTCACGCTACCTAATTAGCGATTAGATGGTGCTAGATAAACCAAATCCCGGGCAGGATGAGGGAAGAGTGCCACAAGAATTACACACAGAGACCAAGAACACAGGACCCGGGGCTTTTGCAGACCTTTAAGTGCTTCACAAAGGAACTGGTGAGGTGGATGCAGCAGAAGGAGCAGAGCCACGTCCCAAGCCTAAGGGCAGCAGCATCCAGTAGAGTTTGAACTGCCAGTCAACCTCTTTAAACCGGGTGCTTTAAGTGACCTCTTTTAACCAGGGGCATAATCTTTCATGGCTGAGCTCTGATGGAGCCTCAGAAAAGAAAGGGGACATTTCTCTTCATATTCCCTCACAGTGAATCATTTCCTAGCACGACAATAGCCACAGTTCATCCATCACGTGTGATACAGGTCCGAGCCTCAGCATCACAAATGGGAGATCATTACTTGACTCACCTGAAATAAAACAAGGAACACAGTCAGCTAAAGAGCGAAATGAGAATGCAATCCCATAAACTGCCTTAAGCAGCAAAGCTGACAGATCAACCCTGCTCAGCTATTTGGATATGGGGCAGTTTTGAAAGCCAGAATGAGCTTAAAGGGTTAAAGGACAACAATTCCTGCAAAAACCGTGCCAAATGATCAAACACAAGCTGGTTTGCGTTGTTCTACTTTGCTTAACAGGTAAATTTAAGAGTTTCATTTATGTGGTAAGCTCCATAAAAACAATGACATGACTGACTTTGGGAATTGGAGGAAGACCAGGAAAGTCAGCAGTAGAGTTATAAAACTGGGCTTCTGAAAAAGAGACTTCAGTATATCCAGGGAAATGTTATGAATCCCTAAGGTTTACTCAGGAGAGGAAACAGTCCAAGGTAGCTCCCTGATTGAGATGTTGATTAAAGAGAACTTCAGCATTCAGGAACAAACCATTCATTAGGAAAGAAGACACCTAGCAGGCTTACATGGCTATCAAGGTTAATGAAGACAGACACAAATGTGAGTTTACAAGTGATGGAGTCAAGCCTTGGCAACAAAAGAAGAGCACAGAAATACTGCTCAGCTACTTGAGGACAAAAATGGGAAGGTGTTTTAGTCCAGGCTAGCTAGAAGTAAGACACTCTTAATTCAAAGATGTTAAGGGTGACAAGAAAGATTTTTTCTCAGAAAAAAAAAAATCTAGACATTAACTATTTAACATTGCTTTCAGAGAATGTCTGTTTCCAGTCTCTGTTTAAGATTTCCACCATTTTGTTATTTACAATGGAACACAGATGACCTGAGCTGCAATGACCAACTACCCCAGGAATGCCGTTTTGTTCAATGCCAGTTAAGGCTGCACTCATTTTTTTGGCACTGAAATTAAATGATGGAACATGATCACTGATGTTATTTACTCCTAAGATTAAAATGACAATCAAAATATCATTGGGCACAAGGAACAGACAGCTTGGCTTCCTGCCTCAGCCACACTTTGCTATGCCTGTTTATCACTGAGATAATTTGCATACTTCAGTGGATATTTATGTTAAGATGCTGTTGTAGCATTACCAAGGAACTGTTAATTCAACAATGTTTGTCATCAGCAACCTAAGCCACAGTACTGAAGGAAGGTAAAGACCATCTCAACGAGGAGACAAAAAAGGTACTAAGATGTGTTTATGAAAAGCAAAATAAATTTCTAAACACTGCTGTCACAACTGCCTAAAAGAAACAAAAATCTGCGTGTTACAAGGAATCTCAAGTTATGAAGAAAACAAATAAAATCCTTTAATGGTTCCTATAGCAAAGGAAAGACTTTCACTGAGTAGCAGGTTCTATGTTAAATCTCTAAAAAGCTTCTGTTACTTTGAAAGGAATAGACAATTTGTCCCTGTATCTTCATTTCAACAGTCCCCCAGAATAGGGACTAAAACTGGTCTCAAATCTGCAAATCTATATGGCCTCTCCCTGCACATCTCCTTTGGAGATTCTTTTTACAACTGGACCTTTTTCACAAGACTGAACATATTCATATGACAGTAAACCTTGCTGCAAAGCTGCCTGTTCTTAACCCTGCTTAACCCTGGTAGGCTTAAAAAACGTTGCTTGGAACAATACATTATTTTAAAACAGCATATCTTGTGGGACTGGATGAAAATTACCTTTCCCAGGTTACAGTTTTATTTTGTAAGGAAGGCAGAAAGGTATTTCCAAAACTGAAAGAGCACTGAGCAAAGCTCTGGCATGTTGAGCAGAAGCATATGGCTAATCTACAGCAACCACATCCAACAGCATTTGTGTTTGCACAGCACGAGGGCCTGGACAGCAGCCACAGCATCCTTGCTCCAGAATTAGTGAAAACACAAGCACCACTTCTGGGAAAGAAAAGTTATAGCCTGGAAACTGTTTATAATCAATGTGAACTGGCTGGCTTTTATAGCAGAACATTAGATAAAAAAAAAGATAGCAAAAATATTGAAGCAGTTCTGCATTTGCTGAGTGCACACCCAGTGAGACAGAGAATATAGCAAATGCGTTTGCATTTTAGCTGCAGAAGAAATTCAGATTAGATGCTGCTACACAGGAATTGCTAGCAAGTAGGTATTCAATCAGAAAAGTGGTTTTCTTTTAAATATTACAATCACATGGTATAGTACATCACTTGTGTCAAGTTAAATTTAATCATATCAGTGTACTTAAAGGAAAAACTTGAATACCTGCTCATGTACTCATGCCAAGAGGGATTATATGAGACTTTATGAAGCCTTTTCCTTTTATGTGATATTCTGATAGCTGTATAGAACAATTTTGGTATGTATTATACCCTCAAACTAATCTATTCCATTGTCATTTTAATGCACAGCAAATATGTCTGAACTCATGGTGTGTCCTGCCAATTACTGATATTCTCCAGTGTAACAGCAAAGGAATTTTCCTTGGAACAGCACAAGGCATGAAGAGTGTTGCTAATTTTCCTGAGAGTAAAGCAATATCATAATCAGCCCTTAAATGTGTTAAGAACACATTTAAAAAAAACAATAAACTATGTGCCCAGTAATGCTCACTGATTTTCATCAGATTTAGAATCAGAGCTGTGAAGGACTGTGCTCTGGAAAAAGTGTCTGAGCAATGCACAAACTGGAGGGGTTTTTACTGAAATGCACTTTTTCTACATATGTTTAATGGCTTATCTGAACAATAACGAAAAATGATCACTATATAATCCATCAGAAATAAACCAGTTTGCAGCTGCCAGAGACTAAATACAACAAAAACTATGAAACATGAATTGAATTCTGGGAAAGAAATCAAATCTGTTAAGTGACACATACGTCAGGCATGCACTTACTTAGTCCGCCTCAGAATACAGGAAGAGTGGATGGATAAAATTCAGGATCCAAAATAGGGAGGTAAAAGGCATGACCCACATCTACAAATGCACCAGGTCTATTTTGCCAAGGCTTTTAGTGAATTCTCCCCTCTTTTCTTTCAGATCCTGATTCACTTTTCCAATATTTTAAACCTCAGTTTGCCCCCCTCTCTCTTCTTCATGCTGTCCTCCTTTCCTCCTTCCCCTTTCTACAGCTACCCACACCAATCTGATTCTCCCCTTTAGTGTTTACTGCAGCAACTGAGAGCACAGCAGATACAAAATGTAACCTGATTGACATGGGAACACATTAATTCACTGAAAGAAAAGCAAGGGATGACTTCCACATGTGTCTTAACTTTGATGCAAAACATCTCACGTAACTGGGAGCTACTCTGAACAGGCTACAGGACTGGGATCATTTAAGGCACTATTTCATCAGCTCTTATTTATTCCAGATACTGTTGTAGTCACTTGATCCAGGATTTAGAGGGTGAAAATACATTTTGGAACTTGACACAACTTCAGAGATACCCATTTGTTGGTATTGATAAAAGGGTAAGTATATTAACTTATACTTACACAGTACATCTATATACACATATAGGTATTGTATAAAAAACCACAAAGGGTTCACTGCTCCTTGGCTGACTTCATGTATTAATAAAAATGTTCCAGGTTTAAAACAGATTCCTAAATTCTACAGCTATTAATATGTCCTCTGCCAACAGTTCTAAAGAATAGTAGGGGGGGAAAAGAAAAATAAAAAATCAAATCAGCTAATTTCAGTTAATAAAAGGTCAAAATGGAAATTTAAATGCTGCAATAAAGAGGTCTGCAGTGACTAACAGCATCAATTATGAAAAGCAATGAACACTTAATTTTAGTGTCACACACACATACGTGTGTTCATAGTATCAAACTAAGAACCAAATTCAATGGAGACTTATGAAGCATATTAAATTGATTTGAATATGTTGTTTGCTAATAAGGATTATGGAATAAAACGTTCATATTATTGGTTTAACTTCATTTTAGCAACACAGATTGAACACCAGTTAAACAACCTAAACCCAAGGCTTCTCACACACTTCAGAAGCAAATTATGATATAAAATATTTCCAGTTAAACAGAGAATATGGCATAAATTCAAACAATTCAAGCAGTGCACATTGCAAAAGCCTCTATTGCTCTATGTAGAAAAGTGAAAACAAGGGTGAAGCTACCCAAACTTAATCCCACTTTCTCTCTTTCTTGGTATTTGGCATTTTAAACTATTTGTTTTTTGTTTCTGTTTCTTACAAACATAAACTAGACATTTAAGAGCATGGTTTGCTGCTAGAATTTGCTTGTTAACTTCCTTCATCCTGTAAATCTGAAAGAGCAACATCATTGCACCTTTGCAGTCAAAATAGCAGTTAAAAATAAATAAACAAATTAGCAAACTACTACAAGCCCTGAGCCACAGAGCCCATCTGAATGGGGTTTCCCATTGTCTTAGGTGAAAAGGGTTTTAATAGAATTACACAAAACAAAAAGGCAAATGATTTAAAACTAAAAGCAGAGCACCCAAGCGTCAGTGCAGAAGCTCAGAGGAAGTCAGCTTTCCCTTCAGCAATGCACATTTCTGATGCCAACAATCTCCACAATAATAGTGTAACTTGCAGTCCCTCAAGTTCATCTGCAAGTTTTTAAAATAATCTCTGGTTGTTGTGGGTTTTTTGTTTAGTTTCTTTTAGAAAAATTTCAGGCAAGTTTTGTTGAAAATTACTCATGGTTCATTCCCAAATATCATTGTGTTTCAAAATACAAATTACTTAAGTATAAGACAGGAATCCACCCAGACACTCTTCAACTGTATTTGCCAGGTATGTACCATTGGTCAGCTCTGTGTTAACTGCAACCTCAAAAAAAAAAAACCAAACATGCAACTTAGATAAAAACTAGCTTTTATATATGCTTTCAGGAGGAAAGAAAAAAAAATCTGCCATAAATATAAAAATAATCAGAAATGGGTGAAGATGCTTAGAAGTATGTGTATTACCATTTTGCATTTCCAATGTACTCAATCCAGCTAACATGGTTAACTTGATTCAAAATCGGTCTCTGAAAACCAGTAATAGAAGAGATACCTATATTCATAAATAATTATCTGGAACTAATCTCTTTTTTCCTGCAGGAAACGTCTACATCCCAGAGAACTTCATTGTGCAGGATCACCTCTGACAACCAAACTGCCTCTCTGCAGAAAGTACAATGTTCTCAGTGACCGTGGAAGAAAAGAGGAATTTTACATGTTTTCTAAAAAGTAACCAGACCAAGCAGACACTGAGAGCTGGGTTTCAAACAGGGAAATCCTTTCCCTTGAACGAGCTCAGCAGGATTAGAAATTCAGTAGAATCCAAACTTTTCCATTCAAATAGAACCCAAAACTTTTGCATGCTGCTGTAAATGGCAAAGCACTGAAGGTATTTGGCTGCAACAGAGAGATTTGCACAGGCTCTGCACAAGGTGCATTTCACTTCTAAGAGATAAGTAAGTCCTGTGAAGACACTCTGCTGAACATATTTTTTTGTTTCATGTATCAGTGGTTTTGCTTTGCAGAAATTGTTCCATCATTTTAACTCTAAGCCCCAGAACTGAGCAAGAACAGTGCACAGAAACACAGTTATGATACAGCAAGATGAATCTATTTCCTGAGACACTGCTAGAGCAGATTTTGAGATGTGGACAGTTTTTATGAATACACAGCACTTTGCAGTCAGAGGGAAGAAAACGACAATGCCCACCATGTCACCCTCTGCAAGGTCTGAAGAAATTTGGAAGCTCTTTACATGTTTCTGCACAATCAGCTGGTTTGGCTTTTTGGACCCTAAAAATGGTTCAGTGTATGTGACCCAGTTCTCCACTGAAACAGACAAATTCTGGTAATGCAAGATATTTATTCTGTCTCAGCCAGGTGACTGTGAGCATCCAGCTGGAGCTTCCTGAAGTTCCACAGTCATCCCACATACCTGTGTGGGCACTCCCTCCATTTATCAGCAGACTTATGGAAAGCAAACAAGGTAAGGACAATATGCAGGAATATCTCTTGACTGGTAATAAAGAAAACATGCAATAACTACTCTATTTGCAAGAACCATTCATTTGGACAATTTATGTTCAAATGTGAGCAGGGACACCTGGATTTGAGAAAAGTCTGCACTTGTGAACTCAGAAAAACAAATACTCTTGCTAGCTTAAAAACACACATTCACTCACAAGAAGAAAGGTTGCAAAAGGAATAAATACTTGACCTGAGAGATTAGCAGTGACTGGAAAATAAAAAATTGCCTAAAGTCTCAACAAAAGCAATAGTAACCCTTCAGGTTATATAAGTGCACATCTAAGGCTTCTGTTTCTCATAGATTTAAAATAGTTCTCTTCTGTTTGGGTTCAATGATACTTTGATCTAAAAACAAAAGGCTGACAGAGGATCCCATTCACTAAAGAGAGAGAAGAGAAAGTGGCAGCTGGACCAACTCCACCTCTGAAGTGACAACAAGGCACGGTAGGAGAGCCTGGAGGTACAGACATCATTTAAAGCTTTGCATGTCTGTGCTACACCCATTTTTATCAAAACACTAAAGACAAAGGCTGTGCAAACTCTCCAGACAACCTGTTCCAATGCAAAACTGTTCTTATGGTGAAAGTTTTTCTTCATAACCACTTATTCCAGTTTTGCAGTATGTGTTGTCTCTTATCTTCCCACCTTACACCTCTGGGAAGAGACTTGCTCCTTCTTGATACCCTCCTTTGTGTGCATTTAAAGGCAGCTCTTAGGTCACACTGGAACCTTCCCTTCTCCAGGCTGAACAAGTACAGTTCCCTCAGCCTCTCACCATAGACTCCAGCTCATCCTGGGGACCTTGTGCTGAACCTTCTTTCTGGTATTGGAGAGCTGCAAACTGGGCCAAATATGCCATTTAACAAGTGCCTGGTAAAGGGAGAAAATCACTTCTGTCAATTTACTGGTTACTCTCCAGCCCAGAACACTGTTGGCTTCCTCTGCTGCCAGAGCAAAAGCACTCACCCAGCAGAAATTCACTGTTGGAAATGCTCTCCATGATCAGCAGGATCATGGAGATCAGATGTGAGCACAGCCCAGCTGCTCCAGGAACATCAGGTCTTTGTGGACAGGCAGACTGACAGTATAAGGAGCTTGGATAGTCCTGCTACGATCTTTTGCTTGCAGTACAGAAGTTTCAAACTGGAGTTAGAATGTCAGAAACTAAGCATTCTAGTAATAAGGATGAAACTATGTCTATTTCTTTAAGAAAATCCTGACCAGTTTATTTTACCTCTATGAATCAAAAAAAAAAAAAAAAGCTCTACATTCCTCATAGCAGCCACTACCTGACATGATCATTTTAACACAACAACTGAGATAAATAGAAGAGGGAAAGGGTAGGACAGATAGTGGGTGGTAGGATATGTATTTTCAAGGTAAAAAGAGATAAAGGTATTACAAACATGGGGACACACATCAACCACCATAAACCTGTGATTTAATAGGTTGCTTAAGAGCTAGGAGAGCTCTCCAGCCTAGCCCTAACCCATTTAGCACATTAGCTTGTCCTAATGGGGAGCTCTGATCCAGAAACGCTCAGCACCTCTGCCTGCGGGTATTGCCACACAATGCAAATGAAGCTGTAAAGGGAAATCAACTCATCAATCACAATCACAAGGGGACACTGGGCAAGGCAAAAGGATTAGTGTTTCAGCCTGCTCAGGTCTTTCCTAGCACCACTCTGCTTTAATTAAATACCACCTCGAGTGCTTTATTACCAGCAGAAATCGCAGCGTTGAAGGCTGGCATGCTGCAATCTAAGTGCTGAAGATAATTAGAAATGAGAAAGAGAAACATGTTCATTAAAAAGTGTGGGATTCCCCCACCAGAAATGATCTACACCTTGGAATAAAAACTTGCCTTTCCGTGGATTTAGAATAATGTGTTAAATAGCTTTTATTAAGGTGAAATCTTTTACTTTGAACCACACGCCTGCTATTGTCTTTCTTAAGTAAAGCCAGATTTAGCTGTATCCACCAGACCATTGTTAGAATTTAAAAGATTCTTGGCTTATGGTTAGCTGATAAGAGCCTTAATTCCTCTTCTTCTAACATTTGATACACTAATTTAAATTTTTTCAGACTTGGCACACTCAAGGGCTTTTTGCCTTACTTCCCTGGATATACATAAGCTAGTCATTACTATTTATGAAGGCGATGAAAGGAAACATTAAACAGTCAAAGAAATATAAATCTTAGATTCTAACACAGAGAGTGCAACAGCAGGATTAAAAACAAAACAAAATGAAACAAAAACCTGAAGCAAATACAAAGACATTTGCAATTTAAAGCAATACAATATAGCAGAAAAGCAGTTTTCTCTTCCACTTGACTGCCAAGTGACCTGACTCAGGATTTTATGGCTTTTCCCAGGAACAAGCTGCGAATATCAGTGGAATCCAAAATTTAACAGAGAAATGGCATTATCGTGAGCAAAAGTGAGAAGGAGACAGAACTTCTGATTTGAGTGATAAACTAAATGTTTTCCTGATTTTTAGTGATGAAAATATGGAAATGGAAAATTGCTTTTGGCCTCTACCTTATTATATAAATTTACTTTTAAGGAAAAGACCTGAATAAGGCCTATACATGGCTTACATCCCAGTCAGCTAATTAGGGGGAAGCTTTCTTGTTCAGTTTTGTGTATCACGCTTATCTTTAATGTCTGAGTAAGGTGATTTCCAAATCCAAATAATACTTCAAATATTATCAATCAAAAAAACCTACAAAACCTTCTTAAATAACTCATACATTGTTGCTTGAATAATATCCAGAAAGATCAACTTAAACTTAGCCTGAATTTAATTTTTCAACTATCAGCTAAATGATAAACACTAATGAAAATACTCTTACTTCCAAGGGAAACAGAAGGCTTTAAATAATTATTATTTCAACATATGGAAACTAATAACTGAATGATGAAGAATCAAACAGCAAACTCTATCATTATTAATTTTGACTACTAAGAAAAAAGATAGGAAAAATAAGACACATAAAAGAATCCAGCTCCTAAACTAAAGTCTGGTTTAGTGTAAATTGCAACAGAACAAGGAAGGTTTTAAAAGATATTTGTTTAAGCTAAAATGTTAGATTCTGGTTAAGATTGCTTTAAAAAAATAGAAAAACATAGAAAAAAAAAAAGACAATTTTTGTAGAAAATAGTGATTTGTGATGCATGTACATTTTTACATTCATCTATCATCCTAAAGCCCCTACAACAAATTCCCCTGTAAAGAGTTCTCTCACTGTGAGCAGGCATAGAGGAGCTTCTGGAGCTCCCTCTGAATCAAAGCTGCTTCCCAAAAAAGACACAAAAGTCATTTGCAAAGGGAACAACTGACAAGAGACTTTATGAGAAGGCAGCAAAGGAATCTCCAGTGCAGGGAGCAGTGAAGGTGTGGAGGAGCTGCATGGGTGTCCTTGGGACTGGCCAACAGAGCAGAGCTCCCTTTTCTAACCTGGAAAGCAAATTAAAGCTGTGTTAAACTGGAAATCAAGTGACAATCAAAGCACCAGCTCTACTGTTCCTGTGAAAAGCATCCTCACCAGCACTGGAATGATGGCTGATGCTTTGGAAAAGAATGAAGAGCAAATGAATCTTACCCTGGTCTTATCATTGCAGTTTTCTTCAGTCGAGGATGGAGAGGTTTGCCAGCTAAATCTGTGTCCGTTTTCTGACTTAAATATAATATAGCTTAAGTGAATTAAACTGGTTTATTCTGCCATCTCAGGCAGCTGGCAACTTTTCTAAAGCTGCAGCAAAACTTTGCCATTTTTGCTTAATTTTTATTTTTTTTTTCTTCTATCAGCTTATATAACAATATATTTTAAAGGTACCCCTGCATTATCCTCAGCTGGTGGGCAGAATTGTGCTGTCTTTAGAATACTTTTTAGAAGTCTATTTCTTAAAAAGAAAAAGCTGCTGCTTAGGCGTTCCATGATTTCTGTGCAGAACATTCCCTATGTGGGAGTGCCTCATCTGCATAGTGGCATGTGGGTAGGATTGTGACAATTGAAGAGAGATATGTGGGAAATCTCTTTTAAATGTAAAAAGACCTCACCCAGCTTTCACTAACTTAAGTAAACATGATTTCCAAGGAAGGAATGAATGCATAAACTATCATGAGGCAAAAATGGGAGCATTGCAATTTCTGTTGTGTGCTAAAATACACCCAAGAAAAATTTCTTTTTCTGTCCTAGGTCTAACACAGCAAAAAATCAGTGAGAAATGGAATTTTGATCAATGTTAAAAATTTGCATGTGATTTTTCCAGCTAATTACATGCAGAACAAGTTATAGCTGATTTCTGTCACTGACATTCTGTCAATGTAATAATAGATCCTTCTTTTGACGTAACTTGACTGCCATTAGCATTCTAAATATAGTGAACTGTTTTGCTAATATCTCCTCAGAAAACTGAAGTAAAAATGTAAAACAGAAGGCAACCTGTGCCAGTTTCTTGTGCACAGAACACATCGCTTAAGCACTGCTCTCTAGAAATGTGTAAATCCAGCTCCTTGCCAGCCTGGTAAATTTCCAGTTTGAAACAAACTGAGATTACTAGCCTGCAAAAAATTCCTCTGCAGAAGCCAACAAGACATTTTGAAGCAGTCCATGGAGCTGTCCTGTTCCTTGAATACAGCTGAGCAGCCTGATGCTCCTGGCGGGGAAATGAGATATCACTGCTCCTGAAAAAGGGGTCAGGACTGTTCCCAGGCCTGTCTTTGTGTGATCTAATCACCCAGCAAGTGCACTGATTCCTGAGGGGTTCTTGCAGCTTTCCTGACTTCCCAGTTCACCACTCTGCTGTGGCATTCCTTGAGGAGGTGTTGGACAGGGAGGAGTGTGGCACTGGGACCGTGCCAGCCCCACAGCAGTGCCCAGCAGAGCAGCACCAGCTCCTGCCAACTCTGCTGCTCCCTATCCCCTGAACCCTTTACGTGTTGGGACAGCACAAACCACCTGGGCTTCAGCTCCTCTGGGAAACAAACACTCTGAATCAGCACCCTTGGGTCCCTTAATCCTAAATTTAGCAAACCATTCCTACTACCAAAGCAACTACCTTTTACTCCCTGTCATTTTTTTAACTAACAACAGGGATTTGTGTATTTCTTGTATTTCCTTTGTGGTGTTGTCCTAACTCAGACAATAAAGACTTGCACAACTCTGAAATAATTTCACTAAAATGAGCATGAACTGAAGCTCCTTTCCTGCAAGCACAAACCTCAGCTTTCAAATAATCCTAAAAAATATCTATTTTAAGACTTCCATATTTTGTAACTCAGACACAGGTTAGGCTATCCTAAAATACAGAAATGTTTCTGTCTCCTAATTATTGTGCCAAAGTAATGTTTATGGGTAAGTTTATTCACTAATAAAGTGGCAATAAAGTAAACTATAACCTAAACCAGTGTGTTTGGTGTTAGTTGACAGTTCCTTACATTTTCATGCATATTCAGTGTGTCATTATTACATTAAGGATGCACCCCTTCTATTCAATGTTAAATAAATGAGTGTAAACCGATTGTTATTTAAATATACCATGTTCTAAAAAAACACACAATGGAAAAAGCAGGAGAATGAAAAATGATGTAAACAATTGGTGATCTGGACTATCCAAAGTGACCAACCTATTCTATTTCTTATTATTACTACCTCACAAAAAATTCACAGTCAAGTTAAAAAAAAAAAAAAAAGAACCACCTCAAACTCAATCTTCCTAGAAAGATTAAAAAAAAACTCCAAAGCTGTGTTGAGATGGCATTCTCCAGATTAACCTGGAGGTGCTGATGATCTCTTAGGTGTTTTTTCTCTCTGCTGAGCAATGCCAGCATCAGTTCAAGTCCAGTATAACACTGCCATCTTTTATGTGCCAAGACAAAGCATAAGATTTGGTGAAAAAAAAGACCATAAAAAAGCAAGCAACCAACCAAAAAGTCAAGAATGCTTCAAATTTCCCTATGAGCAGCTTAGGCTCAGACTTGGCCTTTGTGCAGATGAACACACACACCTCTCCCTCTGGCAGCCCTGCTGTAAGCACAGACTGCTGCACTTCAGCCAGCCTAGATGTTTACAGAGTGAGCTTGAGCTGCCTGTTCCGATCATTTCATTTTATGCCATTCCATGGTCATTAACATCCAGGTTTAACAGAGAAGCCATTTAATTGTCCAGTCAAATAATGGATTTCAATTTACTGTTATGTCAGCGGCATTAGGAATTCCTACTGCCCAGTCCATACAACAGAAAACTAAAAATAAAAAGATGCTCATTTAACAAACACAAGATACGTTCAACTGCAGCATCAAGTGATTGATATCAATGGCATACAAAAGACATGTGAAAAACAAAAGGGCACCTCTGTGGAGTTTAAATCTAAAATAGGTTTGGGCAAAATAAAACCTGAGTCTGGAAGAGGCACTGCATGTATCTGCTACAGCTGCTCAAAAATGCAGATGTCTGAATTTTGTAGCAGATTAAACAATACGACTGTGGTGTATTGTTAAAAATCAAACCCACCTGCCTTTTTATGCAGAAGCAACATGAAAGGCTCCATCTCAAAGGCAGTCCCTCCACACTAGCCCTGGCCTGGTACTACAGTTTGGCTGCCAAACCACCCTCATGTACCCATAGCAGGACAGAGGGGTGTCAGGAAAGTGAACTGTACTAGATCTAAGAGAAAGGGCTCACCTATTTGCTTATTATAAATTCTTAACTGGGAATTTGGTCTCTTTTTGTTCAGAGACTTGAAATGTTGTCTTTAAAACGCCTGCTGTAAGAACATCCACCCCAATAATGACTCAGTTGACATTTCTTACACATGTGCCCTCAAGAGCATCACAAATGTTGTGAGAAACAGCACTGAGGTAAAGCCTGCTGTTCTCAGCTCACATACTACTGCATTTATTTGGCAAAAGTCTACATTATACAATACAGAAAGAAACAATGTCTCAGAAAGCAAAAAAAGAGGGAGTTATTGCTACAAAGTAATCTACAGCTAAATGCAAATTAACTGAAGATAAAAAACATTACAAATGACAAATAGAGATGATTCTAAACATCGTCTGAGAGAAAAATCAGCTCTCACAAACTGATTCACATAGCTCCAGCTAAAATGGGAATTGTGCAGATGCTGAACAGGGGTTCCACAAGAGTTTCTTTTTTCTGGAAAAGGGAGGAATTTAGCACCTGACTAAAGGGTCCCAAGTGATGATCCTCACTTTCTGCTATGAAAGAGATGCAAGGGTAAGAACCACAGAAAACCAGAAAACCCCAGTGCCTCTACATAACCGAATCTCCCAAATCTAAAATCAGTATCTGTGAAACAAAAACCAAAACCAAACAACAAAACCACACACTATTTCTCAAAGAAACAACAAAATCCATAGGGAGATAGTATGACACACCATTGCTTGTCTTAGTCAACACAGTGACTTCAAATTTAAATACAAAACTTGACTCCCAAAAGTTCGAGGGTTTTTCTAACTTTTTATATTTTTTTAAGTCTCACATCAGATCACTCCTAGTTCCTTTTGGGACTATGAAGAGACACTAAGACAAAGGTAATTTAGAAAAATTACTCATTCTTGATCTCTCTTTCAGATATGCACATGCTCCTGAAAAACAATGTCAGGCAGGAACAGGAAAAATCAAGGAAACCTCAACTTTTACTTTCATTTTCTTTGGAAAATATAACTGCATCAATCCCAATACAACAACACTAATTAAAACTTATTTCTAAGTGAACTGTTTTTTGTAGTGTCTGTATTTCATAAACAAACACTAATGACCTACGATATGTTGCCTACATTTTCTACATTCCTTTTTCCCTAGAGGTGTGATTTTTAAGGATGGTCTGCTTAAACCTACCAAAGTAAATTATTTTAGCCCTGTGAACCCACTCAAAAAACTATAATCAAAGAATAGATCAAAGACTTTTGTTAAATGACAAGTAATAATATTTTATGTGTTTGCAGCACTACATTCTCACTGGTATTGAGTCAATTTAAGAGAACCCCTTTTGTGTGACAGATTACGGTTGTCTGCCATGCACAGATTTAAATGTGAACAGAAAGATTCTCAGCTGGTCTGCATTCTTGAAAATGCTACTTGCAATTTGGCTCAATATTTTGATATTGCCAGAATATAGGTTTGACATTTTTAATACAGGACGATTAAACTATTTTGTTAACAGCCCAAACCCAAACAACAGGTAAGTAATAGTACACAAAAGCAAAAGGGAAGAAAGACCCAGCAACAAATAAATTCACACTGTTTCATCACTTTTTTTTCAGAAATCTCTTGTGGTCTGGTCCATTTACCACCTGCTAAGCCTAAACTCCTCTTAAAAACTGTCAACAACGGAGGTATGGATTCATTTGCAGCTCTGATCCCTTGCTGGTGTAAGCACAGCTTGGGAAAGGAAAGTCATCCTTCTGGTCCTGCTCTAATCCACATGCATAAAAAATGGTATGGCTTGGTCTTGAGGAGAAGCCAAAAGAATGAAAACAAGCCCCTGCAAACTCGCCTTGCATGTAACTGCTGCCATCTTAATAAGGTGAGAGCAGCTTTTAAATCCCAGGCAGCTTCAGAAGCTGCAGCCCAGTCCCTGCCATATGGAGACAGCCTGGAATCTGTCAAGTTCACTTAGTGAATTTTATCTTTGGGGAATCAGTCAGGCAAGCTAGATCAGAATAAACAGGATGCTGTTGAGATCTGGAGGCTAATGCTGGTACAGGCTGGACTACTGAACCAAAAAAATCAGTTTTAAATAAACATGTGGTACCTAGAAAAATTAACAACAATTAAAGCTGTATAGGCACAAAAAAACCATGTGGGATTTTTACAGATGAAAGATGCTCTTCTCCCTTTGTCTACAGGAAACAGCCAGACTGCATTTCTTTCCATTATCTCTAATACAGAAAGGTACAACAACAACATTTAATGCTTTATATCAGCTTTAGGTATCAATAATTTAAAATATCCTATTGAAACATTGTGCCTAATTAGATAACCTTCTTTATAAGTGTTCAAGGAAACATAACACAGTGAATAATGTCATGTTCACACAATCTCCATGCAAGCCCAAGCTTCTGCTTCATGCTTCAATTGGAGATGAAAATCTGGGGTCTCCAAACCTATCAAATTCTGTTCTGATGGATGGGGACAAGATAGACTTTGTTGTGCTCTGGGTAAAAGCCAGAATGTTAAATGTAATCTTCTGCACATGCTTTTACTGATATTCAGCATAAAAATAAGCCTTATCCATTTTTATTAGTTGATCTGAGCCAGAACCAATTCTTTTGATGTCACCTAGCTTATAAAATGCAGCACTATAGGCAAGGGAGGTTTTAAAATGCTTCATAGACTTTATCCATTATATTAATGGGTTTCAGATTGCAATCTGTGGAGCACTTTCTGGTGCTGATCCACAGGCAGCTGGCCAGTCACCTGGAGCTGGCTTCTCTCCTTGTTCCCCTCTGTTTGTTCCCTATAAAGACAGAACTGAAAAGGGACAAAGAAAAAAAAAGACGTAATGTAATTTTTAATGCTATTTTCCTAGATAAACACTTGTAGTCCTTTCCACGTGACCATCCTGAGAGGAAAGGACTGGGCAGTTAGGAAAGGCAACACTGCCTGCTGGCACTATGGACTGTACCAGACAGGAGAGGGATGAGGAGGAGAGCAAAAGAAACAGTCATTTTACTATAGGATTAATGAGATTAAACTTTAAAGTGAATCGTTAAAACAGCTCATTTTTCAGCATTCCCCTGTTTTCAGGCAACCAACTAAATTTTACTACTTTCCCCAGCAAGACGAACTTGCCCTGCCTTGATATTTTTCAGAATTATTTTCTGTTTAAGAATGTGTTGAGGAAAACTCATTAGAAATGGTATCTTGCACTGGAAAAAAAAAACACTTCTTTGAATACTTTAAGCGTCATTTAGGATTCACCCATGGAATTCTTTACATAAAGTAAGCAAAGAAATCTACACTGACCTGGATCACCAGAGTAGGAAAGGCTTCTGTGAATCTGATGAGTAAATCATAATCAACAAGAGATCTGTATTTGTCAGATTTATTTTTACTAAAAAATAAAAATGTTTCTATGCTAATCACCTTTCATTTCAATAGTTTCTTATTTTCAGATATGCATTTTCTGTGTATTTTAGCTGTCTTTCCCTGGGCCCATCACTTCACCTCGATGGAGAAATACAGCCACCACATGAGATTTTGGAAGCTGTGCAGTCACACTAGTCAGCCAACCCTAACAGAGTATTCCTTAAGAGTGAACAGATTCAACAGCTGAAATCATTTCAGCAATCAGCAATAGCTGTTATTAGATCACAGAAAATATTGGGGAATGCATGCCTGGGCTATAAATAGCACATGGCAGGAGAGAGGCTCATTCAGAGTAGTACCAGAATGGGGCATTTACTGGTCCCAGTTCCACAACAGGAGGCTGGAGAACAGCCAGAGCCCAGCTGCACTGGCACCTTTCACACCTGGGAACAGCCAGATCACCTTTCACACCTGGGAACAGCCAGATCTGTGCTGCACTGGCACCTTTCACACCTGGGAACAGCCAGATCTGTGCTGCACTGGCACTTTTCACACCTGGGAACAGCCAGAGCCTTCCTGCACTGGCACCTTTCACACCTGGGAACAGCCAGATCACCTTTCACACCTGGGAACAGCCAGATCTGTGCTGCACTGGCACCTTTCACACCTGGGAACAGCCAGATCTGTGCTGCACTGGCACCTTTCACACCTGGGAACAGCCAGATCACCTTTCACACCTGGGAACAGCCAGATCTGTGCTGCACTGGCACCTTTCACACCTGGGAACAGCCAGATCTGTGCT
>JAWWMU010000041.1:4071199-4096416 GCA_035048155.1 Cinnycerthia olivascens | reverse complement strand
ACAGCCAGATCTGTGCTGCACTGGCACCTTTCACACCTGGGAACAGCCAGATCACCTTTCACACCTGGGAACAGCCACCTTTCCCAGCAAGAACAGCCTGACTGAGAAAGCACCAGGGAGGAAAGAGGACATTAAAAAATGCTTAATCCTCATTATTTGGTGCAGAGATTCACCATTGCTCCACCATCACAATGTGGGCAGCTAAGTTTAAATTTAAATTTAAAGAACATCTGCAAGTGGCCATAATTTTTCCTTTGCTATGCAGCCTTACAAAGCCTAGGACCCAAATATTTACTCTATGTGATGATTAAAAATCCTTGTTTTCCAATGAAGCAATTTCCTGCCTAAACTAAGGGTATCTCTCATCCCAGAAGTTTTCTTTTGACAGATGGAATCTCTCACAGTTAATAACGTGTGCTTCCTTCAGACATCAGGAACAAATGATTTCTATCTTACATCTTTCATCCAAATATATATAGATCATAATATTTTAATAAACCACTTCTTTGTTTCCAGTGATGACTTTTAAATAATTTTAAAATATATTCTACAATATTTTTCACTCATTCACATGAAAAAAACCTCCAGATTATAACTTTTCTTATGGATCAAAAAATAGTTTTGCTGAATTTTATAGTTTTTTTTTTCTTTAGGGAATATTTATAGACAATGATATACACTGGTAACAAAAGCATTATAAAAGCTAGTTACCAGCAACAAAATTAAAAAAAATATTTTAAAAAAATCTGTCTTATGCTCTTAGCTCTCGCTTCAGAGCATTCTACAGAAACTAGGAGAACATCAGTAGCACCTCATCCCAACTTCAATAAGCAGTGAGCTTTGATACCCAAATGAGTGTGTTTTGTTCAGAATTTCCTTTTCTCACATGGAGGAAGAAGAAGCCACAAGCAGATGTTGCAGAATCTCTCATGATCATTTCATGGCAAGTTTTATGAAATGTCTCAAAGCCCCAAAAGCAGGCATAAAAGCAAAAGAGGTACTAAGACAGATCCACATTAAAGAGAACAATTTTCCCAGAGACCCATCATGCATGATTTATCACACCAAACACACATCTCACACATGTTCTTTGTGAAACAGATTTGCTCAACTGCTCTGACAAACACCTGAAATTCAAGTAGTTCCAGTGGGCACACAAAATCAGTGAATCACCATTCACAATCAAGAGCCTGATGACACCATTCATTCATCAGTATTAAATAAGAATTTTTCCTTATATAAAAAAGCTGGAACCGTCACCCTTATTCCCATCCTGCCACATCTGGGGCATAATTCCATACTGTCTTTTACATTTCACAGTGAAATGTAAAACTTCATAGGTAAGGATGTCTGGACTTCTTGTCATGTTCATCTGACTTCAATATATCTGATTAGAAGTTCTCAAGATATTATTCAGCATTGTTTTGTTCTCCTACTCAATATTAAATAAATAATAAATAAATAAAATCACATAATACTTAATTTTCAATAGGACCATTTCACAGTCTTGAATCAGATTTTTACTCTGTTGTTAAACATTTCATTGATGGGCAGAGAACTATCTTTATTCACAAGCCAAATATATTAAAGAGGAACTCTTTTTGTTTACACACTAATTGAGCCAAAATGGATAAACCACTATGTAGGACTCAGTGATTGGAGACTGATGAAGATTGACTATGACTTTCATTAAATTAAAAAATAACAATGACAAAATCAGTTAAAACAAACTGTAAATCCACTGACCTAACTAGTAATGACTCCATAATATTTTAATCTTTACCCTCACACCTTCTCTGCAGCCTCCATGTTCCCCTTTCATTTTTTCCTTCTGCAACAAGAAAGTTTACCTCTTCAGAATTTACTGGAGGTTCTGAGGCTGAAGAATCCTTGTGTGCATTCTAGGAAGCACCAATTTCAAAGCAGTATGAAAATGACCATAAAAATCCAGATGGTGCCCATGACAGCAGTGAGGAAGTTGATAGTCCATGGTTATCTTGGTCCTTGCAAGAACAAACCCTTCAGAAGGGTCACTGGGTCATTAATGACTATTTATTCTCCAATATACTGATTTTTGAGAGCTGTTTTTATTTTTTTTTTTTTTTCTTGAAGTGCCATTAGCCATTGTGGCAGTCAGGTGGAATGAAAACATGAAGAGAGAATGAATAATTTCTTGGGAACACAAGCCAGTACTGCAGGCAGATTTCTGCGTGTGGGTCCCCCAGAAATCTGTAATCCTGAGAGAAATAAAACAACGACTGCAAACACGCTGGCAGTGACAGCATTCTGATAAAGCTCTTTTCAGACTGAGGAATCAAAGTTGGATCCTCTCAGAGACCTGGGCTATGACTGAGCAGCACTGGGACAGGGACTGGCCCAGACACAGCTCCCTGGTACAGTGACTGTCCCCACAGTGGCTGCTGGCATTAACACATTCAGAATTCATGTTGCTCCTCCTGTAGGCACAAGTTTTCCAGAAAGATCATGTAGGATATCAGCACATTGTAAATCAAAATGTATATTTAAAAAATAGTTCTCTTTCTGGATTAAAATAGAAATTGAATGTCTACAAGAGATTAATAGATGCTGCAATGATTGCAAACTTATGTAGGTTTTTGTGAGACCTGACATTTAGATTTTTGTCTTTAAAGGTGTGGAAAATAAAAAATTCTGTTTTCCAAGAGACTTGTAAACAAGGTTTCTGGCAGACTGTCACCAATTCTAACCTAAATACACTTCAAGCTTAATTTAAATTTAAGGTAGGTCACATAGGATCCTATTTCAATTCATTTGCAAATTGTGTATTCTTTTATGTACCTATGATGACAAAAAATAGGATACAGAGGATGGGATATTTTCCTTCTTTTTGTTGTTGAACAGGATGTTCAAAGGCTCTGTCAAATATTTTTGCTGGATGTGTTTAATCCTAGAGCTCTCAGACACAGCTTGTTACCTTCTTTCCACTTCAACACAATTTCCTGATGCATTTATGAGGCTGAGACTAAACTAGGTCTGCTTGGAAAAAGTAAAACCTAAGAAAAACCCCCTATTTTAACCTGGTTAAAATGAATCTCTGTTAACCAGTTCAAAGTTTTATGCTGTTATAATAACCTGGACTGGCAAAGAGATGTGCTGTATACACCTAGACACATTGAGACTTGGCTAAAGAGTAAGCAGCACGTTAAGATTTCATTGCAAATCTTGCCAAAGCTCATAAAGATCAGATTACAAATGTGTATTTTGCTATGAAGACACTGCAAGAAATGGTGGCTGTATGAAAGAGAGGAGCAAAACACCAGAGCCACTGACCCGAGTGCAGCTCACACCTTGCTGACACAGGGTATGGCAAACCTACTGAATAATCAGATTTTGGTCCTGCTCAGGAAATGCTTCTCTCTTTCACACCAAGCCATCGATGCTGATGCTGGCAGGTGCTGTAATCTCAGAAATCAAGCTGAGAAATGAACTAAAGTGGCCAAGTCCCATCATTCAGACCGAGGGGGGACGTGTCTCCATCAGTGAATCTTGACATTTCTGCATCCTGAAGGCATTTTGGAGATGAAATTTAAGGATGTAGGTGCACATTTCTTATTAATATAAAGGTGGTGAAATTGGAGATGCATCAGGTACCAAAGAAAAAAATACTTATTGGAAAGAGCTCCAAAAGATCTTTATGAAGAGATTTTGTTAAGAAAATGGAAGGAAATGGAGGTCAAAAGAAGGGGCTCAGAACTGCAGCTTTTAACAGTCTGAAACACTTCAGACTTAATAGCCTAGCATTTCCTCAGACAATTAGAATTAAGTCCCTAAATACTTTATTTCTAAAGACAAAGTAGAAAAAAAAAAGTAAAATTGGTATGACACAATGTTATTTGTCTACACAACATGCACGATTCCACCTGTGAGAATTGTGGACTCTTACACCTGGGCAAGGCATCACCTGAGAACAGGTCTAAAGCTAGTGATCCTTGATGCAAAGGAATGGTGTGTGTACAACAAGCAGGAAAAGGAAAAAATGCTCAAAAATGAAATAGAACCTAGCATGCAAAGGTTCAGGTTAGTAGGTGGCAACAGCACCATTGCATTTTTTTGCTTTATTTTTCAAATAATCATATTGTTTGTAATTTTAAAATTTGGAAGTGGGGAAAAAGTTTTTTAAAGCTTAAAAGCATAAAATCCTTTCTGTCCTCACAACTGAAAAACCTGCACACAACAGTGACAAGAACCTGCTTCTCAAATTGTGTTCTCTTACAGAACACTACTGTATCACAAGGTTAACATTTTATTGAAGTAATGATACACGTGATTTAAGTGGTCCCTGCTGCCTTTAAAAGACGTCTTTCTACCATTGCAGGTTCCTGCAAAAGTCCTAAAGAGCAGCTCCTTTATAAGAAGAACACAAGAGAAGCATTTTCAGGTTCAGATTGCTGTAGGCCTTTGCTTTGCATGTTTGTTTTTCCTGGCCTCTAAATGCCCATCAAGCCTATTCTACCATTTACAGGAAGAGCATGAGAAAATCTCTTCAATGACAACTGAAGTATGCTACATTTACTCCATTTTACAGCAAACCAGAAAAAAAAAAAACAACAAAACAACCCATTTTTAGTCAGACCTGAAATGACTGAATTGTTCAGAGGCAGCTCTCACGGTGATGGGAGGTCTGTCAGAGCCAGGGGAGTGCATTTGCCTTCCACGTGCTGCCTCTCACCTCCCTGCCCTTCATCCTGGGGGCTTTAGGAGCCTGCAGTTCCCAGCAGCCTGTCCCACTCCTCTGCTTCATCAGGAACACCAAAGCCAGCCTGGAAAAATAGCTGCTGTGCCCACTCCTCACCCAAAGCGAAAAGGATGGTTCCCAGCTGATCACTGCCCTTGACTAGGTACCAGTTTTGCTAAGAAGCGTTAATTTTCAAAAAATAAATCATACTATATCCATTTCAAATATGGGAAACGAAGCATGGAGAGGTTTCATGATTTGTGCAAGAGCACACATCTCCTCAGGGGCATGGGAAAGTAGGATCCAGTAATACTCATTTATAGACAGGAACTGAAATTCTCTATTTTTTGACATTTGACAATACATACAGGCAACATTAGCATTCTAAAAAGTTCAAACCTAAGCATTCTAAATATCAAAGAATAGGATTTCAAAAGTTATTAGAAATATTTTAAAACAGGCTAACTTGTGAATGCTATTTTCAGCTTCATGAGGTTTTTAGCCCTGTAGGACTTGCTCTGGCAGTTCTGAAATCCTAAACAAGATTTATAATACATTAATTCTTATCTCAATGACCACCTTGTCTAAAGGTATGTGCCACCCACATGACACAAATAAGGCCATTTTTATTTTACATTTCTGTTGTAGAAAATGTGGAAACATTATTTAAATGTATCTGTATTATTTCCTTCACTTTAAAGAAAGGCTATTCTTGATCATAAAGGTGTGGAACAAGTGAAGAATTCTAGAACTTTCAGACTGTTTTGGGAACTGATCCACAGCCCTACCTAGAACACATCCCTCTTTCTTCTCCTTGAAGAAACAGATTATATTGATTACCTACAACATGCCTGTTGTCAAGTTACAGCTCCCGGGGTGCTATGAAAATTAAAATTCTGCTCATTGAACTTTTCTATCTATTTTTACATATATTCCCAACATGCTGCTCTCTCCTCCCTCTCCACAGAGAAATTTTTATCTTACACACAACCAGGTTAAGAACTTTCCTCAATGAAAGCTCAGAAATGCACACCAATTTATTCACAACAGACTCTGCTCAGTACTCCTTTCCATCCAATTTCCTATCTCCAGGATGTCAACTTAAATAGTTCTAGGGAATATAATAAAATGGAACCAGATTTAGAGCCCTCAACACAGTCCTTAAAATCATATTCTGGACTGCCTGAATAAACAAATACGACCACCTGTATGAACTTCTGTGGGTTAGTATTTCAAAGCAGCAAAGTCACAGGAATGGATATTTAAAATTTATCTCATCTTCCCCACCCCAGAGCCATAAGCTACAGCCAGCAGCTGAGAGTTAAAAGTGTAAAAAAAAGATGCCCTCAACCTCTGTGAGTTTCTGGAAGTACATCCACTTTAATATGTTCATGCTCCATGTCAAACATCCCCCTTTAAAAGAATTTCACACCATGTATTGCATTCAAAATTGCAAATATAAAGTATCTGCTAACATTTAATGGCCTCTAGGTATAATCAGCATAAAACCAGCATAAAAGGGACTCAAAATGAATACGAAATGTTTAAACCAAACGTGATGGAACCTCATGGGGAATTCTGCCACACATGCCGTCCTTTCTTCTAGGAGGTCCTTCACTGTCCTTGTAGGGGGTACAGCAAAATGATGTGGGAAAGAAAAGAAACCTAAGCACCATGATGCTGCAGTAGTGTTTAACCACAGCTTCAATGAAGCCAGCTTTGATCACTTCTGAGGGAAAAGCAACGACCTGTCCTTTAAGGAGAGCATTTCCTCTTTTGATCTGAACGCTGTGCTCATTTAAACTGAGTTCCAAGTGTTAGTGTCTTATCTAATACTTATAAAAATATCATATAAACAGCTAAAAATTCATGACACTCACAAATCCCACCCCAGTTATTTTATATTGTAGCTGTGTTCAGCTGGCAGCTTTGAAAGATGCCAGAGCTAAGTTCTAATGTACTACAGAATAACCAGCAGGAAGCAGCAAGTACTGTACACATCAGCTGAACAGAACCAAAATATTTATCTATTATTTACACTCTAAATAGCACATCTGCCAAGTACTCAATTGTCATTTCTGCCCTTTGTCCCAGGATATTAAATATCCATGTTAATGATAGATAACAGCTACCTTGGAAGGATATACAGCTGCCTCTGAATGCCTAAAAGCAGAGGCTGTATTGGAATCATCCACAGCAAATCTTTTCTAAGTTATGGAAGATAATGACACTCCCAATTGATTTATATATTTATATCTCCATTAAAAGCTGGAATAAAATCTGCCTATGTATTTCAATTCAACTCGTTCCCTGTTGATAAGAATAATTTTAGTTTTTGCAGGCCTCGGGAAAAATTCCAGTAAAGATAAATTAACTCTTCCTCCTCAGAGTGCAAGACAAAACACATCACCCTGTACAAGATCTGGGACAATTAAAAATAATGATCACTGATATTAAAGATACATAATCCTAAAAATAAATTCATCCTTAAAAATTCCTTTAATATTTCATGACCTACCACTATCACAAATAATGACAGACATCTGGATTTTAGATAATGATTCAGATTTTCCTAAAATTCACCATCTTTAGACTTCTGAGGCTTATTCCAGCTACCACTAAGAAGACTCAGGTTCCAAATCTTTTTCAGCATGGATACAGCACTGTTACATTTAGATCTAAATCCTAGATACAATTTAAGTTATTCAATAATTTTAAGTGCTGGGAAGATGCCAAATAAATTTATCCTGATTATTTTAAGAACAGATAAAAATGTCATTAAAGTTACACCTAAATTATAAGTTATTCCTCATTTTCACTAGACTGAACTCACAATTTTTAGTCTGCATCCACTCAAGATAGAACAATTCCCATATGACATGCTACAAACCAGAGTTTGCTTTCTCCTGCATTAACTCCCTGTCATCTTTAGGATGCCACCTGGAAATTAAATCTTAGAATCCTTAATTTGTACCTTTCCCAAGCTCTTTCTCAGACGAGAGCTATTCTCTTTCCCACTTAGCCACCTTACCATTTTCTATAATGATCCAGGGATTTATTTCAATATGTAAGATATTAGTCTTTTGAATTTGTTAGTCCTTTAAAATTCAGCACTACTAGAAAAAAATTCCTTGATAAATTCATTTGGATTTAGTTGTTTTTTTTAAGTAGCAATTACCTGTTGTTCAATCTCCCATATCTGATATTCTAACACTTCTAAACAAGCAAGATTCTTATGACTCTTTAACATCAGACAATTAAAAATTCAGTTCTGTAACCTAAATTACATTCCCTGACCTGCTGAATCCATTTATTGCACCTCTGCTTTTTGCTATGATGTTGGGGCCTGAATAAAGACAGACTTCCCCAGTCTTGTATTTGATTGGTATCAGCAACAAATTAAATGGTTTGTTTGTACTAAAAAAGTTTAAACCCTGTTTTTTGAAATCTCTGGACACTGAAAAAGTAACAAAACAAAAGGTCTTACCTACCACAATTCAATAAAGAGAGCATAGCATTACTATGTAGCCATTTCCACATCTCAGGACCTGTTTTCAGTATTAGCATGCATTAAATAACAACAACAAGTTATTTGGCAATTTTGAACCTGTTCCCAGTGTGCATTTCTGAAGAAAATTTTAATCTCTTCATAGCTGTCTTAACAATACCATGGCCAAAAGGGGAAGGTATGTCAAAGCAAAAGCCACAAGATGGAATAAAAGTAAGGAAGATGAAATGTTTAATTCAATCCCCAAATTGTTCTAAGCTTTCAAGATGGCTAAAAAGACTTCAAAATCAGATTAAACACAGTTCATAGGCAATTAATGGCTTTAGGCCCCATGATCCTTCTAATCTAGGAACTCACATTTAATCTGGAAGAGGAATTTAGAAGTATGGTACTTAGTTTTAGAAGATCTGTACCTCACTGGGTACCTGTATTTTGAGTGACTTTGATTTTGGAAAACTGCAGATTTCACTGTTAGCAAATTTGTAACACTTCATAAACTCCTGGAACAACTTCAGGACCGAGAGCACTTTAATACTAGAGGGAAGCAAATTTAACCATAAGTAATGAAAGGGGGAAACCTTGCCACCTCTCCCCTGTCAGCCTCAGCATTACAGAATGCAGAACAGCAGCATCTTGCTACATCAAAAAGGGTAAAATACTTGAGGCACTTAGCCTGTTGGCAAATCATGCTTGGGGATTTCTAGATGAATGACTTGTGTCTGTTTACAGCCTTTCAGCAGAGTGCTCACTGTTTACTCTGGAATTAATCCAGGTCCATAAAACTAGTGATACATCAATGTAACAGATGTGCTTAAGTGACTCTGCATTATAAGGAGATCTGCTTTAGTTACAAAAACTCAATAACCAGTTTAAGATGATTTTGACAACCCCAGTCTGCAACTTATCAGCACCTACTTTACTAATTCCTGTTAGTGGACTGGTAGTCTCCAGTTCTAAGGACTTCATAATTTCATTCCTTGTCTTTTAAAAGCATTTAAACTAATAAAGGCAACAGTGCTGGAGAATAATGTCCTAGTCCTCGACATAAGTCTAAATTATTCCTATAGTATCACTATGTTGAAAACAGCTTAATTTGTGTTCAGCTTATATTTAAAAAATGCTGGAATGTAAACAAAGTTCCTTGATCTTCAGGCCACGGGATGGAGCCCAAAGCAATGCTAATGCTGCTCTCTAAAGGACCAACACAGCAAATAAAATGCAGGTGTTGTTTAACAACTGTTAATGTATTTGGCTTTAGAGGCTTTCTTAAGAGGTCGCTGTCATTATCTACTTTTCCAATCAATATGTGACTTGCTTGTAACTTAACTAGGAATATTTGAGTTGAAAGTTTCTGAAACACATCAGAGCTCTTTCAGAGAAAGTAGTATGAAAAGCCACATGCTAAATTTAAAAAAAATCTATTTTAGAATGCTTTTTCTTTTTTTCTTTGATGCTCTCTATTGTGAAACTTTATAATGTTAATCATAAAGAACTTCTTTGCTCAAAGCTAATAAAATCATTGAAGTGACAGCAGAAGACAGAACTCTAGTGTCCTAAAGAGGGCACTGAGAGTTTTTTGCTCTCCAGTTTGAAAGGTCTCTATGTGTGAACTTCTGTCCCAGGCAGCAAAGGCCCTGAGTGAATTTTTCATCTCCTGTCAGTTTAGGGCCTTGGCATGCAGACAAGTCTCCACACACAGCTCAGTGACATTACACACATGTTGCCTTAGCCTACTTTCATTTTTAAAAGGTACAGGTAGAAACACTGCAGATTTCATTGTGTGAAGTAATAACCAGAATCTAAATTTTAAGCACGATAAAACCTGAGGATACCTAAGCCCTTAATGTAAATATGTGCATTTTGAAATGATACATATTTGTATTGAGTGGTCACGCTGTGTTGTTACTCCAAGTATAATATTCCTGAAATGCCTTTACAAAGCCAGCTGGAAACCATGACATTTCATCCATACTGTTATTTATATACATATTTACTGCTGCCACCTGCTTGTAACTTGGCTCACACCATGAAGCAGTACGTTTCCCTTATTTCATTATACTT
The DNA here is from genome assembly GCA_035048155.1 of Cinnycerthia olivascens. Taxonomy (NCBI): domain Eukaryota; kingdom Metazoa; phylum Chordata; class Aves; order Passeriformes; family Certhiidae; genus Cinnycerthia; species Cinnycerthia olivascens. Next base: position 4,086,133 of record JAWWMU010000041.1, on the reverse strand, counting down.
TGACATTTCACTAGAACTACAGAGCTGCCCATTTCTCAGTTTCCAATTGCTCTGCAGCCACCCTTGAATTATATTGGCTTAGTAATAGAATAAAGATCTTTCTCCGTGGTAGTACAAACCTCTCTATTCCGTACCCAGATGGTGCAAATCACTGCTGGCACATATAACAATTCTAGCACAGCTTCTGCTGCCTAAATGAACCCCCATAAACCCCACAGAGCTAGATTAGATTAGGGAATTGGGAGGTGAGGAGGAGGGCTGGCCAGTGGGCTTGGCTGAAGGAGATAAGGATTTGGTGCAGGCTGTGGTGGCTGTGATGGAGCACAGGGCACTCTCACACTGCCATGCACAGTGAGCCTGCTCCTAGGGAAGAAAGCAAAATTAGCTAACAAAGTTAAACCTAATTTCATCCTCACTACTGCAACATCCATTTTTACTATTATTCAGATAACTGAGTTATTCGATAGGCCTGATGCCTCAAGGAAAGCTCACTTTCCAAGAAATAATGCTGGAAAGAGCAGAAACCAGCAGACACCCAGACTGCTGGGGTTAACCTTTGTTCCTGCTTGGCTCAGACCCGTGCATGGACCAACTCTGATCCTCTGAAGAAGGCTGATCACCCCTATCCATACCCTCAGACATTTAAAAACACATCTGAATTTCCAGTTCCTCTGTGCACATCCCAGGAGGCAGCCGAGCATGGTGTGATGGGATTGAGGGAAGAGGCCCTGGGAGAACCAGGCTGCTCTGGAGAACAACTTGCTCTGGGCCAGTCTGCTTGACAGACAAAAAATGTTTCTGTATTGTCAGCCCAAGAGTTTGTCAGGAGCCGTTTTAAACATACAGATGGAAATCTACAGCATGAAAATCTTTACATGTGACATGAATCTTCCATGGCTTCCCCAAAGTTATACTGCTTCACATTTAACACGGGCTAGAACACAACCTAGTATACACATGTATAAAAAATTTTAAGGAAAATCCTCTAGGTATTCAGTATTTAAAACTAAAATTGAGGGAAAATACATATGAAAGAATGATAACAGATATAATAAAAAATTATTGCAAAAGCCATAAAAAACCTATTTAACATGTTTGTAAGAAAGTATCTGCTCTACCTATTCGTAAACCCTGTCCCTATGAGGAGAACAGAGAAAGTCTTCTTGTGTAGTTAAAAAGCCAACAGTTACAAAATTACTGCAGTAAGGAAGAAAAAGAAAGAATGTACCGTAATTTTTCCAGCCCTTAAATTGACATGGTAATGTAAGTTTTTCCTGCTGATTGAAAAGAAACTTCATAAAACAAAACCAAACCAAAGTTCATTTAGTGTTTAGAGAGCAAACTGATACATCAGGATGCACCTCTAAATGAAACACTATGCAGCAACTAAGTGAAAGACTTTTGTTATTGTTAAAATTAATTTAGGAGTATACTAAAATGATCAGAACTACCTGTGGAGCACTAATTTTTGCTGCTGTCCTGATGATAACCACACCTCAGGGCAGAACAGGAAAAGGCAAAGACTGGTCATTTCTCACAAGGCACAGGCAGGAAAACAAACCACAGAAAACTCAAGCGATTGAAGAAAACCATCTTCAGTCTGTAAACTTCATTTGTGTGTTAGCTGGGAATGGGGAAATTCATCCATTCAGCCTCAAAATAAAGGCAAATTTAAAAACACAGCTTAGTTTCTAACTTCTGTTGAGACCTTGTAAAATGTAAATTTCTTTTTAAAAGCTAGTCATCAGCTCTTCTGAGAATTTGGCTTTAAAAAAACTGCCAAGTGAGAGAAGAGGACTTGGGTTTGCTGCTGAAGATGATCAGGTGCACCCCAGCTCACCAGTGACAAAACCTGCACACACATCCTGATGAAAGCCCAGATTCTGAAAGGAGAAACCAGCACACATCTGTCCCCAAGTGATCCCCACAGATCTCCCAGGAACTACACAAACCCTCAGGAAGCTCCTACCCCAGTCAGGGGATGGGAACTCGCCTGCCAAGTACTCAAAGGCACTGCTGAGGGCAGGGGGAACCTCTTACCCTCTGATTAGGAATCCAAGAATGTGAAATTGGGCAACAAACTGAAATGTGCAGACCATCAAAGCTGCTTCTCTTTTTAATCAACCCCTCCAAAAGTAGGTCTAACAGGAATGAAGGGTTATTTTTCCTTTGAAGTGTGGCTGCAGTCCCTGTCCTTCAGAGCAGCTGACACGGTGCTCCCCAGAGAATGTGGGAATTCTTCCATGTGCTTGTCATCCTACTCTTTGGGCTGGCTGAGAGCAGCACGTAAAATCACCGAGAAAAATCACATTAATCAAAATTAGCAACAGAAGCTGATTATTTTAGTCTTCTTCAGAAATGACCTAACCAGCAGAAAACCTGGCTTCGTGTTTTCCTTTTATCTAGAAGAGTTTCCTTGTGTCTTTGAAGAGTGTTAAATGCTCCTGAGATGACACCTCTCTCTCTCCCTGCTGTTTTGCTTTTGAGCCAGAGAAAATTTAAGAGAATTTTATTCCCATAAAACTTTTCAAACATTGATTTGGAGACAGAGCTAAAATTCCAAATTTTAAAACAAAGGACAGATTTTCTCTTCAGTCAAAATAGTTATATAATTCATCTTAATTAGTTATTATTATATATTAGTTACTATTATTCATAATTAATCAATAAAATAGCATTTTTCTCACATCTCTTAAATTCTGTTCCTGTTTATAGAACCGCATTTCTGTGGCAAATTTGGCAGAAATTGCTTGGTTTAATATCTAGCCATGAGAGAAACAAAGACAGACACAGCAGGAGGCAAGGAGGGAAGAGCTGTGATAAAATAGGTTGAAGACTTGCAAAGTACTCAGGATGTCTGAGGAAGAACAGTTAAGCAGTACATGTGACCTATTATAATAGTGGAAAAAATGGGTTTGGAAGTCTGCTATTTAACTTAGCTCTAAAATGCAATGGTGAGAGCAGAAGTTATGCACCATTTGCTAAAATCCTACAGTGAAATATTGCTACTCTTTATACAAAGCTCATGAAACAAAGTTCATTAGAACTTTGATATGAAAAATTCTGGACTGCTCTGGTATTATACAAAGAAAACATAAAATATTACTAAAATTGGAATGAAATAATTTAAAACTTTGATTCAGATGCTCATCATCTCATTTGGATCTGTCTTTTCTAGTTGATGCCACACCAGATGTCTTGTAAGAAGTCTTTAGCTACATTGACACAGTATCTACACAATATCCACATCTATTAAAGTTTGTTTTAGTTAAGAACAGCCCTTACAAGTATACTGATTCATTTTCTCTCCTGTAATACCACACACATTTGTGTTACCATGTTCTGAGATACTCCCCACTACTTCTGATGAGCAATTTTAGCCATTCTCTGCAGTTTTTGGTCATGTGAACATGCTATTTCTTCATTCTATTTACCTTTTAAAGACCAAATATTAGAAAAAGAAATAAGTGAGAATTAGATTAGGAGAAAAAAGAAACAAAACCAATGTATGCATGGGAGAAATAAGAAGCAGTAGCAGGTAAAAAGAGAGATGATGAAATTAAAACACAGGAAAAGAAAATGTTTTACATGACATAATAAGTCTTGGCCTCGTTTACCATGACTTTGCATTTCAATTAAATACCATGGAGACATGAATATATATTGAACAGGATAATCTTTGAATTACCTGATGAATGCATTTTTGCTATTTATACTTATAAAAAATGTGAAAATTGTAATGCAATTGTTAATCAGTTGCTCAACTTTATGGAGTAACATAATTTTTAAATAATTATATCTTAGCTAATTATTTTAATTTTTATTCCCACAAGCACCTTTGCATTTATCTTTCTTCCACCACGTAATTTTAAAGAAAATGGTACAAAAGACAAGAAGTCAAATTGCAGTTGAGGAACAATGTAAGATGTTAACTGATCTTAGAAACATCACTTTTCAAAGAAGTCATGTTTTTCCTACACTTGCCAGATAACATTTATACAGTGGAAACAAAACTTTCAAGCAGTTAAACTTCCACACTATAGCCTGAGTGTCAAAAGCTGATGTGAAATTCAGTAAAGGCAGTTAAAGCACATTTTTGTAACCACCTAAGCTGCTGGGACAATCTTGTTGGATAAGTCAAACCTAAGAAGCACTTTTTTGTATAGTTCTTAAGAGTAATAATAGAAATAATGGAAACATCAAAAAGAAGCTCTCAAAATGGAGAGAATGTAAAAAAACATTCTATTTTACTTCCAGGGCCGACAAACTGCTAAAAGGACACAATGAGAAATCCATGTTTAGACTACCAAGAGACGCCTTAGAACACAGAAACATCAAATGCTGAATGAATTTTTTAATCCATCTGTGCATTGGAACAAACCCAACGTGGTCCCTGTAAGCCTGACTGCCTGTGCCCAACACAGGCTCTGGAAGTGACCACACCTGGCTGCAGCCACCACTCTCCACTGATCACATCAGGTGACAGAGCTTTGAGAACGCATCTCGTCCTGGTCATCACGTCCCTGCTCCTGACAAACCAGGCCTTCCCTTGCCATGCACAGTTCCTCATTTATCCAAGTTTGTCAGTACAACCAGCATGTGGCATGTCTTCTGTTAGCAATCAACTCTTACAATCCCTATTGACAAGATGGACAACAATCCACTCTCGTAAAAGATTCATGACACAACTTTGCACTCTCTACTGCTTGCTTTCTCATAAAACCAGTGCAAATCCCATCAAAAATTTAGCAGAACCCCTGCCTCATCTGTTTAGGCCTGAAGCTAGTTGCAGGGACAACTCATTAGGGACAAGCTCATTAAAACCAGCCCTGGAGCAAAAGCAGTTTGCAAGTCTCCTCATTTTTATTCACTTTCACCTAGCCATTCCAGCTCCTTGTGCTTCCCAGATACAGAGCTTCTAATGATTTGGTACAATAAGCAAGGCTGTTTCCAAACTCATGCAACGCCAAATGCATGTTCCTTCTGTACTCCAAAGCCAAGAGAGTTCTGTTCATTTATGGGGCTTAGATGGTTCTGCATGGAAAGGCAGCATCAGGAAACCCAGAGGATTCTCTGCTGAGTACATTAGCAAAAGGAACTGTGAGTTAACTATCAAACACACACTCAAATCAAAAGAGAAATCAAGATGTGCAGAGCTAACAGCAGCAGATACACACACCCTAGGATTCAATCACAGGAGAGTGCTTTTGGTATTTCATTTAGTGGTTTTAGCACCTTTTAGTTGCTAAAATAGGCAAGAATAAAAAAAATTATATATACTTTAAAAAAAAAAAAACAAGGGAAAAAGGGGAGTGTGAAAAAAATAGAAAATATTTCCTTTCTCCTTAATAAAAAATATTGTTTAGATAAAGTCAGGGGATTGGAGGTTGTTTACCTTTTCTGTCATTTGCAAAAGTTACTTTTTCAATGAGCACCAGCTGGGAGACCTCACTAATACCTTCTGAATTAGATGCCTAAATTTAGGTATAGTAATAAGTAGCCTGGTTTCAAATACAACAGAACTTGAAAATAATGTTTATCCACAGTTGTGAAGATTGGTGATCCTGGTGTGATTGCAAGAGCTTCTTTATTTCTGTCACATACAAAGAGAACTTCAAAGGTCTGCCGGGAGTGGATTTCCACTCCTTGAGACCTGTGATGACAAAAGCTGCTGAGTCCTGCACAGGCCAATTTGTGCACCAGGAGAAGGAAAACTCATGGAGATACAGCCTGAAATGTCTCTTGCTAAAAATGGTCTTAGAAGAGCTTAATTCTAGCAAACATTGGGGCCACGTGCATGGTACAACTGTTCAGACATTGATACATGCCCAGATAATGGATCAGGCTTCTGAGGAATGTCTGACTGAATCTGGGGGAGCAAAGAACTGCCTGCATGGCAAGTATGCTCCAACAATTCTGCAGATCAGCTCTGAAAACCAACCAAATGCTGCTTGCCCAGCTAAAGACAAAAAACAAGAATGTAACCAGCAGTTCAAAAGAAGCCTCTCATTCCACTGCAATCTCAGATGAGGGGTTTTAATTTATATTTTTGCAAGTGTGCTAATATCCAATAATGTATTTTCACTTTGCTTGCACTTTATACACACCACTACCAACAGGATAGTTTCTTACTCTGGTTAAGTTCATTCTGTGCTCAGTTTATGATGGTGTGTAACAATCTCATTGACAGTCTCCAGCCCATCACCCAAGGCAACATGCCATCAAGGCCAACAGCATTTTTCAAAGTCAAAATAAAATAAAAAAAAAAAATTGATTATTTTGCTTTCCTTACTTCTGTCCAACAGCCAGAGTCAAAACTATTTACTTAATGTGGAAGAATTAATTATTTCGAAGATCACAGGTCAAAACTGTCAGAGACTATAAAGCCTGACACGCACAATTTTTCCTAACAAAAAAATCATTGTCATGAAAACTGTTCCACCGATATAATTACTCTGCACATTGTCAAGTGCCATGAGCACACAGCACCTCAAGACACGCAGGTGAATTGATGGGGTGTGAAGTTTGGCTGCTCAATACACAGCATCACTTACCCAGCATCAACACAATCTCTGGCACAGATCAACAGCCCTGCACACAATTCTCAGCTCTGAGTTAAATAAATCAGCCTCTCTTTGCACCAAAACGGAATAGGACAATTTAATGGGTAGTTTAAGGAGCAGCTTAGAAAAGAGGAAAGCACAGTTCCCCTTTTTGATTGCTTTTTTTAGAGAAAGAGTGGCTGTCCCTCCATTCAAGAGTCTGCACTGGGGGCTTCAATTCAGTTACAGGTTTGAGTAAGAGGCACCCTCACATTAAAATAAAGCCTTCCTTAGAAACATTATTAAGCATATTTTGTACTGTTTCCTCTGCTTCATTGTGCAAAGGATGAAAGCTGCTACACCATTAATGCAAACCAAGTAAAGAAATCAACTTTTCTGAAAAATGAGAACTTAGGGAGCAAGCTATTTAAAATTAAAACATACAACAACCTTTACCAAAAGAAACCATCCTACTTTATCTATGACACTGCACAAGTTTTCCACATTTTGAAAACATTAAAAGGGCCATGCTTATTTTTCTATTATTCTTTTGTGTCTCCATTAAAAAAGTTACTGAAGGCTGAGAACCTACATGTCTCATAAAACATACTGCAGATATGGAAACTTCATAAGACATGAATTTGTAAAGAAGACAATGGCAATACAAATACATTTAGAGTGAGAATAACAATGTTACTTTTCTCCTTTAAAATCCAATAAAATTTATCAAAAGAGCAGCTTAGCAACACAACTGAAACTCAAATGCTTTGAAATACAAATAAATGTACATTTAAAAACGCTACCTTTTTGATTCGTAGACAAATATTGTAAAACTTTATTTAATCTTTCTAACAGCTTTTCAAAGCCACCTTAGATATAATTCTGCTTTTATATTTAACTATAAAGTGTGAGAGGAGTGGAATACAACTCATTACCACATTGGCTCTACTTTTTTCCTAAGCTATTTTCTTAGAAAAACAAGTGATTTCTCAGCTTCCAAGTAAACCATAAAATATAAGCAATGTAAAGCACTTAGAAAGGATGTGAATGCATCATATGTGTCACTTACTGTGTGGGGGAAAATCCGAAAACAAATAGTTCTGAAAAGGTTTCATTACTGCAATACTGAGTGTTAATAGCATAATATCAATAAAACTGAAAGATGCAAATAGGTAATTTGGATTAAGCATTTGGATTACTTGTCATTAGTTATTAAGTCTTGCTCCAAATGAACTTGCTCTAAGGCACTAACATATTTACAAATACCATGACTTCTTCTCCTGACAGAAGTGAAAGCACACCAATGCCATTAGAGATGAATTTCGTGTGGGCCCTCTAAGCAAAAATGCAATGACTTCATTGAGCTTCATTACTAACACGACTTTCCCTTATCAAAAATTCCAAACAAACAGGTGTTTCACGCTAGGTCTACTTCTAAAATTGCTTTCTTTTTATTCCCAGGGATACATCAAGAGCTGAGGGAGAATTCATGAAGAATAGATCACTCAGGCATTGACAGCACATCACACTTTGACAAGCTGCTTGGCTCTGTTTAAAGTCTAAGTTAGGCCTTGGCCCATCAAGGCCATGGCTATTGAATTATTGACAGCTTCTCGCTGTGGCGCAAAGGGATAGAGTGCTACAGCCTTGGCTCAGTGAAGAAAACCCTCTCTGAAGCTTCCTTTAGCACATTAAAGGAGTTTTAATGGTCTTGTTTAAAATTCAGCAAGAGAATATATTACACTGATTATATTTTCACCAACTAAACAAAAAGTTTGGGATGCTGTGGAGATCATAAATGAAAGGAAAACCACACAAAGTATGAACTTGACCTACACCAAGAAGCTGACTAACATTCCAAACTCACACCAAACCCTTCAGCTTTACATGCCTGACAATTTTCACCATTCTGTGCTGTTATACCTGGTGCAATCAAGGATTAACAATAATGTGGAGGTCATCCCACAATACAGGCTGGCTTTTATAATAGTTAATTTCTGCTCACACCACTAAATCTGCAAGCCAATGCAATGGCCAGTCCACATTTACAGTTTGCCAATAGTTCTCTCTCTCTTTTCCTTTCTAGCTATCAGAAGTGCACTAAGGGGTGTCAGTAAGGAACTGACCACCCAAACCCTGGTTTGTTTGTTTTCCAGCAGAACTCTTCTACAGGGTAAACCACCATTCCTCCACAACCAGCTGATTAATATTAACAATTCTCATATTCTTACATAATTTCTTTTCTTCTTCAAATTTATACCTGCCAAGCTTTCCTTGCATTTTAATAGCTGATGTCAGACAAGCAACAAGCAGAAAGTTCCATCTCAGGACTATAATTTTAAATACAATGAGACTCACATCAACTGTCTCACAGACACGCGGAAAATTATTCCACGTGGACTTCTAAAGTGCATCCTAAAAGCTTCAAAGAATGAGGAGTTTTTTTAAAGAATTTAAAATGATGCTCAGGGAGGGGGGAGGTAGGAGGGTGTTAAGCAATTTGTCTAATGTGACCCTATATTCATTTCTCCAACATCACTTCCAAAATGCTGCCTCCTGTCAAATCAACAAAGAGAGCCAAACAGCACATCTAAATTTGTGTTCATTTGCCTTCTGCAGGATTATCTTTGCCACGTCAAGCATTATAAGTAAATCAAAGATGCTTCTCAGGGGCTGTAAGAGTGGGGCTAATCTCCAGACAAATATTTAGAAGACAGCTTAGCCTGTTCTGGCTTTAATCGTTTCCAACTGATGTGACTTTTTCTAATTACAGCCTTTATGTTATAAAAACCATTTTCATGTTGCTGAAGAGCAGTTTCACTGCAAATACATGAAATTTTGCTGAGTTTCTGTTCCCATGTTGATTATGGAAATGGTACTCTACAGCTTTCCTCTAATTAGAAAAAACACACTTCACACAGCATCAACAATTTTTAACATTAATAACAGAGTGACAGTGTCCTTTTGTGTGTGTTTAAATAACCTCTCAAAATATGACACCACAAAGCCACCATATCCCACTTGGGTATCATACCAGGAGCAATTTTCACATTTTTGCATATTATTTTTATTCAAACACAGAACAGCATCTTTGAAGAAGCTGTTTAGTAATTTAACCTAACAGAATAAGATAATTAAACTTCTGGGTAGTCTGTATTGAGGTGCTTTCCAAACCCATAAACTTGAAAGATTCAAACATTCACACACAAAGCAAATTATACATCTCCTTTGAAAAATCAGACACCATGGCTACCTATTACTTTTAGTATTTCCCTGCCTTCCTATCATTCCCCATAATGAACAGACAGCTGAGATAATGCAGTTTTGCTCTGCCTCAACTCACAGACACTTCTGGCTGTTTAATGGAAATTAACTGCAACCCAAATCTGGGAACAACAGAAATCAAGGCAGAAGAGTCACAGAACATGTAGCCTAAGTCCATTCCAAATTCTAGACGTTATTAAGTAATGCTTCCCTAGAACAGGAAAGACCTTTTTATTTACTGTGAAAGCTCAGCCCAGAAAAAGCAGTTATGATGAAATATAAATAAGGCACGTGATAATACAGATTATTTCTGCCATGACTTTATGCAACAGACAATTCTGAACACAGCAAATTTCCCATCTCTGTGCAGAAAAAAATCAAAAATAATATAGTGATATGATGAGGAAAACAAAAAGGGGATGAAAGGACTAAAAGCTGGTATGATTTTATTAGGTATAGAGATAAAGCTATAGGAATCAAAAGTGAAGGAAAAGGCAACTCTGAATTTTCCAGATTGGAGAGATATATGCTTAAAAATATGCACACACCAATTTCAATACTGAGAGTGGTCAAATTAAACTGCTGTAGGATAACAGAGAACACCAAGCAGAACTGAGCTCCAGGAGGCATTTACAGCATGACCTCTATGAAATAACAGGCAGCACTATCAGACAATCTTGCACAGTGTGTGACAACAATGTCTCCAAGTTGCTTTCATTTCTCTGAAAAATCTAGACTTGCTGACACAATCCTGTGAGGTGTCAACATAAAGCATTCATATGTCCCCATTTGCTAGAATGGAGGGCATCAATTACTCAGGCAACAATTTTGTCTGCTTTATTATTGTGGAAACTTGTTCCATAACAGCTTGTTATCCTTTTTGTAAAAATTAAAACTGTACTATTAATAACTCTTTGACAAGGCTTCAGATCTCAATTACATTAATAATAAATTCTTGGCTTTATGTGCTAACTCCTCATCTTTTTCATCCATAACAAGACTTTATAAAATTGGCAAAGAAACTGGAAACAAAGCAAAACTACATGATATTCCTCAAAAAGAACTTTCTAGCCTCCTACTCTGTAAGATGAGCAAGTATTCTGTACATTCAGTAACCCTTCTTGGTTTTAGCTAAAGTTTTGGAATGTTGAAAGAACTGCACACATCCGGGAGCAGAGGGCTCCATTATTGTGTTTCTGTTGTGGTGGATCCTGGGTTTATGATTTAGAAAAAGCAGAGAGGTGGTACCAGCACAGGAATGGAATGAGTTATTTGTGTTCCAGGTACACTCACTCCTGAGCCACACAGCCTCCTGTGGGTGTTCCCCCACAGCCTCCTGAGTCTCTCTTTTCCAGACTGAGTGTCAGCCAGGTATCAGAACAGAGGGGATGGCAGACAGCCAAGAGTCTCTTCCTAACACACTGCACAGATCCAATAAAAGGGTTTGGTTTTGTTTTTTTTTATGAACTGCACATCCAAACTTCATTGCCTATTTTAACACTTATATAACATATTACATTGATAATCCTGTAGGTCTAGGGTGGGAACATTGAGGAACAGAAAATTATAAACATGACTACTCCTTTACTTGAAATATCATCCATTGGGCACGAGTTAGATCAGTTCTGCAAAGACTATACAGGGTCTGTTTGCAAACCAAATTTTTTTTAGTTTAGACCAACATATTTCTAATGGGGCTACTATTCAAAACCATCACAGAAGCAGAGAATCAGTCTTACAGTTGTCCAAATCACACCCCCAAAGTCCTGCCAACTTCGGTTAACCCTCAAAAGATAAGGCAGAATAATCTTTGCCTTAAGCTTTCACACTTGAATCTCTAAAAGTTACCACAACCTAAATAATGAACATAAAAATCTCAAGAAAGGACCTAAACTGATGCAAATGGGAGCAAACCAAAATCTTTTACTGCTTTACAGAAAGAAACATATATAATATTAGAATCAGTGAAACCAAGTCGCTTTTCCAAGATACTAAAGACAAAACATTTTCAGAGGTGATTGCCTTCCACTTGGATATCCCAGCACAATCTGGTGTTTTCTATTGCTGTGAGGAAATAGACTCACTGCTGTGAGGAAATTGAGGTCTTGATGTGTCTTGGAACAGAATTATTAGTAAAGCCATGCTGACTGCACAAACTTCTTGGGTTTTTAAACCAGTTTTTCCTAAGGTAATCCCTCTTTAACGATACAGTGTGTTTTTGAGACTTTTTATTGTAGTAAATATATGTTTTCCCCCTCTCTCTAAACCACTAAAGAGTCAACATGTCATGTGTCTGCCAGTCAGGGAAAAGGCAAAACTGGATTTTCACACAGGACAAATTTGTTATTAGTGAACTCTGTGTCTTACATACATGGAAGAAGTCATAAAAGCATTCAAATGCTTTTACAGAAATAACTTCACAAGGAGCAGAGGGGTTGAAGATGATAAACAGTTACACATTTTAAAATTAAAAAGCCCAAAACTTCCAGATGTAGTACAGATATTCCATCTTATAGTTTTCAATACCTCTCTGCAGAGGATTGAGACAAAATCTTTGCAAAAGGCACATTATCTCTCATGTACTTATTACTTGGCCTCTGCTCCTGAGGAAGAATCATTGACCAAAGAAGAGAATAAATGCTCTCAAATTTTGGCAGTGGGGTTGTTAGAATTTTACATCAAAGAACTATTTCTTACCAAAATAGAAAAAAAAAAAGCCATAAATTCTATGTAGCTTTAAGCTATATCAAGCTATATCATAAAATTCAAAAAGGAAAAATATCCTTGACACTCTATAGAAGTTCTTTATGAACCTGAATAATGTTTTGGAGTCAATCAACCATCAGAATATCTTCTACCTTAGACTGTCAATATTGCTTGCTTATGTAGGATTTTGTTTTGTTTTTGTATATACCAACTTCTGTAAGCTAACCATAGATAATTTCAGGAACAAAAAGAAATAATTAAATAATGTACCAACTTCTGCATTCATCTGTTCAAAGGAAAAACAAGAAAAAAAAAGGAAAAAAAGGTAAACTTTAATGTCATTGAGGAAAAGGAGAACACAATAAAGAAACACAGCTTCAGACATTTAAAAAGAAAGCTGTAACACATTCTCCTATAAACAATTCTTATGCTAACAGCTGGATAAGAAATCTTCAAGGTTGAGAATCCATTTCCACAGCATCAGCCACTGTCCAAACACATCATATTTGCTGTTTAATTGAAAGGACTTCACAATGTCTTATACAGGACATGTGGAGTTCCAAATGCAGTTCTGAGCTGTCCTGATTTGAATATAAATAAACGAGCATTGTTAAATATTCTGTATGGTCAGAGGGAACATAAAAATGTTCTTGAATATACCCAGTGTCTTTTTTTCTTTTTTGTTTTACTTCTTTTCCTTCTTTCCTTTCTCTAACATTGCCATGACTCAATGATGAGCTTGCACGAGGGGCTGTTCCCAAAAGTGGTGCTAATCCTGCAGCTGCTCCTGGCCCCCCCTGGCCTCTGCAGGGCCCTCTCACAGGGGCCCAAACCTGCACAGGAACAGGGCAGAACAAGGCTGGGGATTTGACTGGCTAAATTAACCGGAGCAAATTGTCAGCTGCATCCAGATGAGTTTCCAGACTTGGTCCAATGAGCAGCTGCACAAACACACACATGGAAGGGCAGGACTGCCCTTTTCCTTGCAGCTTCCCCTTATTTCCCCCAGGACATGGCTAAGGATGGAGCCACACTTTTCCACTCTCCAGCAGACGCAGCCAAGACAGTAATGGGAGGTACAAAAGAAAAAGTTTCTATCAGCCTTGTACTGATTGGCCTCTAGAGAGTGTGAACAGCAAAAGTGCTGGAAATGCTTTGGGTTTATAATTTTTAATACATGCTCAAAAAAAAGTGGAAGTTCTCTAGGCTTTTATTATAAAAGTACCACAAGAGCAGTCCAAATACCAGCCTTAGCTGCTCAGTCATATCACTTGTGGAGTCACTGGAGCCTGCCCTGCCTCCCCACCCCTAAAACTGTGGCAGCATGAACATTACAGGTCTGACTTCACTGAAGGACAATCTGGGCCTCAATAACAGCACTGCTCATTGCATTGCATTTTTTAGAAGCCTTTTCTCAGAAATGAGACTCTCAAACTACCTGCCAACCAGGTCTCCTAAGATACACTAAAGCCTGGCCTCCAAAGGAGAAAGGAACACAAGGAACACCAAAGGTCACTGTTTCATGCTCCATGTCTGTATTACACACCATACTTCACTACAATACAATTCAATTTTACTCTTAGAGACCAAACCATATTTTTTGCTGTGGAAATTGCCAAAGCAGACTTCCCCCAACCCCCTCTCATTTACCAGTTTTCTCTTTTTTATTCTAAAATCACCGACTGTGAAGCAGGACATCCCCATGTTGTTTAAACAGGCATTGTGAAGCAAGAAACTGCACTTTGAAGGAAGCAGAACATCAGTGTGCTAACAGGATTCCCTGCAAGAGAAGGAGAAGGGCCTGCATGCCAATGCTCCAGCTCAGGGGTCTGAGTGGAGACAGAGCTGTGGGCACCCCACGGCCAATGCACCTGAGAGTCCTGATCTCCTTGTCCCCGTCCTGCTCTCCTTGTCCCAGTCCTGCTTTCTTTGTCCCAATCCTGCTCTCCTTGTCCCTATCCTGCTCTCCTTGTCCCTATCCTGCTTTCCTTGTCCCCATCCTGCTCCCCTTGTCCCAGTCCTGCTCTCCCTGCCCCACCCTCCTTGTCCCAGTCCTGCTCTCCCTGCCCCACTCTCCTTGTCCCAGTCCTGCTCTCCTTGTCCCAGTCCTGCTCCCCTTACCCCACTCTCCTTGTCCCAATCCTGCTCTCTTTGTCCCAATCCTGCTCCCCTTGTCCCAGTCCTGCTCCCCTTGCCCCACTCTCCTTGTCCCAGTCCTGCTCTCCTTGTCCCAGTCCTGCTCCCCTTGCCCCACTCTCCTTGTCCCCGTCCTGCTCCCCTTGTCCCAATCCTGCTCCCCTTGTCCCAGTCCTGCTCTCCTTGTCCCAGTCCTGCTCCCCTTGCCCCACTCTCCTCGTCCCAGTCCTGCTCTCCTTGTCCCCGTCCTGCTCCCCTTGTCCCACTCTCCTTGTCCCACTCTCCT
>JAWWMU010000041.1:4066281-4071099 GCA_035048155.1 Cinnycerthia olivascens | reverse complement strand
AGATAGATAGATAGATAGATAGATAGATAGACAGACTTTTTAGCTACAGTACCTGAGAGATACCAACCAACCAGGGGCCTGCATTGGGTCACCCTCTAGTTGTAGCACTAGCTACAATGGACTACTTGTTTTCTTTATGGTGGAAAAGGGATATTTTCTGCTTTGAGAGCTCGCAGCTCTATGGACAGGCAAAGGAGGAGAAGGAGGAGGCAGCAACTCCCAGAAGTTTATTAATTAAATTCTCCTCCTTTGTCTGAGGGAATTGTGATGACTTTGAAGCCAGCTCTGGTCTCAGCCATAGCTCTGGCCTGTTGTGTTCCCCTTCCTTTGCCCTTTTATCTCCTCATTCCCCTATTTAGATCACAGGAATTTGTGGCTCTGCAGCTGCACAGCCGAGTGTGATGCTGGTCACTTTCCTCTGGGCATTTTTGCACGATGAACAAAAACTTGTGCAAAATGAAACTTCCCTCAGAGTGACCTGTCCAAAAGGATCAGGGAGCAGGAGGAAGGGTTTTCACATGGGGCAGGGTCTTGGGCAGCAGGAGGTGCTCCTGTGAAGTGTCGGGAGAACATGGTTGTGGCTATGCGAGGGGCTCTGCTGGGGTGTGCAGCAGATGCAGACAGCTGAAGAAGGAAGGGTGCACACAGAGCTGAGCCCTGGACAGACATGCCCTGCAAGGCCACCCCTTGCTGCCTTGATGGATGGCAATCCCTGTCAGCCCATGCATGGGCATTATTCTTTGCAGGACTCAAAGAGTCCAATTCATTATAGCAAAGCCTATTTTTTTTTCCCTTTTTCCACTCCAGTGGAGCATAAATGACCTGAATAAATCCTACTCCTTTGGCACATGTAATGCATGGAATGTGTTGCCGGCGCTGTAACAAGATTTATCTCTTGGCGCATGTTGTGAACACACATTTCTTTCCAGTCAGTAGAATTGTTATAACTATAGAGCTTGATTATTGAAAGGGGAGCTGGTTGGTGGAAGGAAGATATATAAATGTGATATACACAGTACACGTCAGCCACACCAGCTGGAAAAATCCATTTATTTCCACTGACTGAATAACTCACTTTTGATTCCAGTTTATACAGGTAGGAACACGATTACTCAGTGCCTGTCTCCAATAACTCAGCTAGTGTTGAGCTTTGTTTAGTCTTTGTGGCCAGAGCCAGCTCCTCTTCAGAGCTCCATATCAGCAATTCCACAGGTGTTCCTGTGAGAACTGGTACAGACCTGCCCTGCTCTAACTTTGGCATCTCGGGCAAGTGGCAGGATGTCCACCGGGGCAATGGACATATATGTAAAAGTAGTAGCAAAGGGACACAAATGGATTTATGTTGTACTTACAACCATAAAAAACCATTAGAAGTTTGGTGGGATGGTGGTTGTGCCACAGAATGCAAGAAATTTCTTTTAAGGTGTTGGAAATGCCAGTCACTTTTGCAAAGGTCCATCATGAGGTCTCTTGCTTGAACAGGGGCTGTGAACACAAAGATCTGTGCATCACTAAGAAATAAAAACCTCCACCACAGTGCTTCAGTGACCCCAGCCTTCTTGGAGGAACAATTTTGCTGTTTGTGTGTGGATTTCAGGAAATGTGGCTCAAGTGCTGTTGCTGTCCCACTCTCCTTGTCCCACTCTCCTTGTCCCAGTCCTGCTCCCCTTGTCCCACTCTCCTTGTCCCAGTCCTGCTCTCCTTGTCCCAGTCCTGCTCCCCTTGTCCCACTCTCCTTGTCCCAGTCCTGCTCTCCTTGTCCCTCTCAGCTTGGCACACCTGTGTTTTCCTTCGAGAGCCTAGGGCAGAGGAGGCTGTGCACCCAGTTTTCATCCTGGCAGCCTCACAATGTGTCCTGAGCATTTCCCTGGAAATAAAAATCACTTCCAGCCCCAGCCAGAACGTGGGATACCCATAACACTCCCGGGAGAAGATCTGTGTTGTATTAGAGGGAGAAGGGCATTTGTAGGACTCAAAGTAGGACTTTGAGGATGAAAGAACAAAATCCTGCAATGGCCAATTTTATAATTAATCTTTGGGAAAACTGGAAGCTGTTAATATTATGAAATCTGAACCCATTCAGATTTCATCCATCTCACACTATTTTTTTCACCTTTACCCATCATTAACAGTTCAGCTCCTTCAGGACAGCATTTCTGTACCCTTCCATATATATGTAGACACTGCAAATTTCTAACCTGCAATCACCAATTAAACACTGTTCTACTTCTCTGCCACAACTGTCCATTACCTCAAGACTTCTAAAAAAAGATGGAAAGAAAAGTTGAACAAAGTTACAAAGTCTGTTGATACGACGTAGAAATCTACCTTTTAGATAATTTTTTAAGTTTAAAAAATACAAAAATAATTTCCTCTGTCACAGTTACTAGCTAATGACCCAAAATGGTTTTTGCCTGTGTAACTGTACAAATCTAAAATTCCAGGTACTTCCACAGCACTTCAGGAAAATCAGAGAGGCTTCGTTTTCTACAAAAACGTCACAGAACAGGAAACAAAGGTTATTTTTCAGTGTCCCTAAAAATAATGAATTGGCAGTATTTCACCCTACAACTAAAGCACATTAACTACTTAAATAAACAAAATAGGACATTCAGCAGTCCTACAGAGCCTTGCCAGTTCTCATGGATATGTCTTTCAAAGAGACTATGTATATTTTCTACGGTTCTGCATCCAGTACCTTCAAAAAGCATGAAACCCAATCCAGAAATAGTTCTGACATGCCATTATCATTACTATTTTGCTTATGGTTTTATAATACCAAAAGCTCATCAGCTTCTCTATAATAGAATTTGTGATATTTTTAATGTGCAGTAATCGTCACATAAAGAAAAATCACAAATGAGCATACAAGAGAAAACAGTCTTTTCATGTCTTCCATTTCCAAGAAAAGACAAATAATAGGTGTTATTACATGGTCCCTTATAAAAATTTATGGGATACATTTTTGCAGGCACATTAAAAATGAGAAACACAATGTACAATTGAAGACAAAATGTAACAAACAAAGAATAACAGGGTTCCTCTACAAAATGTTTCCTGCAAAATGGGTTCTGTAACAGAATTCAGTTACGTGTTGGATTCCCTCATGGACCCAACCCCATTCCAGCCAAAGGCTTTAACACAAGGTGGGAATTTTGGACTAGCACACCTCATAATGGGAAAGTTTTTCGATGCAGCTGACAGCTCCAGCAGGACAACAGCAATACGTGAAAGGAAAAATAAGGAGCAGGAATTCTTGAGTGACCTGGTTCAGTCTCTGTTAGTGCCCTGCCTGCTTTGGCCAGCCAAATGAAGATAGGCACTGGCACCAGGATTTTCCCATACTTTGTGTTTCTCTTAAAAACAAAACAAAACAAAAACAAAACCCAAACAACACCAAACAAACAAAAAAAAAAATTAAGCTCACAGAGCAAATCAATGTTTATTGTTTTTGCAGAAAATGTGTCTCAAGACATATCAACATACATGACAGACCTGGGGCACATTCAGAAATGGACACATTTGACAGTTCCAGGATAGATACATTTCTTTATCTATACATGTGTACTGCATAGGGTATCTGCTCTCAACAGCCTGAAACAGGAAACTTTGCCCAGTTTTGTTTGTCCTTGTCCTGCAGGATCAAATCAGATCGTTAACAGTCACTACAGGTGACATTTTTGAGGTGTCTGTGGTTCTCAAGGGGATGAGCTGGCTGAGACTGAGCCCACACACAATAACTGTGTGTTTTCCTATATTTCAGCAGTCCACTTCAAATTGTTAATGCATGCTAATATAACTTGCTCATATATGCTCTAAAGCATGTATAGAAAACATATTCACTAAGGTTTTCCTGAACTACACATTCATTATCAGCAAAGTAAACCTCAGGAACAGAAAGGACATAAGGAACTTTAAATGAGAACAGTTGGACATTTTTCACATTGTGTGCCACTGTAGAATTCTTTTAAAATCCATTCCAATAGTTTCTTTAGAACAATTTAAAATAATTAACAGCTCTGTCAATAAAGTAGCAAGGTATAAAACAGTGTTTCTTTTAAACCAAAACTTATAAAAGCAGAGAATGTAGGCTTCGGGGTGACGATTTTTGTATCATACCAATAAAATTATTAACTCCAATCTAATCCTTGATATGTTTTAGAATTGGGTCAAAATAATAAGCAGTAAATATTTAGAAATTTTCACTAGTGTCTTTCATATTCTCCGTGTAAATACTGCTTGGAAAAGTTAACTCTCTGTTGCCAGCCTTCCACAAAGGTGCTGTTCTCGCTTGTAAATGCATGCCATTATCACTTCAAAAGTGTGACATCAGTTACCTGTCACCAGGCTTGCAATTAAAGCACTGTTTAGAGAAAGTGGAGCCTGCTTGTCTATTGATGCAGGGCGACAATTGTCTGTAATTTTAATCGGGGTTACATGCATGTGTTGATAAAAGATGAGACCTGTTAGTGTCACTATTTTGCTTTCATCTTTAGCTATTCTACTTCTCGCTTTTTGTTCTCTAATTTTAAAAATGCTCATTGTGATGTTTTAAAAGGAATCCCAAGTTGCATTAAAATAGCGCTGGAAGCTGCACACTGTGATTAGATAAAAGTGGCTCTAATGCATTAGGAGGTGTTGAGTTAATAGGAAAACAGCTTTGATTCAGTAGCCTCTGTCTGACGAGCCACTACAACAGAAGTAAAAAGGCAGTGGGCAACTCCCCTCTAATCACCTCCTGTTAGCTGCAACTACAGGCAAATTGCTGGTGAGGATTAAGTGGGGAGACTATCACAGGATCAGTGTCAAGCAGAAAAA
>JAWWMU010000041.1:3983781-4061281 GCA_035048155.1 Cinnycerthia olivascens | reverse complement strand
GATGTTTTCATTAATTGGCCAGAACCCTCATTTCATTATCTCAGACAAGAGAAACAGGGACCGTAAGAAGGCATTGTAATTTTAAAGCAATGCAATCCTTCATCTGACTAGAATACAATATGAATATTTCACTGTTTGAATGACTCTAATTTTTCACTTACTGCTCAGGCAGAACTGATTCGAGACAGCACTCCATTTCTTTTAAAAAAATATGCATGGGTTCAAAAGTGCATGCCAACATATGGACATAGAGTAATTCTTTAAAAACTCAGCACTGGAGGCTATGAAGAGCAGATCTTATACAGAAAAAAAAAATCAATATAAAGAAAAAAATTGTTCCAGATGTAATTGAAGTCATACATTTTTACATGACTTCTGCTATACACCCAATTACTGCTATTTATCAAACAGCAGACACCATTGAACCTGGCAGCATAAAAAACAAATTTTACTAAGTTAGGAAAAAAAATTTAAAAAAAGAAAAAATCATCAGAAAGGGAAGGAAAAAAAGATACAAATAATAAATAATTCAATATTCCTGAGGAAAGCTCTTGCAGAAAAGGCCTGACTGATTCAAACATCAGACGTGAGGCTGACAAGAGATATATCGATTTAGACAATTCTATCATTATTATTCCAGCCTGAGTCCTTCAGAAAAGCTGTTCTTTTTGCCCCTGTTTTTACTGCTGTAACTACCAACCTTTGCTCTTCTACCTTCCTCTCTTTGAACT
This sequence comes from Cinnycerthia olivascens, assembly GCA_035048155.1. Classification (NCBI taxonomy): domain Eukaryota; kingdom Metazoa; phylum Chordata; class Aves; order Passeriformes; family Certhiidae; genus Cinnycerthia; species Cinnycerthia olivascens. The sequence continues at coordinate 4,060,550 of JAWWMU010000041.1, read as the reverse complement.
TGGATTCATTATGGCTTTATTCTCAGTCTACCTATAAAACAGTAAACAGAAATCCTGCTTTCTTCTATTTGAAATCTAAGTTCTGTTAAAGATCCAATGGTGGAAAATATTTGCTTTACGTACATGTGACTTCAGCGCTTCCTTAAAATAGGTCAAGTGCTTCTTGAAGCTTGTAATTATAAGAATAGGCCTTTCTTCAGGATTAAATACATGCAAGATGACAGCACTGTTTATCTCCAATTTAACTTTGCAAAATTCAGACCTTTACCAAACTTACCTGGGACTGCCTCTAAGTTTATATGTGGAGGTAAACGATTTTTTGTACACAAACTGATGTTTTAGTTTGTTTTCTCTACCTAAATAGGACTACACCACTGCAGCTGTTCTCAAAAAGCCAAACAAAACAATTAAAACCCAGCCCCAAATCCTTGTAGGTCAATGGAAATCAGGAAAATGAAGCTAGAATTCCAGTAGAATCACTGGAGGAAAGCATTCCTCCGTTAGGCATCTGCAAGCAGAACTATTTCTTTGCTGTTCCATGTGTTAATTACAACCAGATAGGAAGGATATGCCATGGAAAATTAACAGTTTTGCAAAGACATCAGAGGTAAACACACAAAACAGGAGCTGCTTAAGGGTCAGGAGAGCAAGTCAATTTTGAAGAAAGATAAAAGAACTGTCATGTATATGATTGCTTATGGAAGAGAAGAGGGCAATCCTGCCTTGTTATCATCAGTTAATTAGGCACTACAGTCAGGCGTGCACACGCTGCAACATTTGCCATGGTAATCAAATGTATTATTCAAATGTGAAACAAAACAAAAGTAAGGCAACTCTGACATGGGAGAATGCAATCTGCCCAAACAGAGGTACTGAATTAACTCTTTCTGTTAAAAGGAATCTCAGGGAAATGTTACATCAACTTTCTCAAACTGCACTGCCTTGAAATTCAGACTACAATTCTGCTTCTAAAGAAAATACTCTTTTCCAAATTTGATTCACATGTGAGGTGATGACCTTTGCAAGCAAAGACAAGGGTAATGAAAAGCAATTGATAGTGCAGTAGGATTCTGTTATGTCTTTAATATAAATATGACACTGAGACTAACAAATGCACTCTTGACAAAGTATGCAATCTCCTGAGTAAAAAAGGAAAAAGAGAAAGCAATATACCACATTTTCCTTGTCCTGAGCCATAACTGCAAGGAAAAATAAAACTAATAACTGCTCTGCAAATGATGTGATGACACCATGTGATAACTACCCTGTCTCACTAAGGCTTCTACCACGTTACTGCACAACCAGTCTTTTTTCAGTTTGTACAAAATGAATGGGTTTGGTGCTATTTTTATTTGACTGGACAGAAGAAATCCAATACTAAGTTTGGTACCAAAATTAGGATCTTTGCCAGGAAATGACAGCAAGCTAATGGCTTCTTACATCTTAATATTAAACTTTTAGACAACACCATTTTCAGATCATGCGTTTCCTTTACACGAGATTGGCAAGAAAAATCCCACTGGACTTTTCTCACTTGAAGCAAGCTGTGTGTCCCTAAAGGTGACTCTGTATAAGCTCCCTGCTAGGACTGTGGGAAGGGAGAGCAGGGCACACCTCCTCAGGAAAAACCCGGGAGAAGTGGCAGAGAGATTCCAATGAGCTGATGAGCTCTGTGTCTGCAGGAAGAGGTGAAGGACCTGGAGAGGAGCTGATCAGTCAGAAGCACCCTTCCATCCATCCCTGCTCCCTGGGCAGGAGCCTCTGAGCCACCAGCCCACACTGCTTTCTCCCAGGTCCTGCACAATGATGCCATGAGGGAACCTCTGAAACTGTGATAATCTCACAGTGCTTTGTCATCCTCTGCCTCTTCCTGAAGCAAGGAAACAAATCCTCCAGGGCAGGGGCTCTTCAAACCGAGGACTCTGATGTGGCAGGTCACCTTCTGCCAAACCCCAACTGCAGAGCAAAGACAGGATGGAGCACTCCCTGCACTCCAGACCTGCCTCTGCCAGGCTAGGAAATAACTGATACTTTTTCACGCTCATTTTGTAGTTCTTGAAACGTTTTCCAACTTCATATTCTTGCATAACAACTATGGCTTCCTTCTATTCTGCAGAAAAAAAAAAACCACTGACAATACAATAAAGAAAAATATCTTTGCTGAGTGGGCAGGTACTGACCAACTTCGATGATTAAATTATTCTACAAATATCAGTGAAAAGAAGTAATAAAAATACAAAATTATGTAGCAAAGTATTATCTATTACACTATTAGTTTGAAGACAGCTGCCACCAAAAGATATATATCCCTAGTGAAAATCAATGCAAATGGAATTTATCTAACAAATCTGTATTATTTTTTCGAATGTCTCTCTTTTCCAATCCCTCCGTTTCCTGCACAATATTCTCAGTGTTTGACCATCTCAATCAAATATTATAGAAGAAAATAACACAATACAGAAGTCACTCTTCTGATCAAATTAGGCTAACACGGATCAATATAAAACCTGAGTGCATCTGCAATCTCAGAGTCTTCAGCGTCCAGGCATTCAGTAATCTATGAGAAAGAAGTAATATCAGTTTCTTTGACATGGACATTTTCTTTTAGTCAGTCTGTCACTTCCCATTTCAGTTAACAAAATGTTGGATGCAGCTCATCATTGGACAAATATTACAGTCCTATAGAATAAAAAATGGGAGGAATTGTTTCATACTGAAAATTTAGTACAAAAACAAATCTGCAAGGAATCCTACAAGCTTTAGAAGACAGAGATATATAAATGTGAAAACATAACACTACATATACACCTTTTTTTTTCCATAAATCAGTCAGAAATGCTTAAAGTTTATTTTGGAAGAAAGAATTTTAATAATAAACCCCATTTAAAACAGAAAAAAAAAAAAAAGGCAGCACCTTGAGGTAATACAACTTCCTGGGGTCACAAAGAGGTCTTGTTTTTCCTTTCAATCAATGCAAATATTTACTATGATCAGAGAGAGACAACCTAGCTACTAAATCAGTTAAACATTCATCTTGCTAATACAGACAGGTATGTTCTCATAACCAAGAGATGCAAGCATCTCGTGGTCAATGGGCAAAACATCTGGGCTGAGGAAAGGACATAGAAAGAAAACAGCAATCTGCAAAAATAACTTCATTTATTCCTTTTTACATTTTACTGCATTTCCAACTGTCACATTTATGTAGCTGGAATCTAAAGTGAGAGTGAAGCAAATAATGCCCATCCAAGACTCACATTTGACTGTGTGTTACCCACTCTAAAACTGCACTGCCAACTGTTTCAAGACTCCCTGAGACCCCCAAGCCCTTTACCAAGGATGAACAGCAGCACTCACCCTATGAAAGGTCATACAAATATTTGCTATGTAAAGAGAAACTCAGATACATACGGAAAATCAGGAGCACTCAAAATTTATTGAAACATGTGAAATTAGCACAAAGAAAATGTCCTTTCTTACTATTCTACCTGGAAGGGAAATATCCAAAAAGAAAGAAAAACAAAACACCCTTTCCTTTCACTTTTCATCCCATAAGGCACCTGCACCCATTACATCACATATTAAAATTTCTCAGACCTTGCTCTTTATCTACACAAACTTATTCTGATTTCTGTTTCAGTGTGAAACTCTTTTCACTACACCTAAAGAAGCAGTAAAGTTTTAAGAGTGGTACACAAAAATATTTCTATCTTAAATAGCCCTCATCTTATTGTGCTTTCCATTTAAAAAACTCTTTAGTTGTAATAGACCTCACTTTGTAACTGTTCCACACAAAAGAAAACGCATCTCAAGTAGTAGAAAGTCATTGATAGCATATACAAACATCTACTAATAGAGCTGGGATTCCATATCTGCATAATTCACTAACGTTAATTAAAACTCTGCAGAAGATCTTCAAGTATAATGCCTGAGTTTTTAGATTACATGACACTTGAAAAGTTCAACTTGCGCACATCTTACTGATGCACAACATAAAAACTGATTTTCAAGAATAAGGGTCAACATGGCACCGCATCATTATTACAAGGAACTCAATTTACTGTTTCAGCCTCTTTATTTTAAGATATTGCAGTTTTATCATTTTTTTCCACACTTTAATTTGTTTGATTATTAGGCAAATACCATATCAAAGCAGTGAGACTAAAGAGAAATTTCATGCTCTTGAACTTCAGTAAGAAATACCCACCAGCAATAAAGTGAATACAATGCAATCTTGAATTGCCAAGGCTCATCTCAGCCCCAAAGAGAGCAGGTAGGTGGTGCTTAGAAAAATACAGTTGTCTGGAAAGACTAAGTGCATTATGAGAAGCTTTTCTTTCACAGGACTATTATTTCCTGATTATAATAGCGTCACCTGATATTTTTTTCTACATCAGCAGGAAATAACAACACTTTGGGATTTTAGAAATCTCTTTGAATGTGTAAAATAATTTAAACATACAGTGTTCTGCATTATCTTTCAATGGGATTGTGCTCCGAGTGGGTATGGATATGATTACAGCATTAGCTTTTCCTCTTTTGCATTTAGAACATTTTTTCTCCACTCATGTTGATAGGAAAAGAAAAAAAGTACCCTCAATCCACTAAAATAAATACTTCTGTTATATTCTGTTGCTTCAACAATGAATAAAGCAACCATGCAGGTTTATAATATCAATTCACAGGGTTCTTTCTGCTTCAGTGAACTGTTTCTGAAAGGTTCAGAACAAAGCTACAGGCAGATCGGACAAAGCTGCTCTAACAGGATTTACATTATACTCAAACTGATAAGAGCCCATCAGAGAGCTGCTCAATCTCCAGTACCTTTGCTCAGAGTGGCACGAGGGCTGGGAGCCTTTCATTCTCAGCACCTGATCACAGCATCTGTGTTACACTTACCAGCTTAAACGCCAATCCAATCTCACCTCTGTAGGATAATTTATATTTCCTCCTCTTCCTTTCCAACCTCTTTGTCAAGTGCATTGGGATGGGGATAAAATGGGATGCCAGGAAAGCTACAGTAATATTGAGTTTTCATAAACTGCACTCATATAGTTATGAAATGGAGTAAATTACCTGCATGTTAAAAAATATTCTATATTCAAATCATTGGTTGACACTTCTGAGTGGAAGGAGGGAGATGGCATCCCAAGCGAAAGCAAACATAATGTTCAATAAATAATTACTTAAATACCACCAGGTGAAGTCATTGTCCTAGATTCCTTATGAGCAATGAGTTTCTCTGTGCAGTCTTTGCTACAGTGACATTTCTGAACACGTTTCTGCTTCAAGTAAATGCAACATTTCAGGTTTTTCCTTCCTTTCCCCTTAACCACCTTTATCTTTGCAGCCCACACTGATTATGCCAGACTACCCCAAAGAACCCTGGTTTCCTTGTTGCTATTGAACATTCAATAAACATTCAAATAGAAAACATTTGTGCACAGCAATAAAGTGAGAGCTTTAATTAAAGCACAAAAGAAAACATCACAGCATTTACAGAATGTAAAGCTGCTATTCTAGAGATTCCCAATTACCTGCTAGAGGTGATTCCCTCCAAGTTCCTGGCTCAGGGCAGTACCTGAGCAGATTTTTTGCATCACCATCACGAGCAGTCCCTGGTTACACCTTTTCTGGCAACCAGCACTGTCCACGATCCAGCCTTTTTCACTTAAACCATAGTAATAGTCGAGCAACAGTTCAAAAACAAGAACAGCAATTAAAATGCACATTGCTTTTTAATGCCATAAGCACAATGGCTGGACTCACCAGGGAGGCAGGATGGAAACTGCTCTGCGCCAAGGCTTGGAATTAATTCCTGCTGCCACCGAGTGCTGTTTGCCTGAGCATTTTGCACTGCACTGGTTGTGATCAGCCACAAGTTTGGGGCTCTTATTACCTCAAGGAAATCTTGGCTTTTGGAAGCACTTTTTCTTCCCAGAATGAGACAAACCCTGAAACAGAGCTGATTTGTGATCTGCAAAACTCCTGACTCAGCAAGACAAAAAAGCAAACAAAGGAAAGAAATATCCTTACCAAAGGTGGTAGGAACAAAGTGTCTATAGCAACTTTGCTTAGTGGAATGAAAAAATCCCAAGCCCACCAAATACACAAAATATTAATAATTTGAATGTCTCACTAAAAGGACACTCCATCACCCAAAATTATGACAGCAATACAGTGAAATTTTTACAGTAGTCTGTAACAAATGGTTAAATCAGCATATTAGTCACGTATAGCCGATGAATATCTTCCTTTCATAAGAAGAAGTTAATTTTAAGAATGTGATACCCACATAAACAATGCAAGTCTGTACGAAAATGTTTGACTCCTGATGTTTAGTTACAAAGAAAAGAGATGTTGTTAAATCTGCAGGGAAGGTTCTCCTGCTTCACAAAAAGGTTTAAATGGCTGTGTTCATGAAAACGTAAACGCTTGTTCTGAGCAACTTTCACTTCAGCTGTAAACTTTGCCTTGGCTGTATGTTCTTTGGCAACACCTGGTGGAGTTTGGATAAAACTACAATAATATTGTAAAAGAAAAGTTAAGGCTACTCCTGAACTTTTTGTCTAAATGCTTCTGAAGTTACTTAAACTGTTCACAAAATACAAACTTCAAGTTAAGAGGAAACAATTTCTTGGGTTTCACAAAACTTCAGTGGGTATTTTTATAATATCAAATTCCATAATACAATAATTAGAATATCTAGCTTTGATCTTGAGATTAGTAGTCAGCTTCATTTGCACTATTATAAGGAAAAAAGAAAAAAAAAATTAAAAATGCCTTCTACCAAATGCAACCTAGAGGAAAGAAAAGATTTCATGTTTACAATAAATTAACTGTCACTCAGCAACAAATTGAGGAAACTGTCATCTCTACACAAAAAAATACAATGAAATAAAGCACATGGTTTAAAACGACATTTTAAGAGAAATTGTCTGACCCCATTTTGTACTTTCTCTGTTAATGCCAGGGAAAAGTTTGTCCATTTAGTCATTAACAGACAGAAGTCATTCCAACTGAACAGAGAACAAGAATCTGCTGTGGCACAGACTTTCTGAAATTATAATCCATCAAAAACTATTCACATGGTGGGGGAGGAGGCTTCTCCTCCAAGTGATAGTACAGGAAGCATTCAGCATAATATGAATAATATGACACAGGGACTGTCAAATTAGTCTCATTAAAAGTACTGTAATTAACAGAAGGGAGCCCATTGTACTTATCACAGTCAGCCACTTGTATTCAAATCATGCTGAAGAGTTCTGAGGCCCAGAAACATATTTCTTGTTTTTCTTTATCTTTGTTCCCCTATCAAAGCACTAAAACCCAGCAGCATGTTACCCCAAGAATAACATTTAAAGAGAATTTGTGATTTATTTTCTCTTTATTGCCTAGTAATAAATTAATGAAGAAATCTCCTGACACAGGTGAAATTCTCTTTTATGGAACACTTTCAACTTATTAAAACCTAGGTTGAAATGAAATATGATGCTAAGAAATAATAGTATTGATGGCCAACTTTTTTTTTTTTTTTGGGTACCAATTTCTTCTACTTTACCATTTTAGATTCTTATGTTTGGAAATGCACTATCTCCTTTGCAAATTGGTTGTGAGATGTCAAACATTTTTGTCAAACAATGTTCAGAAACAGAATGTGGGATTACTTTACAGATGTGAAATACCTAACAGCTCGCAGCCCATCGTTCCAGCCTGTCTCTGATACATTCATTTTACAAACAGATATAATGCTGCAGGTTGAAAGTTAAACTAAGATGAGGTACATGTCAATATGTTACTAAAATATCACCATGAAAAAGAGTTTAGATATAAAGCAATTAAGCATTGAAGTAACACTATCCATCGAAAAATAGGATCTAAACTATAAATTAGGACCTAAACTTTAAAGAACAAGCCTGCTTTTGATTTCTCCAATGCCTTTCACCAGAGCACCATGAAGGACTTGGCAGTAATTAAGGAACTGAACTTCCAAGAGGTCTGGAGAAGAGTATAGGGATCATTTAACCTGCCACTGAAATGCAGCCACCTTTCGGCTGAAGCACAGAAGCACCAGGACATTCTGCAACTGCTTTTGAAAGAAAAGGAAGGGAAAAGTCTGTATCATGTAAAAAAAAAAAAAATCTAAGTTACACCTTTAGTGTCAAGCTGTGATGTTTCATAACCAAGAGCAGATGTGATTTCAGCATCCTGTGGTTACTAAGAACCTGAAATAAAACTTCCTGCATGTTTTCTACTCTGTTGGAAGATTTGCAAAGCTGTCTTTAGCAATAGATGCTTTAACGACTCAAGACAAGAGCAGACTGATTTCAGTTTTGTGTCTCATACTGCAGACTCACAGTGTGCTGAAGATAGAGCCCAATCTTCATGACTGCATATTTCCACATTTCTGATAGTAGAAAAATATCTCTTTAAATCCTGCAGCTCAGAACTGTACATATCGGGGGGAAATGCACTGTTCAATTAATAGATTTGGGCCTTTTTTTTGTTCTCACTTCAACTACTTTAAGAAGTATTTAAAAAAAAAAATAATAAGCAAGACTGTTGCAATTTAGATCACGCATATCTTTCATTTACTTTAGACCTGCTGCCAGGAAAAGAGAGAAAGGCAGTAGACAAAAGGTCCAGCAACTCAAGCACAAGATTCAATTCTTTAAATGCATTTAAAGGCTCTAAAACCCATGTTATAGTATCTTCCCCAAACCATTCAGTTTCTGCTAGATTTAGCACTTTTGTCCCTTTCTATTCGCAGACTTCACATAGCTTCTCCCAGGCTGGCAGGCCAACATATTAGAAATAAAATGCAATTCTGGTATCTGACACTTCAATTTAGCTTCTTCAGTAGCAAAGATCATCAACTGCACTGCTTTCTCCCATGACAGAAGATCACCTAAATATCACTTAACTGATGTGAGCTCTGTTGGTAATGCATACACTGTCTCCCCACTACATTACCACCATGCTGCCTAGAACAAAAATCAATTTTTAATTGACTGGATTATTTGAGGAATGTGGCCCATCCACTGTGCACTGCTGATAGATTCTCCTAGTTTTCCTGTCAGCAGAGACTGTAAAATTTCAAGCAACTTCAATACAGTAATTCAGGGATTTATCCAGAAGCCATATGAACAGCACAACATCACAGTTTTTTCAGTACTACTCCTCCGTTATTCTCTCTCCTGGCTAGCCAAGTGAGGACTCTAAACCACAGCACAAGTGAAAAAATAAACCACTGACACAGGAAAAACAATGACTTTTTCATTGAAATGAAAATCATGCAAAGAATCCAAATGAATAAAGAACACAGAGGAGCAGAGAGGACTTGAAAAAATCCTTTCGAGAGATGGAACTGGGTTACACTCCAGAGTATCAAACCTGCAAGACCCAGGAACAATCTGGAATTCCTGGACCCTGCAGCAGCCAAGGATTTCTCAGCTAAGAACTGCTCCTGCTTTCTTCAGTAATCCCTGCTGCTGTGAGATACACACCCAGGCAGTTAAGGCAAAGAGTTGACATGAAAAAGTAACATTACACAGATGAAAAGATGGAGGTCAGGGGGTACAAAACACTCCCCATTTCACCAGTAAATATTGCAGTAAGCAATTTTACAAAGCCCAGCATAAACTGTTCACTGACTGGTGTAGAGACCGTGAAAGTCTCTGCCACTTCCAGTTTTCCAAGAGTATAATTTTCCTAACTTTTATCTCTCCATTTCTTGCTGCTGAAACAAAAGACAATTGCACTGATGTCCTAAACAGAAAATTCTAGTCTTGTACCACAACCCTTTCCAGCACAGTCAAGTGCCAAAATTGTGCACTATACTCACATTAGCTTTAATTGATTCTGAGCAATGTCAAAAATCAGCACAGCTACAGAAATTGTAAATTAAGAATACTGCTATTCAGCCAAGACAGATCTGTACATGAGATATGTTTCTGACTCTCATTTCACAAATATCCAAAATGCACATTTTTCTTTACCCACATGCATTAGAGCTGGACTAAGTGGTTGGATTACCTGCAGCACAGATCTGTGCAAATTAGCCACAGTCAGTTTTCTATCCAATAAACACACGGATCAGAGGGGTTTGTGCTGGCTTTAACAAAGCTGGGAGAAGACACAAATCCCTGATCTTGCATAAAGTCAGAGTGACACAGTAAGGGAAGGCTGGATTTGGGTTCGTCAGTACAAAGAGAGCCTCGTGAAGTTTCTCTCAGATCAGCACCTTGTACCCTGTTAGCCTGACACTTCTGATGCACTACAGAAAACTTTTCCACTTTAACAACAACAAACTTTGGTATCTTTTCAGAGCTCTTTCCACTTTCAAGTTTATCCATGAGCTCCTAAAGAAGACAAGAACAAAGAAAAATTTCATTTTCTTTTTTTCTGCTGTTGTTGGGGTTATTTAAAGTTTTTTTTTCTCCTGGTGATTCATGGCAGTAACATACTCAAAGCTTAACTAGATGTTAGATGAAAACAAGCCACTTGTAAATACACAAATTATCCCAGGTCTCTGAATATTTCAGTAATTGTCCATCATTACTCCAAAATCAGTGTGTATTTAAAACTAAATTTATGCTTTGAAACAAGATGAAAGCATGACTAAAATTACTTTAGAATACCAATTAAAAATTAGAGTAGACCTTTCCACCTTATCTTTTGGAGTCAGGACTATGTTTTTTGTCTAGGTTGATCTTTTTCTTAATATAAAACAACAAAATGCAACTGTAACTGATATCCTCCATGCCCAAAATACTTAAAGTACTTGAAGTAATCAGTTCATGATTGGCCTCTTCACAAGAGCTCTATAAACTCATCTTCCCAACAGCTCTTTTCAATACTGGTACAGAACTCTGAAAACCAGCTGCTTAGGAAAAATGGGCTATGAAACACAAAAACATCAACCTGTTCAACTAATGCAAATGCCTGGACCTGATGCCTATGGATTCTTCAAGGTGCTCTCCATTAAACTGTGGATGTTTAGCACAGCTCAGCTGGGATGAATTCACAGTGGGGTGTTATGATTTGTATGTAGCACCTCAAAGCCAATCCACGCATTTTAGGGGACCAAAGTCCAGTTCTCAGTCATTTGCTGATCATGGTGTTTGAAAATATGGGGGGTTTTAGCTTATGGATAACTATGAGAGAGTACTTTGGGGATGAGTCCATAATGCAAAATATTCCAGTCTTTTTTTAATAAAACCAGAAATAACCTACTACCCTTACACAGTATGTTCTCTCTATTAATCCTGTTTTATAAGTACAGGAAAAAAGTATAGGGTGAAATCAATATTTGCAAAGATTTCTTACATTGCTGCTGACTGGTTTGTTGTTCTGAAGGATACCTGATGTAAAATAAAGCCCTACGTGTAAAATCTGGCATTCATCTCCTGAGACATCTAAAAAATAGATTTCCCCAAAGAGAAAGGAAGCAGAGTAAAGATTTTACTAGAAGCAAGAGGCCCTGATATTTTGGTCATCTGAGTTTACCTCTGGAACTTCTCGTATTCCCATTCAACTTCAGCAAGTGTAAAGGAGTTGTGCCTTGGCAACATTTCCAGATTAGAAAGCAGCCCTTCAGTGAGGGCTGCAATCCAGGCAGGCTGGTTTGATTTGAGGCAGCACTTGGAGGAAAACAAGAGCCTAAAGGCTCCTGTTGCTCCAGTGACTGTGCTGCAACTGGGATCAGGCCAGGATACAGGACAGTCATGTTCTTCAAATGGAAACTCTTCAGATTAAATCTGAATTTTAAAATCAAGTTTATCTTCTTTTACAGTTGGCAGGTGCATAAAAAGCAGCTGCAAAAAGTAAGAATATTCTTTGCAACTATAAGACAATAGAAGACAGTAAATTAAAGCATCACTGAATCCTCCCTCACCAAATCTTTACACTTTTTCAGATGAACTCAACTACCCCAAATGAGGAAACAAAAAGTTCAGTAATTTCAGTCTTAGCCAATATCAAAGTTGATTATTATTGTACTTATCCTCTCAAAATCAAGCAGATTATTCTGGTGGGCTGATGTATCTGTTTCACAGGGATGGAAAACTGATTCTAAAGATTTGTCCATCACTGGACAATGACCCAGTGACAGTCATATTTAAACAAAACTGTGTCTATATACAACAGGCAATATGAATTATACATAGATATATATAATACATAATACACTCTATAAAGACATAATAATATATAGATATATAACTAGAATCTATATTTCTATAGTACATAAAACCAACTAGCAAAATTCAGAATTTTTGTTTTTATCTGTGTAGAATTTACTGTCTACAGAAAGACTAATAAATAGCCCGTGCTTTGGTCAGCTGTCTTCCAATTTTTACTCAGCTCTTCCTAAAGCATCTCTTCCTGACTCCTTTGTAGGTAACAGGATGGACTGCAAAGCTCTCTTCAGTGTTTTCAAATCTTCAGTGTTGCACTGAGAAAATTCTGAAGACATTTATGACAGCTATTAACAGACTCTTCCATGCAATTATGCAGCTACACATCTTTGTTCTTTGTGTTATGTATGAAACTTCTATTTTACAGTTTTCTAAAATGCTACTTCAAACAAGTAATGATGGAAAACTGTATCTGCCTCTGGCTACTTGCTGGCTTTTTAGCTCACAAACAGAGATTCCTTCGACCTATTTTACTTCTATCCTATTTAACTATTTCTGATAGCAACTTTATGTCCATCCTTGTCTCACAGAGCCCTAATTCCTTCTGAATATTCCAAATATTTTTATTTAGCTGCAGTCCCTACCATCAAGAGTTCCTCTCCTCCCATCATCCTAATGCTTCATGCCATAAACCTTGATGAATTTAATTTAGGTACACATACTGGTAAAAATCCTTAGTATAACTCCAACATTTCTGCTTCTCCATTTCAAACATTCATTTAATAATGCAAGTCTATTAATCTGATGAATGCTAAGTACAGGACAATGTGCAGATACCTAATTTTACCCAGAGGGAAACAAAACAATTTCCAAAAAGCCATCACTTACTACAGCTCTCTGTTGATATTTCAGAAATGTATTTGTCCCTTGGATATATTCAGAAAGCATTCTACAAACCTACAAATGCATCTTTTTAATAACAGTACCACATAATTCTTCACTGCTACACAGAGATGAAAGAGTGCAAATGTTTTATCTATCCCCAAAACAAAGGTAATAAGCCTTTGTCTTTGCTTTTTTGCAGTGCTTTAAGCATTTACCTTAATGAGCTTTGTTTCTCTGCACCTCTGGAGAATAGTATTCCGCCCAACAAAACAATTTATTGCCCAGAATGTTACTACTGCTGATAAAAATCTTAGCTCCTCCAATACTTCTGCCTTGACAGTTAATACCCTAATGTTTCATTTACAGCTGAACAAAGCAGCTTATCTCTGCTAAAAGGGGAATTAGTTAGTAGTAAGAAATAATTTCAATCATCTGTTCTGCTTCCCAAGTAAAGTGATGACTTGGGCATTCTTGCTTCTATCTGATGACAGGTGTGCTGCAGTTCTTGGAATACAGAACAGGTCTGTCACATAAGCTTTGTAATTCCTACAATGCAGCTACACGGATTAGGGAAGAGTCAGGTCCTGGCTGTCAGAAAAATCTGCAATCAGCAGAGTGTGGCACTCAGCACTTGTACTTTACAGTTAGGGCACGGACTCCGGGGAAAAAAATCAGTTCTGATCAATAAACAGCTTCATTTTCTAGCTGCAACTCTGTGGAATATTCCAACAAGTTTATGTATATGCGGAATTCTCTATTAATAACTGAATAGGTTTTGTTGACAAATCAGGCTTTATGGCCTATGCTTTGCAAAAATGGCTTTGATTATCACCTCACCGTGTAACTACATTATTATTTCTATCCCCAGGAATGAAAATCTATGAGGATTTTATCTCCATATCACACACAGCAAATCAGTCGTGGGTTTCCTCTCTAGAGCAGCTGATACACACTTGGCGGTCTCTATAGTAAAGGACAAGGACTGATTTTTCCTTGATGTCTGAATGACCTTCTTTTCCCAACAGCAGTTTTTCATGTTGGTAGATAATAAGGTCACCTGAATACTTTAGGGAAAGCAGCATAACATTTGCCCACGCTGTATTTTCTCTGTACTAATATTTTCAGTGAGTAATCATTTAGTTTGCACTGAGTTTAAAAGCATTACAGAAGCGATAGAATTATAGTGCCATTCTTGAGACAACACAATTAATGAGAACATAAGAATTTATAACTAATAACTTTTAAATTCAGTATCAGTTCTATCAGAAAAATAAAAAATTATGGATTGCAGGTGGTACTGGCAAAAAAAAAAAGTTGTACCTGAAGATGAAAGGGCATTTGATAAAAAATATCAACATAATTTTGCCATGCAATAATGCTAAATTAAGTTGGTATAAGAAAGAGACACTGTCATGCTGCAAGCTGCTATGTAATCCTCCACTCAGAACTGTGTGTCTTAGAGGAGTTCCAGTGGATTTTAAATTAATTGCATCTTCTTTTCTGAGATTCTTTTAATACTATCTCACATTCTTACTTCTCAACCACAATTAAATGCTATAAATCTCTTTAAAAATTAATTTATAATACACATGGCAGTTACACTAGCACTATAAAGGTGTCCAACATCTGTCATGTGTTGTATGATATCCAACTCTTTCTCTCAGGCATTTCACTGACCACTTGGTGTGTTCTTAACCAGAGATGCCAGACCAACAAATAATTATTTCTATTCACGTGTTAATCCAGACATCTGATCAAACTTTATATGGCTAAAAGGTCACTCTGCTCCTCTGCTATGAGAGATTACTTCATTCTACTTTAATTTATATTGTTATAAAAAAATCTGAGTGGCCTGAGCAGCCTTTTCTATTGAGGGATGACTTTCTCAAAAAAAGAAAAAAAGAAAAAAGTCATATCACAGAGGATAACGTTACATGCTTATTTATTCAAAAAGCCGTTTACTAAAATCTGAATTTGTACTTTAACGAAGCTTAACAATGAAAATCTTAAATGCTTACTTGGCTGCTGCACATCATGGCAAATTCTGCACAACTGCCCAAGGGAAAGTTGATTAATCAAAAGGTTGGGATCAGAAATGAACAATCATTTCACACATATTTATGCAGAAACTCAATACTACTCAATTAAATGCTGCTAAAATCCAGAAATGCGAATAATTCCACATATCACTGGATGACAACTGTCCTGAGCTGCACAAAGAGCACCCAGGCACAACAGGTCAAAAGGTGACACTCTAAGAACGTGGCTGGCAGAGCATTTCCTCCAGAAAGAATCAGCTGCAGGAAGGCAGGAAGTGGAAAATATTCAAGACTATTTCTTGTCCACAGTGTTGTATTTTATCAGCATGCAACATTCAGCTAAGAAAACCACAGACCAAACTGCTTGCTACTAATTCTACTTTTTTCAGTTTTTATAATCTTTCCTTACTACTCATCCTTTCATCCTTTTTTAATTAAATCACTACAGCAGTTGAAATATCACAGAATCACCCAAACATCAGCATGTTTTCTCCAATTAAAAAGGCCAGAAAGAGAGCAAAAATTAATCTTTGCATATTCTCCTACCTGTATTTGAACCTTTTGTTTTTATGCCTACAGAAATACTGATACATGCACACCGCAAATAGTTCCTTACCTCACTTCTAAAATAACCATATATCCAGATATAATAATGAAAACATGGATAGAATTCTTTATGTTCATATCACACATCAAGGTACACATGGCACTGCACTAAGTAACTTGGGTGAAAGTTTAAAATGCTTATTTAGCTGATTACTTAATACAAATAAATGCTCAAAACGGCAAGGCAGGAAAACACAATGATTATTTAAGAGTGTCATGAAAGGTTTAAATCTGATGAAATAGATGGAATAAAAGTATTATTACCTAACCTAGTGTAGTTGTTTTGGTTTGCCAATTTAAAATTTCCCAATCAAGAACAAAGCAGGCTTAAGCTTAAAAGTAATAAAACTTTATTAACTAACACTAAAAGAAAAACAAAGAGAATCAGAATGGAGAAAAAGAATCAGAATGAAACCTTCAAAACACTTCTCCTTCTCCCACCAACTCTTCACTTTCTTACTCCAATATAAAAAGAAATCGTATTTACACAATGCAAAGTCCTAGAGTTCTTACTCACTAGAAAGTTTCCAGTGAAGGAATATTAGCAGATGTGGTGCCACAGAATCTTGAAGATGAAGCAAAATTAAGCTGGATCTTATCCTTACTTATTTCCCATGGTAGTAATGGGAACATAACACATAACCAAAAGAGATCTATTTGGCCTCAAGTTGTTTAATTTTTAGTGCAGGTACTGTGCTACTGCTAATCTCTGCAAACTGTATTATTTTACTGTATTATTTTACATTAAAGGGCAAACACAAAACTGTACAATATTTAACTGAAAAAAAGCAGTATTGAGGCTTCCCTTTACTAAGATTTTTACCTCTGAAATTACATTTTGCACAAAATAGGAGTTCTTGAAAAGTAAATTATGAGTCAGATTTTATAAGTGAAAAATGCAATTAAGGAGTTGATTCTGCAAGCACCAGAATTGTCTTGAGTCACAGTGTAGTTACTACTTCTGACATTTAATATAATTTCAAAACATATAATTTTCTTTCTCTGCACTTACTATTAATAATTTTAAAAACATACAACTTTGACAGCTTGCACAGAAAGATGTGGAAACTACCTATTTGCTGCACACTGTGTAAGTTCAATTGTCCATAAATGCTTAAGAAAATGGAAAAATGGCAAGCACATGGGCTGCATGCACTGAGGTCACTCCTGTTATTTTTTCCCAGTTCATCATACATTGTGTGAGCTGCATTTCTAATAAACCTTCCCCTGAAATAAGGTAACTTGGAGCAGTATGCACTTTTTTTTTTACAGTATACAAACTATGATTTCTTTATCATATAAATTTATACAGAACCCCAGAAAACACAAGGTTTACGAAAAGCAGCACTATCACCAAATATAGTAATAACACGTGAATTACTGAATGTTGCTGAAAAAACCACAGAGTTCTTATTTTTAATGGACAAATTTAGCTGGTTAATCCTATCAACTATCCCTATGCAGGGATTTTGGCAGTTGAGAATGCCAGAGCATCTGTGACACTGACTTTTCTTGGAAAGAAAGCAGAGCTGGAAGATAACTCCTGAGTCAGGGAGTTGAGTCACCTGCTAGGAAGCCACATGATGTAATTTTTCTTAAGGGTAGAAATTCCTTCTCAAAATTTGATAAGTGCTTGACCTTCCCTGGCCCAGTCTCAAACTGGAATCCTGTTTCAGAAACTCCCTGATGTAACTATTTAAAGGTTCTTTTGCATGTCTGTGTAAATTATTATGGCCAGCACGTACCTTTTTAGCAAAAAACTCCATCCACATCCAAGTAGCCACAGACAGGAACATTCCCCACTTCTCAGCATTTTCCTTGGCTTTACTAACCATGCTCAGCGCTTTTCCAACATGATCAGCTCTCCGTTTTTTCCCCCTCCCAGCACCTATTCCACTTTGTGTCCATCTGTCATCACCCAGCAGCACCATCTGGTTCACAGGAGACACCACCAAGACATGTAGCCTTGGATATCCCATTAGTTGTGTGCTTGAGTTTGGGATTGAGAATCCATAATATTGGCTTTGAAGCTTTGGAGCTACTATAGTATTTAAAAATACCTTGGACACAAAGTAATGTGGGGTGTCAAGCACAAAACCACCAGATCAATAACCTAGATTTGAAATTAGGCTGTATGGCCTGTTCACACAAAAACAGCAGCTCTTAAATGTTCGAATTTGTTACACAGCAGGTTTTTTTCAGTGCAATCAGCCTTTGTTTTTAAGTACTATAATAAGAATAATTAAGTACTATAATTAGGAATTTTGCTAGTAACAAGAAATAAACACAGTAAATATCTATCATTTTACTATCAGGCTCTGTGATTATACTATGCAAAGACTGCTTAAATAGTTGGAGAATATTCTTTTAAGTTTTTGTTCATACCCATATGTTATGTCTGGAGAGCTATTTGCTCACTTTGGCTAGTTTTCTTTCTGAATACTTCTCTATTATCATGGCCAGCAGTAATTAAAAACAAATTTTTTTTAATGAACATGCTGGAATTTCTTTAGATTTTTTTTTTCCTCCATTTTACAACAGGCTACAATGCATATTAGAATAAAGGTGTCTTTGCTAGGTGGCCGCTTTAGGATGAAACTGTCAGAACATATGGGAGGAGAGGAGAAGAACATGACAAAAAAAGAAAGCATTTTGTTGGATCAGTCAATGAGGAAGATTCCCTAACACTGTACACCCACCCCAACACCAGCAGCCATTCATCACAGTTCTAGAAAGTAAATGGAGAGAGAGTTTAATACAAGGCAGGACTCTACTCACTATGGACTATGTAATGCCTGGTCCACCTGGCTGAACACTACAGGATATGGAGATGTCTTGTGAGTGTGAGCTCATCAAATATGTGAAACTGCTGCTGTGAGTGCATGGGCTTATACTGTCATCATCTTCTTTGCCTAGCAAAAGATAGAATTGGTAGATTTAGCACCTGAGGTAAGGTCCTCAAGGGGAATAACTTCAACAGAGCTGTAAGCACAAAAGTGAGAGATCTGGTTTTTGGACTCCATAAAATGGTGTCCCTTGTCAAAAATATTATACTACTAGAACTGAAGACCAAACTGCCATGGAGTTTGTGGTCTAACAACTCTTTAAAAAAAAAATTCAGAGTGATTTTTATAACCTCAACAATTTTACATTTTTGGCACTTCCATAAAATATTTATATTACCTGCATCTTTTGACCAGTGATGTATTTATTATAAATTTATAATTAAACATAGCTTATATGTTTACATGTTTATATCATGACAACACAATCCACAAATACATCTCATTTACCAGTATGAAACCATGTAAATTTTCAATCACATTTAGCTCACTGCATTATTCAGGAAGGGTATGTATGAGTCTAACTGGTGTTCCTTACATGCTCATTAATGTAAATGTTGCAAGCATGTAAGCTAATGCAAAATGCAAAGTCATTGTTAAATAAGATGCGCCTGAAAGAAAAAATTACTAAAAATCTCATTTCATTTCAAAATAACTTAGCTATAAGCATGATTTTTAGGCTATAGTTAACACAATAATTAACAAAAAAATAAAGAATATCACTGAGCAAATTTAGTGTAAGAACTCTATAAAATATATGCATATTTTACACTACATATATATAAATACACCGTTATTTTTAAATGTAAAAATTATACAGATCAGTTCTGTACAAATAGACATAAATACATATATGTATGTACAAGGTAGTTCAAGAAATTTTAACACTGCAATTTGAAATTTAATAAATTACCAGATAAATTCATCCTCTAAGTTTACTACATGAGCTTAAGATGACTTATGAAACACACAAAATTATGAAAAATATTAGTAATTACAGACATCTGTCAAGTGAAACACAACCTTGATGTCAAGCTAGGCAAGCAGACTGAAGCTGCATACACAGCTCATATTTTACTCAGTCACAGCACACTTTAAAGAGCACAACCAATTTTATTAGGTACTATCATATCTAGCAACTGAAAATTTATTTTACTGATACTGAAAACTAATGCTAAGCAATGTGGTTCCATAATGCGAGAGGTACTGAGAAAAATATATAAACAGTAACTAAAGATACTGGGAAGACAGATATCAAATATTCCACAGCAGAAAGTTCCTTTCTCTCTGCCTGCCTCTAGTGTTGATAAGGCAGTTTGCCTTCCCTACCACCCCCTCTCACTTGCCAGTCACTTTAGCTGAGCAAAGTATTCTCAAATCCATCCAAACAGAGACTCCTGATCTTCAGGAAAACTTCATTTTTTCCTGGTCTTCTGAGCCCTTACCAGCTCCAAGCTACTTAGGCATTTCTCACTCCCACCTCTACAGCCTCTTTTTTAGCCAGTTCTGGGTACCTTCCATTCTGTCCTGGTTGCAGCAGAAGGAGCTTCAATTCTGCTTCTGACAGCGTGGCTCAGCATGAGCCAGAGAGAGTCACAGTAACATCCAGAGCACCTGATAAACTCTGAAAGCCAGGGGACAATGTCACAGGCAATCTCTAAACATGCACAGCTTCAGAGAATCACCTGAGATTGCTTTGGGTAGGAAGGGACCTTAAAGCTCATCCCATTCCAGCCCCTGCCATGGGCAAGGACACCTTCCACCATCCCAGTTGTTCCAGGTCCTGTCCAACCTGGCCTTGCACACTTCCAGGGATGGGGCAGTCCCAGGCAGCCCCAGAAAGATTTCTTCCTAAAATTGAAGCTGGTCCTGCCCTCTGACAGTTTCAAGCCATTCCCCTTCCTGTCACCTGCACCCTTGCCAAGACTCCAGCAGCAGCCCAGGTTTTTCATACACATCAATAAGCTCCTAAACCTGACCAGACCAGAAGGTCCCTGGTTTGGTTTCCAGACTCACTCAATCTTTGCAGTGTCCTGCATGTTCTGACAGGTCCTCGAGGCCAATCCCTGGATCTTTGCATGAAGAGCAGGGTCACTGCACAGGGGTCATTGTGCATCTGCACTGCCAGCATTCAATCACTATTGATGGAGCTCAAATTAAAGAGGCCTCTGGAAGGTGAAAAGCTCTGTAACCTACAACTTTTCCCTTACTGAACAGCTTCATCACAATTATTACTCCCAGAAAATAAATAAAAATGTTACAAATAGTATTTTTAATCTTCTATTAACTATCAGAACCTAGATATTCTTCAAAAGAGTAGTTAGTCTTTTATCCCAGTTTCTAAGACTGAGTGGTTCATACAGCACTTGGAATCAGTTAAAGAACTGTTATTCAAAGCAGTTATCTTTGTTGAAAATTTTACTTGCTATTCTCCAAATTGTTAAGGAAAAAGATGTATCAGAGAAGGATAAAATAGATTATACTCCGGGCTTAATTTCCCTTTTTCTTTCTAATAGTTTTTGGCATTCCAAAATCCGTTCGCAATATATTTAACATTTTACATATAAAAATGACCAGATTACATCATTATGTCAATGTCTACAAACCTTATCTAAACTTTGCTTGTAGGTAACATCTTTGCAGATTAGATGAATAAATGAAAACTCAAATCCACACACCGATTTACTTTTCTCATCTTTATCAGAAAAGGAACAGAACAGATGATAGAAACAAAACTATAATGGTCTTTTGTAATGAATTAGGGGTAAATACTTGAAAATTCACCAAAACAGTGTGTACGTATAAACTTAGTCAATGAATGAAAGGTTTTGATTATTGATGAGCAAAATATGAAAGCCATTCCCACTGCAGCATTCAAGAAGCAGCTAAGGTGCAAAGCAGGGTGCAGCGCCATGGAAAGCTGTGTTGATGCTTGCTTGGTACCTGGAGGATGAATTCCAGTGCTGCCAATTCCAGCTGGTGGATTGGGCAAGCACAAGGGCAGGAGAGCTCTCGTGATGTGTTGAGCTGGGGGACCGTAACCCACAGCGCTCGGGATAAAACAATTCACAAATTGTCTGGCACTTGTCTGTCTGCCTCTCATTCTTTAAGAAATCATGCACAACCCCCAGCTAGAACTACCCAAAATTTGTTCTCTTTCTGTGTGAATTTCCCAAAATCCTCATGATGCACCTCATGTCAGCACTATGAGATACCAGTAACAGTGACAGAAATCAGAGTTCAGATAAGAGTATAAAAACTGGCATTGAGACTGGAACCCTATTGCCTCTGTGACATACGTGCTTTATTAAAAATCATTGAAATTATCAATCTTCTATACAGCTCACATGACTTACGTACTGTAAATTCATTCTGATTCATTACCTATAATCTGCATTTTCTTTAGCATTTTGGAAAGCTCTGCAACAAGTGCATTAAGTACAAGACCTAAACTAAACTTAAGAGATTTGTGAGGCTTACAGGTTCTTGTTTTAATTGCATTATATGTCTTTAAGTAGAAAGCAATTCAGTCTGAAGTGGTGCCTATGCACCCTTCCCTTACAGCTTCCCAGCAACGCTGCTGGTCAAATTCTTAGCATTCAATGTATCCTGGTTTCCTAGTTTGGACAACAAAAAACGAGATAGACATTTTTATTTTCATTATATAGCTTAAGACATGTCCAGTAAGCACATGATCTTTTTATTTAGTATAATCAAAATAACTAACAATCAAAAAGCAACTTTTTTTTTTTTTTTAACCCTGTGATTGGCTCATTGAAAGGACCACCCACAATGTTATAAAATTACTGTAGGAACTGTATGAACTGTAGGAAACATCACAACTTTCTAACATTATATTGTCTATATGCAGAACTGTCATTGTTTAATCTAAGTTAACAAGAATGCCAAGCACTTACATTTAATTAAAGCTATACATCATTCCAGATAATTAGTAATAATTAAGAAGAATTACCATCGTAAATAAGGCAAATAATATTATTTCAACTGAAATGTGAAGTCTGAATTCAAAAACCCAAAATAAACTCCTGGGAATGCAAATATGCCATTATGCAAACTGTTTTCTTTAAGTATGATATAATTTATGTAATCAAATAAATCTATGCTGTTAAAATATTTAGCAGAACTGAGAATAATGAGTAGAGATAGGATTAGTTTAATTAGTTTACTGAAATGGAGTTCTTATAGTGGCTAAGTGTGATATATTAGCTTTTGTCACTTGGAATAAAAAAAGAGGTAATTAGTTCTCATTCAAATATATTGTTTTCTTTGAAGAACCAATTGCAATATTTTAGACTGCACAGTAGAAAATAATACATGGAGCATAAAACTTATCATCTTCATCCAAGAGTACATCCATGATAAATCAGTACTCAAGAAAGGAATCTTGAATTTCACTTACACTGGTGCAACTCCATAGATTTAAATGAAATGACAACTCAAACTGCGTAAAGTCCTATCTTCATTTATCCCTGCCTAATTTAAGGGTTTGTGATAAATTTTGTCTCTCTACTCAGCAACTACTTTATTACCTAGAAAATCCTGTACTCTTGTCCTAAATCAATTTTTTTTATCAAGCTGACTCAAAATGACCAGGAGGATTGTCTTCCTCTGTAATATATACTATTGAGTCATAAACATGTCTATCAAAAGGTCAAAATCAAATTTTATCTCTGTAAAAACAGGAAAAAGAAACAACACCAGGTATCCTTTTACAGACTAAGCGTCATCTCACCACTTGAAAATTGCTTAATGGTAAATATACATTTCTGAAGACAACTGTATGGAACACATTTAACAAGGAATACAAAGAAAATGACGTATCCATCTTTTCCAAGAAAACCTGAATGTTCTCCTCTAAGAATGGGGCTTTATGGCAATCAAGCAACATGAATGTATTTAAACCACAATCTAAAGGCATAAGAAATTAACCCTCTAGCAACTGAAATCATGCTCACCAAAACAAAAAACCCCTAACCAAAACAAAAGAAACCCCCTATGGTAACACAAAGATGGGAGGATGAGGAATACAGAGAAATGAAAGGCTTGCAAAGCAATTTATATATTTTTCAGTTAATAAAGAAATTATGAATGACCAAATTAATTTTACTTGAAATAAACAGGAAAGGGAAACCCTCTTCTGTAGCATACTGAAAAGCCTCAGGCATTGGTATAATAACAAAGGCCATCCATCATTTAATTTCTACCTTTTTTTTGGAACAGAATTGTTTCATATGTGGGAGCTATTTAGAATCCTGGATTAGAGAGTTTGGATGATTCCGTATACAAGTTTAAAAGAGCTTCAAAATTGAAATACATCAAGTAAACTACAAAAAGATTTTCTCCCCCCCTTTTTATATCTCCCAGCCATACACAGCACTTCAGCCAGAAGTTCATAATGATTATGAGAAGATAAGAAATGCACCTCGTTCTTGGGTTCAGCTACAGTATTTAGGCTGATTGTTTGGCCTGAACAATAACATGGACAACTGAGCTCTGCAGGGCATAGGGAACATCAAAGTCACACAAAGCCTTCACTCTCCACAAATTTATCAATATTTCCTACTTGTATCTCACTACCCTCAGACATCACCTCCCAGGTGATTTTGAAAATAAACCCTACACTTCAGAAGTGCCCAACTTTAGTTTTTTTAAAAGATCCTGATATTCTTACTTGAGGCAAGTTGTCATATTGCTGTTAAGAAAGGGTGATTTATGCATCTGAGAAAACCATCACTCTATGACTAATTGGCAAGTTGAAATATAGAAAAGTCCATCATGCACTGCTGCTGCTCCTCAGTCTGGAAAGATGCTTCTGAACAGATCGTGCAGGGTCCAGAAACTGATAATCCATGCACTACATTGATCTTCTATTAGATTATAAAAAAGCTGCATTAAAACAGTATTTGGAATTGTTAAACTCACTGATATCATAATGAAGACTGGAGGAGAAATGTACAATTTGATTTGCATCTTTTAATTGTAAAGTCTGAACAATGAATTCAAAAGAAATTAACTTGCTGCATGATCTAATGAAGATAATCAAATCAGAAATGATTTAATAAAATCAAAGCACACATTTTGGTACCCAAGAGACTGATACATAATTCATAAAGTTGCCTCATTTGGTCATTAGGTCAAATACATTAACTATGTAGAAAGCAATTCTGAGAACTGGCTATGAAGCCAGGAGATCCTAAACATGAGCAGTGAGTACAGAAAAAGCTTCCCTGCCTCTTTTCTAAGTTATTAGAATTGACTTTTTACAACATGGTTTGTATGAAACTACAGATCAGACTGAGGACTAAAGAGATGTACCTGGTTTTCTAGACATATTTCCCCTATTCCTATATCCACGTCATCTCAGTGCTCCCACCTCACAAGCAAAAAATACAGTGGGCTTTGCATATTGACAGTGAAAATGCTGAAATCTCTAGAAGGTACACAGGATGATGGAATTCCCCTGCCAGTCAGCCACTGGGAGAGGCTGTGATACAATATTGGCCCACACACAACAATTCCAGAGATAACACTAATTCCTGGTGCTGCTGCCCAGGAGCGCTGACCCAACAAAGCTTTACAAGCTCTCTGTGGGACACAGGGATGGAGAGAAAAAGGGAAAAAACTGCCTGCTCTTCCTCATGGAGCTGCACAGGGATAAGGATGGAGTTTCAGAGTGACCAGTGCTCTGAAAATAATGGCAGAGAGGTGGCCAGGACAAGTGACCTGTTGAGAGGCTCCATTTCTGCCTGGTAAAGCAGTGAACAATCAGCTTGGCCAGGAGTCACTGCAGACACAGCACCACTCCCTTCCCCCAGGACTGACCATCACCCAGGGGCAGAATTGCACCATTCCTTTGAGGCTCCGAGAGCCAGGATAGATCCTCACATCTCTGTCCTCAAGACCTCCCAGGGTTTGAACATTTCATGATGCCAGAACCAGCTGAACTTGTGTTTTGCCAGACGGGAAGGCTAAAATTCCTCCTGTGGCAAGAGTTATGGAAGAAAAAAGAAAGTGAGAAAGACACAATGCAGCGAATCTCTGCAAAAAATAAAAGTTCAACTGTTTAAAACATCCAGCTGACAGCTACTAAACCCCTTTCAACATTTTTTTCAATGCAAAGAAAAGGAACTAAATTTGGGGAGGAAGAATTTTTACCAGCCTAGCAGCTCTACCTGCACCTGCACCCACGTGTTGGAGAACAAGTGGGTTTCTTTCTCCCAGGAATAATACATCCTGTTTCTTAAAACAGATCACCTACATAGTCTATATTAGGAAGCTTGTCAACACAAACACTTTTTCTGTGTTAAAAAGAACTTTTTACCCTCAAGAAATCAATCTAAAGTTTGGGACTCAGGCACAAAGAGAATAGGATCCCCTTGGGGGAATTAGTTGAGTGTATCAGTGAGTTAGGGAACCCCAAAAGGTTTCTGCACTACCCATAGCCTTTGACTTATTAAAAAATCCAGCATTATCCTATGTAATACAATTTTAGAACAGGAAGGTACACGATGATGACAAAACTCAACCAGGGAAGCCTGCTCATGCCGTCAAAGACCAATTTTCAATTGTGCCTGAATAAATCACATTTTGTTTCAATTTTTCTTTTGTTTTCTCCGGATACATATCCTGGTAGCAAATCACAGGCCAAACACCACCTAGGTTGGTATAACCATCTGATATTCCTGCATGGGCTCTATTCAGTGCAGTATGATGGTAACTCCAGTGTTACACACAGTTGTGGCACCTCCCTCAGTGGCAATAATGTACTTTACAGCTTGAAAAAAGCAAACTGATACACACCAGACCACAAGATGTATCATTATACGAACACATATCAAAGTAGATGCTGACACAACACTAACAAAACAGTAATTTCTTCCATTTAGTCAAGACCTAACAGAAATCTCATATAATGAAAATACATTCTTGTGGGGGTTTTCCAGTTACATTTATTTATATCTATTTTATTGTAAAAAATACAATATGATCATACCAAGTGATTCAAGCGTGTATTTTTTTTGTCCATAAACCTGCACACAATTCAGACACCAAGAAACATGTACTAAGCATATGTTTATTACATCGTTTCCAGCATTCTGATAAAAAAGGTTTATATATAATTCAGTGTGGCTGCTGGAACAAAACACATGGACTCTATAGAGGTATTACAGGTTTAAGGTCAGACAGAGATTACAGGAGCCCTTTCTAGCCTATGTGTTTTATGGGAAAAACCAGTTGAGCTACACTAAAATCATATCTCTTATCTGGAGTTTATTCTATATTCATACCCGTTCTTTTAAGATTATGAAAGGAACTGATTCAGCTTTTTTAATAGCTGCTAGAGCAGAATAGCTCAAAGAATCCAATTTTCTGTGAACGAATTGTACAATGAAATTCAGTGTAATGTAAGATGTGCCACAGTATCACCAAACCTCTTAAATAAATAACCAGAATACTAAAATGCTATTTTCCTTTCTCTTTGCCAATTTTACTGTGTTAAGATACACTAAAGCTGAGAAGAGATATCAAGTGATAGAGGGATGGGCTGAAGAAAACAAACCATTTTCTTGCTAATGCAACTTGCATATAAAAGGGGAAGAAATACAATTACTTGAAAATCTTTTTCTCAGGCACAGTCCACGCTTTCCACTGAACAGCCATCAATCACATGGCTCCACTCTCTTGTTTGTCCCCAGTTTTTAAGTCAAGTGTCCAAGGATGGATCAGACTCCCATGTAAGAGGAGGAGATCAAGAGGACAAAAAGCAACTTTTATGTATGTGCTTCTCCATAAAGAAAACTGACAGCTCATACACTAAGATTTTAAACAGAGCTTTTCTCTTTTGGAGTTTTGGAGTTTTTCTGACAAGATCTACAGTCAGCACACAGACACCTCAAAGCCCTCTCAGTACTTGCTAGGGTAATTGCACAGTTTTAGCCCTGGGAAATGGAGCTCCACCTTCACAGATTATTTCAAACTACTTTTACTTACAAAAGCAACATGGTACATGTTACTCATTTTCACATGAAGCAATTATCCTCAGAATGACCAAACTCCTAAAGCAGCTGTTATTCAACTTTCAGTGTCTGTAAGGACTAGTGACATATTTAAACTGCAACCATGCCTGGATGCTTTACCAAACTCAGCACACCAGTAATTCTTTTAAATCACAAATACACACCTCTAACACACTATTAAATGATTCCATGTTACACAAGCTTAAAATGTTTTCCTTAAAGAAACACACTCCAGCAGTTAAACAAGAGTAAGGAAAATAAACTTTAACTAAGACTCAGTTAAGAAATATTAATGCCCATTCGGTCAAGAAATCAGTGGCCAATATACTGAATTCCAGGCCCCTAAGAAATAATAAAAAATAACAATTACAATTTCCACATAAAAAAAAAAAGGCAAAGAAAAAAGGGTTCAAGCGCTGCATTTAATTTCTAATCAACCTTGAGAAAAACTTGGGTTTTTAAGGGAATTGTATTTATCCTGATGTAGATAACTTCCTTGTGTAAATTGACTGAAGGCAACTGGAGCAAATAAAGAAAGAGAACTAGCCCGTTACTTTGCTGAGCTATGAAGGCTTCTCCAGGGCTGCCAGGGACTGAGGAGAAAACCTGAAGGCCATTCCAGACCCTTGTAAAGCAGAACTTTGCCTTTATCAGTGTGCACAAGGGGGGAACGGCCGAGGTGTGAGCGGGCACACTGCACGTGGGCCAAGGCTGCTGGAAAAGCCTCTGTCCCCACCGTGCCTGCCTGGCTCCCTGCCTGTGCCATCTGCCCGGGGTGGCACAGGGCCAGGCTCAAATTGCTGTGACCCTCCCTGGGTAACACGATGCTGAGATTAGATGAAAAGTCCACTGACAACTGCAGAGATAACGACACGTCCAAAATCGCTCTTGGGAGATTCAACTTACCACACTTTTCTCACAGAAAGCAAAAGTCTGAAGCTCCGAGAAAAAAAAAAGAAATAGCTATGTGGATGTAGCAAATATACAAAAAAACAGTTTGCAAAGTTATCTGGAAGTCTCCTAAAAAAAAAACCCAAAAACCAACAAAACAATCTGTTTGGAAAGGGTTTTTTTTTAGTATCTTCTCTTTCAATTCCTGTAACTATTAATAAATTATGATTGCAGCCCAGAAGTGAAGATAAAGCTAAAGATGATTCAGAAGGGATGATGATGTGCATTCCTCCTTTTCCTCACTGGACAGTATTTCCCAGGAAACCACAACTGAGTACCAATACTACTTTTGAGTCAGTGGTGGATTTCTGCCTAGGAGACAGAAATATCCCTCCTTAACAGTTCCAGGCTACCACTTGAATTTCATTTTGCTTCTTCTAGCTTTTGAAGACATGCTAAAAAGCCATTGCAAATGATCAACTAGCACAAACTGCAAATAAATAATTTTTTTTTCCATTACAGAATACTAAAAAGAGAAAAATAAATATTTTTAACAGGTTATGGTGGGCTCATGGAAAGAAAATTTTGTTTCAGGACAGATAGAAAATGTCATTTCCTTGCACTTCTCAGTAGAATTATGGCAAAATTTGTTTCATTTCATGGAGCCTTTCTGTAGAATAAAAGTGGTTTGTGAATTCAAACCCACCACGTCCTGTCCTTGTATCCTTTTCCATCAGCAGAGTCAGAGCACAGATGCACAGGCTCTGGATCCCTGTCACTTGTGAGATGCTGTCCTTTTCTGGATGGGTTTTCCTGGAAAGTTGTGTAGGCTGACAATCTGCAAGTCTGAGCATAAAGACAAAGACTAGAAACCAGCAAATAGTTTCCTGCTAGAAACTGCTTTAAAAAACCCCCACATTCTGTGTGACTGCTTTAGAAGAAATGTTCTCAAGTTTGCAGCTTTGGACAAGGTTTATTTTGGACAGTATTTTGCTCAGCACACTTATGACTATGCATATTGTAACTATATAAAGAGAATTAAAGAAAAAACCCAGAAGAAAATGTATATCTGACTGGAAAAAACACAATATACAAATAATCAGCCTACAGAAAGGCGGTGATTTTCCATTAGTTCACAATGAGTAAACCTCACATTTTAGGTCTTTTTAGAGGTTTAAAAGTGCTGTTCAAACCTCAAATAAAATGTCACATCACAAAAACACCACCAATCGCAACCACTGGCAGCTATATTTTATCTAAATTATATCTTTGAGAGACAATATAAAAACATTTATAACAACACTGTTTTAAAGGTAAAAAACTTAGCACTCCTATACAATTATCTTGCACAGACCTAAGAACTCAAAGCAAATGAATAAAAGATGAAATGTCTTTGTTGTGTAAAATTTCAGAAATCTGAAATGGTAATTTAGCACTATATTATGTCTAGCATAGCACTGCATGATTCCCTATATTCCAACAATGTAGATTCTCACGTCTCTAGAGCAATATTTTATCTAAACTTACTAATATGCAAGCCCGTGATGAACTTTGTAAACTCAAAATTTCTGAGCCTGCAGACAAAAAAATTCTAAGAAATCCTGATTTCATGACTCTAAAAGCAAACTTAAATCTTTCCAAAAATATACATCACACAAAGTCTCTAATATGCCTCAATTTAAATGTCACATATTTGTGTATAAGCATCTTGAAGACTACATTACAAGATTCTTACATACTGTAATATTCCTATATTTCCTAATTGCTAACAGCACTCATTTAATACCAGATATGGCTTAAATTCTGAGTGCTGGAATAAGAGCTTTCAATGTGAGTTCAGCATAAAAAACCCATTTAAAATTTTGTTTTCCCGTTAATAACTGAACTTCCTTTTGCCCCAACTACTCACAAATGTCAAATAACTAAATAACACAGCCCCAATTATAGCCTCTAACCCAATAAAGAATAAAGTAGCCTTTCTTGTCTGTCAGAGAACCCCATTTTCTATTCTGAGCAGGCAAGCTGAAAGCACTGCTCTTCTGTCATTCCCTGACAGTTATAGACTAGCTCTGAACCTTATTAAAGATTAAGGTTTGCCCAGGCATTCTCTTTTGGCCATCTCCTGTCTGCAGCCCCACGTTTATTGCAGGGGAGCTGGAGATTAGCACCACACATCCTGCCTGCAGAGAAATCCCTGCCTGAGATGAGACTGCATAACCAAATGTCACCAAGCCATCCGAAAAGCACTCCATGGAAAAACACAATATTTCACTTCTAGTCATTCCACATAACCACGTCCTCTGGGTTACATATGGAAGAGATTTCTCTCATTTAGGTTTTTTTTTTTGTAGATTCTAAAAAATTGACTCAAACCACTAACAGGTTGCCTTTTTGCAATGAAAAGGGGATTTTTTCCTTTGTTAAAGAAAATATGAACACAATTATGCAAGAGTTATGTAAGGCTCCATTGCGTGCAAACATTTGCTACCTGATTTTGGTCTGATGCAAACATGTTACAGCGAAAATTCAGCAGCAGCTACTGCAAAAAATATCACAAAATTCAGGGGATTTCCATCGAGCACCATGTCCCAGACTATTTAGCAAAGACCATTACGAACCATCAACATTTCTTAGGGGCCATCATGAACGATCACCACAAAATTTTTACCCAAAAACGTCACAAGGCTTATGTGATTCCATGGAATTTATAACACTGTTGTCAGGACCTCAGTTTGAAACACCTGCTTTTTAAGATCAGCATTTTTATGAGCACTTGTAGTTATTTCTCAACTGACATCCAAAATTATTCATTGACTAGGATCATACACTTCCAGGCTACCACTTTAATTTCATTTTGCTTCTTCTAGCTTTTGAAGACATGCGAAAAAGCAATTGCAAATGATCAACTAGCACAAACTGCAAATAAATATTTTTTTTTTCCATTACAAAATACTAAAAAGAGAAAAAATAAATATTTTTAACAGGTTATGGTGGGCTCATGTAAAGAAAATTTTGTTTCAGGACAGACAGAAAATGTAGTTTCCTTGCACTTCAAATAGAAATTATTAAGTAGTAGAATATTCCATATCTTTCAGTAAAGTTTTATATAAACAAAACTTGCCAAAGGTATTGGAAAGGTTTAGGCTGCTTTCACTGAATGCTACATCAGTAAATGCAGGACAATCAGAAACTTATTAAAATGCTGACAATGAAGGTAGAGATTTCTGTCTGCTTGAGAGAATATTTTCAATATTGGCAATTTATTGGAAAGTTTTCCGTTCAGCCTTTTATATGAAGGGCTCCATTCACTCAGGATCTAAACCAGCAGAATTTCACTGGGCTAACAAGTCCATCAATGGCTTATAAAGAATCAGATAGATTAATGTCAATTTTAACAAAGGAAACTTATCAGTCAAGTGCCAAAGCCCGCAGAGCTGGCGGAGCCCCCCTGTGCTGAAGGTACTGACATTATTGACTGTGGGTGCCACAGGACACGGCCAGCCCCAGGGGATGTGCCACACCAACTACACTCATCAAAGAGGAACATCCATCAGGAGCTCCTGATTTCCAAGCAGCTCCAGGGCTCAGGAGCAGCAGCCCCTTAAGGACTCTCCAGTTGCACTGGGAGCACTGCAGGGCCCTGGTCTGAGTGCCATCCCATGCTTTCTGTGGTGGAAAAGGACTCAGACAGTTCTCATAAAGTGGTCACGACACCACGAACATGCTCTGTTTGCTGTTTGGGAAGAGATGAAGCCACTGAGATTCCCCCTGCTGAATTATTCCCTGCTCAGTCACGACCAGAGTTGAAATGGTGTTCATGTCCTTTGGGCACAGGAAGCCCACTTTTGATGAGCTCTATATTCCCACAGGGATTCAAGGGACTTGCTTCACAAGGAATGCATGATTTTCAACAGAATATTCCTGCCTGACACCCTTCCTCAAAGCAGGAATTGATAGGGGCCTTTCCCAGCTGGCAGGAGGAGTGGGCTTCCCTACAGCAGCTCCCAACACAGCACCCGAGCCAATTAAATCCACATTGTAAAAGCACCAATGGCTGTGGCATCCGGGGGTGGGATGGAACAAAGTTAAATAGAAGAAGAAGAGCAAAGGAAAGAAGAATATTTCACAGTTCTAAAACAATTATTTGCTATTGATGCAGAAATATCATTATTCTCAGTATGAGTCAAAATGCATTAGCATTCCATCTGCCAATGCTGCAGCAACCATTTTTCTCCATTTCTGTTTGACCCCAAGCCTTTTATGCATAAATGTCAGGGCTCTTTACAATTAATCATGTCTACCACAGACTAATTGTGGACAACAGTAGTGCAATTAACACAAACTTGCTTCAAATATTCATGAACATTCAAAAAGCATTCATTGACACAAGTGTTATTTACCTAACCACAAAACCTGACAATTTTCTTTTTTCAAGCAGGCTCTGCACTATGAAACTGAGTACACCACCAAGGGTGAGAGCAAGATTGGGAAATATTCCACCAATTCTTAAAATAGAATTGCTTCAGTGTCACTTGCTATAAATATGTACTCAGAGAAAAAAAAACAAAATTACAAATATGAAAATTATTCATCTTTTAATCTTAAGAGTAGGGTAATCCAATGACTATAAAGGTACTGAAACATACTTTGTCAATTTGAAAAAAAATCCAAACTAGTTCTAACTCAATGTAATTATGAAAAATATTATTTTTAAAGCTGATTTAGAGAAAAGAAAAAAAAAATCTTTACAAATAAGAAACAATTAGGCCTGTATTGTTTGTCTTGATTCATTCTCAGGACTATGCCTAGTATTGTGTCAGTATCTCACCAAGGAATTGACTGCAAAAGTCTGTTTAAGCACAGAAAGCTATTTTTAAAGCCTGACCTAAACACAAATGATGTAGATGACATTCTTCTCTTTTATTTTTACTTTTTAATACATGTTTTACATTAAAGATTTTCTTGGACAGTTGTGCTATTTCTAATCAGGCCCATGGCAAATATTCACCAACTCTCGCAGGAATAAACTATTCTCACATCAAACAATTGTTACAGTTTGAATCCAATTGACTCTAGACAAAAGTACTGAGATAATCAGCATATTAAAGCCAACACTATAACCATATGTTAATTATGTAAATGATTCATTTTAATCAGCTAGAACCATGTAAAGAGTTACAAGGAATGCAAATGTAGGGAGTTATTAAAAATCTCATTATTATTCATCTTGGTTCCATGCGTGAATGTATCCATCCAAACAGATGAATTAATAGTTAGATGAAAGATGAAAGAGCTAGAGGGGAAGTCTGTGGGAAACCATCTGTCTTGCTTTGTATCCCTCCCAGGCTTCAACCAGCCTGCAAGAGCTACATGGAGAACAACCCCAGAGCACAGACAGGGACTGCCTGCACAGCACCTCAACCAGGAGCTAATGCTGCCACAAAAATTAAAAAAAAATAGAAAAGCAAGGAGAAAAAAAAAAAAATAAAAAAAATCACAACTCTTCTCACCCCTACCCAAACTTGGCCAGGAGGTAGAAAGGGAAACTAGAATAAGTTCAGATGAACTGCTGCAGGAATGGGGCTCAGGGCTGACTAAAAATATATGGCAAGCGTTGATTTACACAAAAGTTGTGCAGCAT
Organism: Cinnycerthia olivascens; assembly: GCA_035048155.1. Classification (NCBI taxonomy): domain Eukaryota; kingdom Metazoa; phylum Chordata; class Aves; order Passeriformes; family Certhiidae; genus Cinnycerthia; species Cinnycerthia olivascens. The sequence goes on along the minus strand of JAWWMU010000041.1, from coordinate 4,026,470 downwards.
TTTGAAGACCTATCTAAAGAAAGGCCTCTTACTATCATCAATTGAAAGTTCAAAGACATTCAGGACCGACTGTGACCTGAATTAGTAACTGGACTGATTCTCTTCACTTTAGCAGAAAACCTGTTTGTGGGAAAGCCTTTTAGCAATACTATGGGAGTCTATCCTTTGTCCTGTCCTTCCAGGGAATATGGAGGAATCGCAATAAATTAAATCTTATTCCTCCAAGGGCTATTTTTGATTTATTCATTCTCCAAGTTCCTTGAGCAAAGAATATGAACTCTATACAATACTCATTTAGAAGAGGAAATGTAAGGGCCAAATGCCTTGGTCATTCCTGACTGTGCCACCACTTTTCAGCCCTCTCAAGACAGTGCAACACCACCTCTACTGGATAGGAAAATAAGGAAGAGCTGGAAAGGTGATGTTAAAAGCCACAGAAGGAATAAAAGGGTATATTCACCCCGTAATTCTTCTTAAATCTTCCATAGCACATTATTTAAAATTAAAAACACAACATACTTTTATAATCCTTGGTTAAATCCAGCTATGACTACTCTGCAGGTGAGACCCAAACTCCATAAACAAAACTGATAAAGATCACAGTTACATAAAAAACCCTGAAAAATTTCTTTCCCAATAAATAATTTTCTTTCTAATATAAAGAGTTAATAGAAGAAATTTTAAAAATATATTTGCCAGTTTTCAGAAGTTTTATAAAGCTTTGTTCTTCATACTCTAATTCTTTCATGTTTTCCTGCCTGATGTCTCCTAATGCAGTTTCACTGGAATCATTCTATTTTTGATCTTTAATCCTTTTATATGTTTTTTATTTGCTTACTCTTGCATGCCTTTGTAGTTTATGTAATTGGGTCTTTGGACCATTTTAGCAGGGTTTAGCACTGCCTTGCTTGTCAAATTTAAGTAGAAGTGAGAATAATCTATCACTTCTATAATAAATAAGTAAATTCACATATCACCGACCTAAAATGAATGTTTGCCACAAAAAATTGTAAACTGCAATTCCTCTCATTCTGCCAAGGCTGGCGAAGCCTTTGTACATTTTGTAATCCAGAAACAAATGCAACTGCACTGAAAGTACATCAAATCCCAAAAAGTTTATTAAAAATGGCTGCACATGTGCAGTGAAACAAGACTTCATTAATTTCTTCTTGAGGTGCCTGCGTAAATTCAACTTATGGAAAACTGTTTGACAGCTTTGTAACTATTGACTGGCATTCTTCAGCAAAGCTTCAGTGAGTACAGAATGTGAGTTAAGCACAGCCCAATGACGATAAACATGGCAAATAAAAAAGAGCATTCCTACACCACTTGAAATAAAGAGCATTTTGGTAATTTTTAAGCACCTATCAAATCTTTGCAAGTTTTAAAATAATTGTAAATTCTACCTTACTGAGATATTTTACTATAATCTTCAGTCAGCAAGTATTCTATTCTCTTTACAAGCAGATTTTGTATTTTACAAAATAGCTTATCATCTAGATAGAAACTTTAAAAAACCACTTCTGCTTTCCCACTATCCACAGAACTTAAAACGACATGAAAATCCTTATGCCAAATCTCCCATAAAGCATCATTATAGCATATTAATTTTATACTATATGCAAACAGCTCAAAATATATCCCTGAAAGGATGAAATCAGCTGTGATATCTTTCACAAAATGAAAATACATGATTCCCATTAAGCTCCAAGAGAAACAGGACTCTAGTGACATGCTCTAGACAGAAATCTCTCTCATATAATTAAATACACAGGCATCCTTCCATAGATACAGGAGACAAAATATAAAATATATTAAGCAAACTGAAAGGAGCGTCCAGCCTTCCACTTTGATTTTGTCCACATTACAAGGATCACTTCCTATTTATGCAGGCACTGATGCATAAACCAAAGCACAGGGGAGGATGGAAAATCACAGGGAGAAAAAGAAACTGCAGGAAGATTATACAGGAAGTTTGTGTTGGAAGGGACCTTAAAGCCCATCTCATTCTTACCCCTGCCATGGGCAGGGACACCTCCCACTGTCCCAGGCTGTTCCAAGCCCCATCCAGCCTGGCCTTGGACACTTCCAGGGATCCAGGAGCAGCCACAGCTGCTCTGGGCACCCTGTGCCAGGGCCTGCCCACTCTCTTAGGAAGGATTTCCTTCCTAATATCGAATGCAAACCTACCCTCCTTCAGTTTAAGGCCATTAATATGATAATATGATAGTTTTAATTTACTAAAATGTTGTTTATCATTATGAAACCAAAGCAAAAGAAATCATAACCTTATTGATATATTTCCCTCTGTTCTTTCATTATATAAATGGAGACTTATAAAGTAACTCTACAAATTTTTCTTTAGAAGATGCTCCAGTATCTGTATTTTGTCTCTGGGAGGGAGTCTAAAGATGCTCTTATCTTTATACATTTCTCACCACGTTGGACCCTTTCCAAGCTCTCCCCAGTGATGGTCAAGAGGGGAGAAAGCTCTCATTCTTCTCTGAGAATACAAAGTGAATTCCACAAGAACAAGACTTGGCAATGGTCACCTGGAGGCCCAAAAGAAGCACTGTGAGGTTCCACTTTCCCATCACTCACTAACCCTGACTTGCTTACAGGGTTATTTCTGCTTCTGCACACACCTCAACACATTAACACTCCTGTGAATAAATAAGGAAAAAAAAAAGAAGGTTCTTTTTCAGGGCAAGAAGGCTTCTCAAAGCAGAAATGCTGCACATATGGGGGTTTTTGAGTCACTTTACACAGAGCAATACAAGCAAAAACTGGCAAATAAATCCCACTTTGCTGAGGCTCATTTATTTCACTTTACCTTGTGTTTCTTAATCTCTCTTTTCCATGCCCTCTTATCTGCATTTTCCTGATCACAGGTTATTTTTGATCCATGCTTCAGCATTTTAGATCCTATCATTAATATTAACACTAGGGGAAAACTTGAGAAAATGTGATTGTATCTACTGAGTGCTAACATCCTAATTCAGGAAAGCACATCAGCATGTGCTTTACTGTAATTTCAGTGTCCCTTTGAACAGGAATATTGCTAAACACATGCCAAAATGCTACTTTACTGCAGGCTATCAAATGAAATACAGATTAATTACAATTCGTAGCATGAAACTTTACATTGTTGTGGCTTTAAAAGAACTGAAGAATTGGTGCATTTATTGTTATCTATAGTCACAAATTAAAAATAAAATTAAAAATAAAATTTAAAAAAAGAGAAATTGTATATTTGACCATAATTCTGTAAATACAGTGATGAAGGGAAAATTAAGTTCAAGTAATGCAAGTGTCACCCATATACATTTTGTTTGCTCTTCTGCCTTTAATATAATCAGATATCCCCACCAACAAGACACCATTATCATTCCCCACAGCACTGAGGATAGAGAGGAGACCACGTTTATCTTTTACTCAAATCTGTGCCTTTCTGCTGTGATTTCAGTCCCAGTGTCCCCTCAGACAGTGGGTGTGACTGAAAACCTCACCTGTGACCTCAGCAGTCGAACCCTGCCCTGCATTCGTGGAAAGGCCCTGCAGCAAAATGAGGTTTCCTCTTGCATTCCTGCACCTGTGGGATGTGGGCACTGTGGAGCTGATGGCAACAAACCAACCCAGATGAAAGCATGGGATGCTCCTGTTGTTGGGACATCCAGAGGCAGAGGATGCTTTGCCAAAGCCATGCCCAAAAACAGATCCTGTCACACATCCAGCAGCACCTCTAAATTAAGCCTCAGCTGAGCTGCTGAAAAAGGGATATGCAAAAATCACTAAAGAGCTAGCCTGTGCTTTAAATGTTTTTCCTCCTACTTCACCAAATTTGACAGCCAAAAATGGCAGACAAGGCTTCAGATTATTTAAATAGATTACTTTACAAATGTCACTCTTTGCAAACACATAGGCAACATGATTGCTGTTTCTTTCAGCACTGTATTAGAAACAGACTCAAAAAATGGGATGTTTTAAAAAAAATCCAAACATTTATAAATCGTTTGAACCTACTGTACTGTGTCTTGTTTACTGCTGCTCTAGGAAACTTCTCTTAAAATAACACGTTAAGTCTCAGAGGTATTACCCTGAAATGAAATTTTTAATAACAGCAAAATAAACTCATGCTTCACAGTGTTCTCTCTCATGACTTACTGTTAATTCTCACCCCTCCTCCCATCATACATTTGTATCTACTAGAAAAATTTTATTACCCCCTACTCCAATTTCAGGTATCTGAAGCAGTTATGCTTCATACATGTTCTCAAGAAATCAGATACCAAAATAATTCTGTGGATCTAAAAATCTTACCCATAATGGCTCACAAGTGTAGGAGGCCAAGACAAACTCCGGAAGGGAAGACTAAAGGAATGAGGATTGCACTACTACAAGGAGAGAAGGTCAAGGCTGACATCCTTATTTTTGGGTAGATAGTGGCCCACTAGGCAAAGGGTGGAAATAATGCATTTTGTATGCCCACTCTCCATAAAACAGTGGGAGGTTAAATTACACAAGGAAGGATTTTTAACTCGGGCATTGGGGGAAAGAAACCCCTCCAGTGCAAGTGTAAAATGCCTGCAGAGGTTAGAGAGTCCGTGTCGTTCCAGAATGGGCTCAGCAAATGTCTCTCAGGAATGATGCAGGCAAAGTTGATCTTGCTTTTGGGCAGAAAAGCCGATTATGTGATTCCACAAGGTATCTTCCTCCCCTATTTCCCCTGTGTCTTTGATATATATCTATTCTAGGAGTTAGCACACTTTGAGAGCTTCCTCATTTGTTTGAGGATATTTTGCATTTTTAATCTCGCAGACAGAAAACACATCAGGAAACAGCGGCCAGGAGCAAAATAAAGAGAAATAGAGCCCTGTAATGTCCAAACTGTAAGGGTAATTAAACAAGCAAACAGTTTAGTAGGGCAGCAGTGAAACTGAGAGAACCAAAATTATTTGGATGTTTAAAACAAGATTAAATATCTTCCAAAATGTCTGCTTAAAGCCAGCCCCCAAGTTGTGTAGCATATACGTTCAAGAGGACAGGCTAAACCAGCATAATGATCCTTCCTGGCTGGAACATCTTTGAATCCATGAACTGGAAATCCCTCTTCACAGCAAGAAAATTTTCTTGTATCAATGTATACATTCACTTTCTAATTCTGAAAGTGAAAATAATAATAATAAAAAAAACGCAAAAAACAAAACCCTCAGGTTTTGTTACATTAGAGAAATGGCTTCCACCAAAGAGTGCAGAATCAACTTTTAACAAAGTGTTCTGCCCTGAGACAGAGAGAGAAGAAGAACCATATCAAGGTCAATTTGATTTTTCTATTTCTGCTGTGGGTAATATATAATCCTTGTCTCCTGTCCTGTTAGAGTACAAAAGCTAACTATTAAAGTCACAAAGTATGTACACGTTTTGTTCCCAAAAGGGTGTGAAGGGTAATTAACATTAACTACTTTATCATTTTCCTGAATCACAACTGTTATTTAGCAAATACAAACAAACAAACAATCTTTCCTAACTTAAAATTTGTATCCTTGCCTCCAAGGAAACATGGTGCTGAAGCCAAATTCTGTAAGCACACAGAAGAACCAAGAGGTAACCCTAACAAATATTGACAATGCAAGAGTACCAGCACATTCACTGCCAAATTAATTCTTTAGCTTCAATCATTAGGTCGGGAGTAAAATAGACACCACTTATAGTGGCAGGACATTTGAGACCAACAGGTAACAATCATCAGTCTCAAGAAATAATTCCAGGAAGACTGGAAATGCTTGCTAGCACACAGTGTTCCTTAAAAATACAACTGGGATCTGTTTCTGCAGGTATCCGATTCCCAACTCACCATCTATTTTTGTGATGAGGATGCTGGATCATATTCATTTAAAAAGGAATGGAAGAATGGTGACCAGAAAATAATTTCAATTCATAAGATTATAAAAGGTTATGCCATTTAGTAACAGAGAAGTGTTTTAAATTACATTAAAAAAAGAAAACATTTCTAAAAGACATGGTGAGAAATAGTAGAGGTACGTAGAACACCAAAGTGCCAAATGCTGAGAAAAATATACATTACTCAAGTCTTTAAAATGGTATCAAGAAAATGAAGCATTAGACAGATAATTTTGCTGTGTCAGAAAAGAAATGCTAAAAAAAAAGGAAAGCTATGAAATATGGGTTTAAATAATTATGTAGTCTGGCTCTGAAACAGAACTACTTTTAAGTATTTCAGGTATCTGATCTTGACATAAAGAACTCGGGGGAGGAAAATCTCTACAAAGCACTCAACTAACAAAGTGAAAATGTAAACCGGAAATTCTCATCCCTCCTATGCAGAAGTGCAATGCTACACATTTATTAATATTTTGAAATAATCTCTCCCATGCTAAATAAGACTTAAAGCATCACCTCTGCCCTCCTTGATCTCCAATTTCTTATTGGAATCCAGAGAATAAAAACACCTTGCTCGGCATTTTGCTATTATTCTTCTAGACAAAGCACTTTATGTTAAAAAGAAAAAAAAAAATTAGCTTGGTTCTGCAAGAACCAACCAATAATAATGCAAATGACAAATTTGCAGCCAGACACCCTAAGCCAGGATTATGTCTACCTCAAGATGACCACAGAACAGCACATAAAAAGTACATTTCACAGCCACTTAAACAAGACAATGCTCCTTGAGAACGAGCACCAGAGATAAACACACTGCCACCACAAGCTACCACGAACTGAATGATTTTTAGGCACATACAAAGACTATATGCTGTGTCAAGAAGGTTCCAGGCACTCCTCAGAATTCCATCAGTTCCAGTGGACTAACAAAGAGGTATTTAAGAAATACTCTCCCCCACAGGAACAAATCATATTTTCCAGAAAATGAGTGGAGTCCCACTTGTTTTCCCTGTGAAATGCAAGTGACTGTGTCTCATCATCTGCATGCGAGACTTAAGACAAGTGATGCCCTAGTGCTGCCAGGAGTAAAAACTATGTGAGATCTCAAACCCTACTAAAATCCATCTAAAGAGGAAGAGAACAAAAACATTATATGGAGAACTAAGGCCAGAGGGACAGGCAAACACCCTTCGTAGGTTTGTGCCTTATTACAGGGAAATAAGAGTAGAATAACAGAGAGGTTTGGTTTAGAATTCCCTAGCATATTTCAGTGGAAACACTTACTGGCTGCTCAGAACTCAGACTCTGCTCACAGAGCTTTTTACATTATTTAAAGTCAGGAATTACACAACAGTAAAGCAATGTCCATCTTGCATTTTTGTGTCATCCCTCCCGACCCTAGAAGAAAAAAAGAAAAGACAAAAAAAGAAAAAAAAAAAAAAGGAGAAAAAAAAAGAAAAAAAAGAAAAAAAAAGAAAGACTGATATGAAATAGCCACTGACATTTTTAGGTCAACACACGTTCACAACGTCTGTATAATATTCTGATACAACAAAAATAGTCAATCACTGCAATTTTCTGCCAGCAAAGCATTCTTTTCCAGAATGGCCAACTCTAATGGGTTCAATTACAATAGAAATCACAAAATGTAAGAGCATTTGGTTGTATGTCTTTTTCAACAGTAGATGCTATCACATCACTGGAAATGACAAATCCCCCAGTCTGCATAAACATTTCATACAGGAATTCAAGAGTCTGCAATGCCTTTTTCCCTTCACTACCACTATACCTCTGAAATAAAAAAGTAACTCACATTTCAGATATAATATGCAAAAAATATATCCTTGCAGTCATCATGAAGATTTGCCATTATAAAGCTGATTACAGTGACAATTACACTGAATGTAGAACACTACAAGGCATAATATCACAAGCTTTTAAAGTCAGCTGGCAACATTACACCAAATGCCTCTCAAAAATCAGATTTCAAGTGCTAGCATCCTTGAAATGCATAATAAATTTTCTCATGCATTCAAAGTGTCTCCAAATCTATAGTTGCATGTAGTATAGCTGTATCTTAGGGACATGTGCAGTATGCTGGGGCACAGACTCTGAGCTGTCAGCCAAGTCTCATTTGTTTTCCACACAGTGACACTCAAAATCTACCACAGGTCAAAGTTGATATGAGCTTCCTTCTTTCCAAACCTGTGCTCCCCTGTTGGGAACACCCCCAGCAGCCTTGGCTTATAGTACAGGATGTATACACTGGGCTTAATTGTGCCTAACAATTGTCTTGGCCAGTGGAAGGCGTTTTCAGATGGGAAATGTGCACGAACATCTGCTACATTTCCCAATATCTGATTTTAACTGTTCCTTCACGGAGGAGGGCATAAAAACAAATACATTCATCTCTGCAGTAAAAAGCCCATGTACTCACCCCAGTCAATCCAGCATAGCCTGTCAGTTCAAAATGATGCTCAGAGAATCCTGCAATGGATGGATTTCATTTCCTGTAACAGCAGTGATCCGAGGGTTTCAGTGGGTTTCAACAACTTCTGTCTACAAAATCAGTCACCCCAGGAGCCACTGAGGACACCTTCCCAGACACACTGACCAGTGCTAGAATGAAACTGAACCACCTATTTCTTTCCTCACAGAATTATCAGTTTTGAAAATTTTCTTTGTATATCAACAATTCTAGGTAACCTTTAAGAGTATTCAGAAGTAAATCCTTAAACACAATGTTTGCCTTCATTTTATATTTAAGATTCTGAATGAGTAAATAAACTTGGAAGTACACTGAGTCACTTCTGCATACACTTTTTCAAAATGAACGGGAAACACCAGAACTGAGTTGATAGGAGAACATCGAGGAGGAAGAACAATTTGTCAAAAACTGGCTGATCTTTTACAACTGGGCCTAATCCCAGCTGCTGTGTTTCAGCTAGCCTCAAATCTTCCTGTATTTGGGTAGCAAAAGTGAGACATATATAAGTTTCAAGTGAAAAGAAATGACAAAGAAAACATGGAAGACAGATTTTTTTTTTTTTTTAAGAGTTGGTCGCAGTGTAAGATATTTTCAGGATTTCAAGTCTGTTTTATTCTGGTTTTAAACATAAGGCCAAAAAAAAAAGATAAACACCTCCCTCCCCCTAAACAGCTCAGTGTCTAGATATAAGATTTTTGAAAAAGTAATAATCAGAAGTGTAATATATTCCTGTGTTCCAGAAGGAGAGGGTGCTCCAACTACATTTCATTTCCCTCAGTGAGAGGAAAGCTGGTGCTGTGTTTTCCACGTTCACCTCAGAGCAGACTCTTGCGTGACTTGTCACAACAGAACACGTTAGATTGCTCATTCCCCTGGCCCTGTCTCAGGACAAGGTAGCAAAGAGTGCTGTGCTTGTGAAGGGAACCTTCCTTGGGATGAAGATCAAACAGGGAACCCACGCTCTCTGCAGCATGGACCTGAACAGACGCTTGTCAGGTACCACAAACTTAAAAACCACTACCTAGTAATTAGTTGCTACAAATGCGTAACAAAATATAAATTATTCAAGATACTGAGGGGATCAGACCTTTTCAAGTATGGCTCAGTCTCTACAGAATCAAATTTTGTTGAGATTCTGTTAACAGTCCCTGTGGTTTTCTTAAGAATTTGCCTTTTCTGGTTTTTGTGTACAATCAGAATTCTCTTCCATCCTTTGTGGTTTTTGACGGCTCTAAACAGTTTTCATGTTTTGGGGGTTTTTTTGTTTTGCTAATTAGTAACTGAAGTGAAAATATTTTCATTCTAACTGAGCATTGAAATACATTGTAGAAGTTTACTTTCTCTCTGTAGCTTGACTGCTAGCAAGATGCAAATTAATGAAAAAAATTTATCCATATACCATTTTTCAGTACAATTTCAAGTCAAAGAGAAAGAACATCTAGCAAAAGTGAGCCTATTTCAGTAAAAAAAAAGCTGTTTTGTATTTCCCTGAATATTAAAAATTTATCTCTAAAATCTTCTTGCATAAGCAAGATCTAATACATCAGAGAAACAAACAAAAACGAAAAAGGTGGTCTAGCACTAACCCAAATCTCCCAGAAATAACATCAACACAAATCTTGGACACATAAAATACACAAGCAACACTTAGGGAATAAGGAACCATTTTGCACAGAGGGTAAACACCTTCAAACTTGCTCTCACCTATCTGAAATAGGTCCCATTGTGCAGACTCTGTTCAGCATCCAGCTGAGCTGAGCTGGATCCCCTGAGCTGCCCTGACAGAGCAAAGTTATCTCCAGGGAGTAGCAAAGGACTTCTCAGGTTTGCTAATTCACCTCAATCAGCACCACACTGAGGCCAGCAGGGAAAGAAAGAATGATTCATTCTGTATTATTGTCTGCAGGATCATTCACAAATGCAGCAAGATGTGCTTTCCCTCACCTCTAGTCACCTTTTATTTCTCAACTAAATGTCATATTGCTCTCAACCGACTACAGGGCTACAGCTTTTAAATAGCCTGACTGTTTTTTTTCAAACCTGTTCTTATTATTCTCTTTGGAATATTCACCCATGTTTAGGTTCTGTTTTAACATAGTTGTAAGGTTTTCTCTTGAATGGAAGTAAAACGTTTGGATATTCCCTTTTTCCTCTTTCTTGGCTTCAAGTGTCACTATGATTTGTTCTCAAACTATTTGAAATCTGCTCATATTCAGCACCACTGTCAGTGAAAATAAAGACAGCTGATGTGTACCTGCACAGCTGCTAGTAATTTACAGAGAAACATTTGGATTTGCATTTTGGCAGCACTCTTTTGCCTAGGTTGTATGTTTTGAAGCTTACATGTCTAAAGATGTCTGGAGATGCATTTTACTGAATCTGCTGTACATTAAAATGGTACAGAGAAAGCAAAGTATGGCAGACATTTATCAAAATAAACCAATGTATGAACAAACCTGCCATTTCTCCTCCATGACTTTTAGATGCTACGAATTAGCAAACAGGAGGGCACTACTTGCTTTGCAATAATATGGCAAAGTGAAGACAGAGACAAAAAAAACATACTTCCAGCTCTATAAGATGAGAAAGCCTTGGGATGGTAAGTATGAAATAATAACTTTACTCCCTCTGAATAAAAAAAAAACAAAAACCAAACCCAATAAAAAAGCAGCACAGTTCAGATCAGTTCACTGCTTTGAGTACTTTTAGATTTATCTTAAGAATTTGCTTTCACAGAAGGATGCTTACCAAAGTCTGAATAGCTTTTCCTTGATGACTAACATTCCTTGAAATTCACTATGTTTTATTTAGTTCAAGGCCTCAAATAAAATGAGAGCATAAACCATTCTGACTCTTGAATATACAGACAAGAATTTATTTTTTTTCTCAGCTTGGTCAGCAACAAAATAATATGTAGATTCAAAAAAGAAATTACATCCTTTACTGATTTATTAAACCCATCAGAATTGGAAGATTAAGTCATTCTCCAAGCTCTCTAGCCCATGCAGCTGTCCCCTAGAGAAAGAAAAAGAACCAGGATATCAGAATTTACCCTAATCCACAATAATCAGTCTTGTGAAACACAGGGAGAAAGTTTGACACAGCAAATTTACCTGGGTCAATTTCCAATTGTTATTTACAGTGTTTATGACCTGTTACTACACTAAAAAAAGCCCCCAACATTTTCAAAATTATCTGTGATATCTGGCTGACAATTATATGCCAGATGTGGTTCCACCACTCTTAGGCAGTAATAGAGCAGTTACATGCAATTCCCAATTGTTCAGGTGAAAATACTTATATTTGAAATAATTACATTCTTACCATATTTTTCGCACAATCTGATCTACTAAAATAGACATTTCATATGTTTTTACAACACCCTCTTTGAAACCAGGTCTGAGATGTTACCTGCACACCTCAGCTAAAAAAAGTAAGCAAGCAGACAGGTCTGAAGAAGTATTTGAACTGAGGTTCTAACATTAGCTCATGTAACATGAGATAACTTGTCAGAGGGGAAATAGGTGAGATATCCAAGCAAACTCCATTAAAATGACTCCTCTATATTTAGATGTACAAGCATATTTTTATATCAGTTGTGAATCATTCTACTGAAAGCAAAAGCACTTCAAAGTTGTATCTCCTGTCATAATCTGGCCATCAGAAGTTTTATTACTGATGATTATGCATGAGTCAGAAAAAGAAAAAAAAAAAATTAGTCAAAATTCCAGATCCTTTGAAACAGCAGTATCAGCTTGCTGGTTTCTAGCTGGGGGAGCCAAGTTAAACAATCAGCTTTTACAGAGAATCCAAATCTTAACAGCTTTGTCTTACTTAGGGACTGAAAAAATGAATAGAACTCACCCTAATGAAAGCTATTTCATACCTATAAATAATTTTTTCTTACAAACTCAAATATTCTTGTATTTATTCCCCTTAAAAACCCCTGCAGTCAGAAAGGCCCAGATTTACCCAGTTCTTGCCATACTAAAACACTCCATTGGACTGTATTATCCAACACACAAGTTAGCGATTGCAATTATAGATCATCATGTCTAAAATTCACTAATACTGATATCACATGCAAAAGTGGAAAAGGAAAAAAAAAATCTGTTCAATGTCAGATGAAATCTGGCAGATAAAAAAAGCCCTGACTATAACACAGCGTTGACTGAGCTGGCCAGAATAAGAGGTGAAAGAGGTAATGCAGCATTGCCTTAGCCATTGGAATTATGTCACCCATTGATCTCCAAAACAAAGGCCAGTGAGAAAAAGTTATGCAGGTGGCAGGGCAGGATAACCACTTGTTTCTTAGCTGAAGTAAAACTATTTAGATAAGCTATTCTTCTTATTACAATTGTCGTTTTGGTCAATGAAAAAGACATTCCATGTCATTACCCTCCCTCTTGCCCCTGTGGGTTCATCAGGTATTTGATGACATCTGCACTTATTAGCAAGAATTAAAGGCAAGCTAAAAGAACATAAACTCTTGCAATAGCAATAACCAAATACTTTTAAGCTGTCTGCAGCCTCCTGAACAGCTGACAGGTTTCAATGACAATGTTTCTTGGCTACACTGCTTGATCCATGGATTAAAAGGAAAAGCAATTTAATCTGAAGTTGTATGGAGGAGATCATCTCAAATGCCATCAAAAGGCACATACAGGACAATGAAGCCATCAGACCTGGCCACCATGGGTTTAAAAGGCAGGTCCTGCTTGACTGACCTGATGTCCTCCTAAGGTGACCTGCTCAATGGCTGAGGGAAAGGCTGTGGATGTGTCTGACATCACTTCCCACAGAACTGTCCTGGAACCTGGCTGGTCATGGCTTGGATGGGTGCAATGCTCTCTGAAAAACGGTGCTGGCTGTGGAGTGGGCAGTGGAATTGCCTCCAGCTGGGGCAGGTCACCAGCAGGATTCCCCAGGGCTCAGCCCTGGGACAAGCTCTGTTCCATATCTTTATCCACGCTCTGGACAAGGGGACTGAACGTCCCTCGGGAAGGTTGGGGATGACATTAAGGACCTGCTGGAGGGCAGGAAGGCTCTGCAGAGGGCCCTGGCCAGGCTGGCTGGGCGCAGAGCAGCGGCCAGAGGAGCAAGAGGTCCAAGTCCTCTTTGGCCACCAAGGCCAGATGCTGCCCTTTGGCCACCAGAAGCCTCTGCAGCAAGAAAGGCCCTGGGGTGCTGAACATAATCCAGCATGTGGCCATGACACCTGGCTTGTATCAGCCACGGGGTGGCCAGCAGGACCAGGGCAGGGACTGACCCCCCGTGCTGGGCAATGCTGAGGCTACACCTCAAATATTGGGGAGCCTTTTGGGCTCCTCAGGACAAGAAGGACATGGAGGGGCTGGAGCATGTCCAGGGCACAGAACGGAGCTGGGAAAGGGGCTGGAGCACCAGGGGCTCAGCCTGGAGAAAAGGAGGCTCAAGGGGAATCTTCTCATTCTCTACAACTTCTTGGCCAGAGGCTGTAGCCAGGTGGGGATAAGACTCTGCTCCCAAGCAACAGAACCACAGGAAATGGCTTCAAGTTCCACCAGGGAAGATTTAAATTGAATGTTAGAAAGGGATTGTCAAGCATTGGACAGGCTGCCCAGGGAAGCGGTTGAATCATCATCCCTGGAGATATTTAGAAAGGGTAAATTAAAAATTAAGCGTAGAATGGCACTTAAGGACATGGATTAATGTTGGACTTGGCAGTGCTGGGTTAACAGTCAGACTTGATAATCCTAAAAGTCTTTTCCAAGAAACGATTCTATGATTTCCAGACATTTAAACATTGTTTACAAAATTTTTCAGCTATCAAACAATACAGGCTACATTCATCGCTAACACCACCACTTCACATGTGCTAAAAGCACTTTTGATACAAAAGTGAGAAAAAATTTGCAACTCTCAGACTGAGAGAAGAAATGTTAGATATGGTCCCTCAAAACTGGGACAAGATGCATACTCAGATGAAAAGTGATTGCAAGAGCAAAACAGATTCATCCTCCACTCACAAAGCACTGGGAGTACAGTACAAGTAGACAAGAGAGACAGAACAACACAATCAAGCCAGAATAAATCTGCATTTAAGCTAAATCATCTACTTACTGCATTTAAAGAGGCAATTCAGCCAATGCAAACAGAAATGACGCTCTGCTTTCCACTAGATCATAATCTAAAATCAACAGAAACAACCATACACCACTGCAGGCAACACTGAAAGAACTCAAACCTCTACTCATTGCTATTTCAAAGGTATTATTCAAATAAAACCAACCAAATTACAAAAACCTTTTTCATGTAAGGTGACACAACAAATCCATAGCATTCACCAAGACTGGACTGCTGGAATGCAAGTGTGATTTTGCAGATGGCCTAACACACTAACACCTACAAGAATTCAGAATGTACCCACTGCTAGCACTTGCCAACACGGCACTAAAACAAGGATTTTCCAGATGGGTAAAGTGATGGCACAATGATGAAGTCTGCACCACTACTTTTCACAGCATATTCTAGGCAACTATCTCAGCCCGAAAATAAAATGGAACAGTCTCCAGATTACCGCTTTTTCAGTTGTCAGTCAAACACACTGGTTAACTAGTTATGGAAAATCAGATACACCAAAAAAAAATAAAAATCAAAGTATCTTCAGAATTATTTAAGCATAAGAATGATGTACTTAAAAGTACAGTAACTCCCAATATATTGAAACAGTTAAACACCAGCCTATTTTCTATTTTTATTTTCCAATTGTCTTCTTTATCACTACATAAATAAGTAAGTAAATAAAAGCTGGGAAAAAAAGGAGGTTTTAGCTTAGTTTTCAAACAATGAATTTTTAAACAATGAACACAAGCTTAAATCCTCAGAACTCTTAGAACTTTTCTGGCCACTATGTGAAAATAAAAGCATAGTGTAAAAAAAACTGACCATATTCATAAATAATACCATCTTTATAATCTTATATATAAAAGTTCCACATTTTCTATTATATAGAACCATTTCTCTTTCCAGAGCTTTACAGTAGTTTACTGAAAAGTCCGAACAATTTCAACTTTAATAACTTTTATAATAATGCCTATGAACTCCTCTTTCTCTGTTAAATGGAAATGGAACTACCTAACCCTGCCATATAATAAGTAATTTAGTATCCATTATTAAAATGTCATATATTACATGTGTGTTTTCAAAATACTTTTTTCATAAATCTAGCATTCCAAGTAACCGAAGCAACTGCAAACATTTTATGTTCAGAGCCATGAAAGATGGAGCTGCTACAACCTCTCAGATATTATTTAACAAAATAACAGTAGTCTCTGAATTTTGAGACAGTGCAGCCTGAAAACAAATTTTGAAATGTAAGGATTAGTGGAGCTTGGTTTCACATTTATTCTAAGAACTGGTAAGAGGTACCAGAGCCCACCCTGGCCAAGGCAGATGGACTTTTGCCATCCCACACCCCCCTGACTGCTCTCCTATTCCGGACATATGGGCTCCCCCTCGGGAACCAAATGACTAAACTGGGATGGGGACCAAGGGCAGGAGAAGAAACCTCTTACTGGATTGACACTTAATCCTAGGTGGCATTTTTTTCATTTCCCTGGCCAGGAGAAGCAGCAGGACAATTTTGACACAATGTGGCCTTGCTGCCCTCAGCACACGCAGGGGCTGCACTCCCCTCCGTGCCTGGGTGCTCATGGCAGCAGAGCTGTGACAGCCCCTGGAGCCACCCGTGGGCCTCCAGTGCCAAGCAAACATCCCCCCACCCACAGGGGGCATAAAGCTATTTATGCCTTATTTGTACTCACATGCGATATTTTTTTCCTCAAATAGTTTAATCCAGGAGGAGGAAGGAAGAGGCAAACATTTTTTCCTCATTTAAAAATGCGTTACTAAGTCACAGGCCATCATTGTGATAAGTTTAAGGTATATTTATTTACCGGAAAATAAGTTTGCAGGTATATTTAATGTAATTTGATACACCCCAACCTCTCTGTAACCCTGGACCTTGTGTGTCTCCAAGAAAAAAGCATTTCACTTTCCATCATCCCACTCAAACCCATCATCTCAGTAAAAGGAACACAAATCTCCTTAATAGAATACATGCAATTAGGAAAACCCACAGGGCTGCTCATATAAGGCGTGTCCAGAGGTGTACCCACAGAATGCACCCCTTTTTTATTTTTCACTGCTCTGTAACAAGAGGGTGTGACAG
Organism: Cinnycerthia olivascens; assembly: GCA_035048155.1. Classification (NCBI taxonomy): domain Eukaryota; kingdom Metazoa; phylum Chordata; class Aves; order Passeriformes; family Certhiidae; genus Cinnycerthia; species Cinnycerthia olivascens. Next base: position 4,009,869 of record JAWWMU010000041.1, on the reverse strand, counting down.
AAGCAAGCGGAGGATGCAGGGCAGGGTTTACTGATGAATTTAGGAGAGGCTGGAGCAGCTGCTCATCCACAGCATTAAGCAAAATAATAAAACAGCACTTGGAGGTGCAGGACCTCTGAAGACAAACCTTGCTCCACAGAGATCTCTCTTGTTCAACTGTGCAATACAAAACACAAAAGACCCTCCCAAAACAGTCCTAAATCTTAGGTAATCCTCTACACTGCTTTTATATATAACCTTGGAATAAACCCAGTCAGAAATCATGGGGAATCCCTGATCAGAGGTACACTTACTTTCTGTATAAATCCATGCTAATAAATAAACTGGTATCTTAAAATCCTATAAAAGGTTTAAACTGCCTCATATTCAAAAATATGGGTTGAGTTCTCAATCTGCAACTCAGAAAAAGACATTTACATAATCAGTTTATCAAGGCATATTTTTGAAGAAAATTTCCATTAAAGTTCAGAATGTTATATAATTACTGCTTCGAAGAGGATGATATAAATATTCCTGTCAAATACCCTTTGCATTATTTATTTTAGATACTTAGATTTACTTTAAGAGAACAACAATAAGCATTCTGGTGTCATAAGCTGACCAGAGATACTGTAAGTGCAGGTAAAATTTTGGGGAACAAATTACTCAAAACATTTAATGCTGTAATTCACTGATTAGGACAATAACTGAAATGTGTGCTTGGTTTCCAAAATGCCATTTTCAGGTTTGACATCAGGGAGAGAGAAGACAAGAGTCAAGAGAAGTATTCATACAGAGAACACGTTTCAGCTGCACCTCTAATACGTATTTTTTATTTCAGCACTTCTTATTGCTTGACTATTTCAGATGTATGCTAAAGGAGTAACATAGGCCTGAATATATCTTTCTAAGGAAAGAATGAAGAGAAAAAGATTGAAATAAGGCATCCCAAATTTTCCAAGGGCCCTTTCTTCTAATCTATCTGCTTGGATAATGCATCCAGAGTGGCATTTTGTAATGACAGCAACTTTCCAACAAATCAATAGTTATTTAATTCCCAACAAGCTCTCGAGTCCATTAAACCTGATTACATTCACCCATTTCAGTTGGGTGCAGTTATTTTTTCTACACCGGCACTTAATCTATAACAGGAACTTATGAGAACTTTCAAAAGCAATTTCAACATCAATCAGCATAGAGTGAAAGGCACAATTTGCTTGTAATTATTTATTGGACAGGATGGCAGAGGGTCTGACTGAGCTCCAGAGTCTGACCTTCACCCCCAAATTCTAATGGATATGAAGGCCTGCTGCATGTGTCTCACTGCATAAAAAGGAAGCCTCAGCTTGCATGTCCCACAAGACACAGATTCCCAATACCTGATAATGGCCACTGTGCAATGCTATATTTCTATTTTAGACATATGTGTCTGATACTAAGCCTGAAGTGAAGAACACAACCCACGGTCTTCAATTACTGAAGGGACCTATATGGAAAACCACCTGTTTGATGCTGTGATTGCCCCTCTATGTCAGCAGAGTGTTGGAGTAAAAAGAGTACAATGAAAGTTTCCCTCTCCCTCACAGTTAATTTGATTCATCCCCAACGCACACGTGCGTGTCTTGACACTGTCAATGCACAATATCTAACTGCCACTCAGATGGTACAATTCTCTCAGAGTTTAGAAATGTTGACTTTTCCTAATGTCTTCTAATACTGTAAACAACAGGATACTTATTGCTTAATTAGCACCTACACGATCTATTCAGAATCCCAAGTCTAACAGAAGAAACTACACTTTTGGATAAAAATAAAATAATACCAAAAGCAAACACAAGAACAGCAATCTGGTAGCTGCCAGCTGACTCCTAAATATACAGTATTCTTGCCCTGCAGCAAGATCTTACACTTTGAGGGATCAAAGGAATTAATAGGAGGTGTATAAATACTCTTCACAGGTGATATATTTCTATACACACAAAACCACAACCCCTTTTTCATTCCATGTGACGCGTAACATACGAATTAATGCATATTTAACACTATTCCTATTTGCTGTGCTAAAACACTTAACCTAAACACATCATGGTAAGTTACTTTGTCTTCTGACCTGCCGTGGGAATGCTGACTCTCTCAGAAACCTAGAATGGATAGCAAATCCTCTGCCCTGTGGTCAACCTCGTGAAGCAAAGGCATGAATGTTAAACAGCAGACAAATCAATACAAGCAAATATAGCTCAACTACACCATTTATTCAGCCATGAGAGATGTCAATACACAGATTAGGGTGATCCATCTTTTTGATTTCCTACTGTCTTCTCACTGACTACATGAGAGCTTTTGCCTGTATTAAAAGTGTTTGCTTTCTCAACCATAAAAATTCCAATTATTGCTCTAAGTGCACTAGAGTTAAGTTGCTTGTTGGAAGCGGCCTTGCATTACCTGAACAAGTCCAGCGAAGTATGGTGCTGCCGGCAGAATCATGGGCACTCCATAGGGATGTAGCAAAACTCCTTGAGACGACAACATGGTTTAAGTGATAGTATTACTCCCACTAAAGCTAAACACATCAATTGAAAGTTAGGGGAAAATCTATATACCAACTTCTTCCAAACTCAGAGCTAGAACCAAATAACTTCTGTCAGGGGCAAAGCCCACATCAGCTGTAAAAAAAAGAAAAAAATTGACGTCAGCAACACTTAATGTTAAAATTTTCTTCAGAGACAACAGATAGAGACAACAGCTGCAAACCTAACTCTACCCAAAAAGGAAGGTGCTATTTTGGGAGCAGCTTAAGTAACATGACTAGCCAACTACTCTTCATCAGTTCAGATTTTTAAGTACTAAACACATAGAGATCAAATTCTGTACAGATCTACTGATTAGAAATAACTCTCCTATCAGTTCTGGCATATATATGACAACAGTTACTACCAGAAGCCATTTTCAAAATAATCAGGTTTATCATGATTGCATAATTAGACATTTCCCTGTATTTATAAGCTGTTAAACAATGTTCATGTCAATGTTTACACTTCAGTCTGTTATACTGGGTACATTCTGTTTCAATTCATATTTTTCTTGTTTATTTTGAATACGTGAGCTAACTAACACAAGCTAACGACTTCTATTAGTGTAAATTATATTTTAATGTCTTTTCTAACCTTTCACCACATCTATGTTGTTAAATTGATCATAACTATTTTAAAATAACACATTTTCCCATTAGAGTGTTCCAACTCTCTTCTCCAAATCAACTTACACTACTGATTTAAGAGACAAAGGATTGAAATTTAGGCTGGTTTCCTCCCTAAATCAAAACAGATTTGATTTTACATGTACTACTTACAAGACATTCCCTTCTGCAGCTCATTTTTACTTTAAACAAAACCAACTTAGTCATTAACACCTGTTTCACGTGCTATGTATCTTCTATTGCAGATGTAACTAATGACAAGAATTACAATTGAGCAAGACTTTTATTTCAATAGAGAATTAGTTAGGTACTTACAACTTCATGTTACAGGTGAAATAAAAAAAAAATCTCCTACAGTCTTCGAATAATCAGGGTGCTACACACCACTAATTTCAGCTACTTGATTTTGTTGCATAATTACTTTTCCAGATAACTAATTGCAGACAAGATTTGATGTGATACTCAATTATTTAATGTCACATTTTGACTATCGTGGAAGGTTTTCAGTACTTGATTCTCGTGTATCAGGGCAGCCGTGCTGCAGGATTCAGAAATCTGCCTGAGCAGCTGGCCCTGCCCACTGCCAGCCTTACCCCATGGCTAACTTTAGACGTGGAATTGTGACCCTCAGTGATGCTCTCTGCAGAAGCTGCCAGTGAGGCCAGCAATTGTCACATGATGAAGTGATGCTTACCCCACTCCATCTCCTGTTGCAGAACTGCTTCACTTTTCTGTTGGGGATGATGCTGCTTATCTATAAATCTTGTGCTTAACTATAAATCTCATTTCTTGGTCTTTTCTTACCAAGGAAGAGAAACCCTGCAGTTTAATTACTAAGCACGCTGACACATCATGGATTTTTTTTAAAAGATTGTCATTAATTCCAATACAAAATCAGTCACTAACTTTCAGAGAGATATATATAAACAAAAGGTATATATGAGAAAGCAAGTCGCAGTCACAACTCACTCAAAAATTAATTTCTAAAAAAAAAAAAAAAGTTCATTTTAACTATTGCTTATTTGTTTCATCCAGCAGAGTGAGCTGCATTTGAAAAGAAAGTAGATTTCTTTCATCCAGGAATGGAGATTATAAAATGGATTCTGCAAGCTTTAGTCAAATGACTCCAGTGGGACAACTGACATAAATACAGACTGTTAAATTGCTCTGTAAAATACCTGGCAGGGTTTTCGTTTCACCATGTATATATTTGATAAGATGTTAGAAAACCTGAGGATGAAGATTTGTACAGGAAAGCACAGGCTCAAGGGAAGCTTTTCTGTGATCTATTTTGGGACAGATTTTTTTCAACTTTTTCTTGAATTATTTTGGCACAAGGCAACCTGCTGATTAAATTTCCTGATGACACAAAGTTGGAAGGTACTGTCAAGACTGGAAAGGATAAGGATATTACATAGAAAGAATTTCTAAATCTTATGGGCTGCATTAATAGAAATAAGATGGAATTCAATAATATAAAATGCAAGATCATGCTCCTCCCTAATAACAGAAACTTCTGAGCTTAACTCAGGGGGAAGAAAAGCATCTGTTTAAAGAATTTTAGATGCTAGTGAGATGCAAATAGGAAAAGGAAAATTAGCAGTATTTCTTAATTTTAATTCTCAATTATTTCTGGATTTCTTAAGAGGTACTTCCAGCAGAATACAGTTCTCTTCATCCAAATTAAATAGAAAAACAAAGACCAACTCAAATACAACCATTCTAGAGAAATTCCATTTTGTGTCCAGGGGAATGGAACTCCTATGTTGCAACAGAAACCTAAATTTGATTTGTTTATCCCAGCAATCTGTGAATAGGGAAGAAAACAGTAGGAGGAAAAGACTTTTTAAGCTAAGGACAATCCTGACGCTCTAAAAATCAAGAAAAACCTAGTTATAAATAAATTTAGACTGAACATATTTTTTTCAAGTTCGATGCCTTTTTTTTTTGAAGTATTTTGGTCTTGTGTAGTGAGGGTCTAGAACAGCCTTCCAAATCCACAGTAACAAAAATGGCTGGCTTCTAACAGAGAATTATATGATGCAAGTAGTAGTGGTAGTGTGAACTCAGCAGCTTCCAGGAGGACACGTCCAGCCCTCTGCAAGCAGTATAAACATTCCAGAACACTGAAAACATCAAATGCCTAAGAAGCACAGCTATTTTCTACATCGCAGATAGTAATACACAAAAACAAATGTCGCTAATAAACCGTAGTTACCTGTTTTAACACAAGGACGTTTTGCTCCCCTCACTATAACAACATGCTTCTAAAGGTCTAGGTGTGGGGCACTCCAGATCCAGGCTGTGACCTGGTGGCTGGGCTTTGTGGTGATGTCCCATGTGTGCATCAGCAACCTAAGTTCACATAAACCTCTGCGAATCGAAACCACAGGAGCACAGCAGAGCTTTAGTGGCGCCCCCGCCCCGCGCCAAGCTCAGAACTCCGGCCAACGCCTCCACATCCCTCCACCACTTTGGAACAACGCATTTCTCCTCCCTCCCAGCCACACAAAAAGGAAATTTCACTCGAGTTTTAGAGTTTGCCGTTAGTTAATGTCAATGGTCACTCCTATTCTGCTAGAATATGTTGAATAAATGAAATTTGACGACGAAGAATGCTGAGGGCTGAGAGAATGAGCGAGGAGAGCATTGATAAAGCTGAGAGTTGTGTTTCACTTCAGCAGGACCTTTAGCATGATTAAGGTCAAGCACAAACCTAAGCACCTCTGGGAGGACAAAGCTGGAATGGTCGGGACATGCACATCAAGCACCTCTCTGACAGCACCCACATCCTGCCTGCTGCAGGGCTCCTCCTCCCTGCAAAAAACTACCTCTCTGTGTGGGTGGAAAAGAGGAGATCATCTGTTTTAAAAAAAACTATATAGATTTCATTTCCATTACATTCTAGAAAATTATAATGCTGTTAGGAAAAAAATAAAAGATGTGTAAAGCCGTTTTCAGTGTGCTCATAGAGGGTATGTTACTTTCAGCTGTTCCCAAACCCTAGTTGGCTTTGGTTTCTTTCATCAAAAAATTTCATGGATTTTCTGAAACTAAAAATTGATTTCAGCAGTGAGAGAGGAAGAACAAGAAAAATACATGAACAGTAGCTTTATATGTACGATATATAGACACATAAAATGCACACTCTTACTTGTTTCAGCTATTCAGAATTCTGCAAAAAGGCAGGTTTTATTAAAGAAAAGCTGCTTTTAAAGGTGAAGAGTATAGGTTAAGCAAGGTAGGGTAGGAGTAAAAGGTCACAAAATTCCTAAGTATTTCAGGTCCAGCAATCTAATATCACAATCTCATGCTTTAGCACAGAACTAAAGCTACTGACAGCAGTGCTCTAATAGCAGTTTCATTGAAGGCTAAAACATCATTTAAATAGGAAGGAAATGGAAACTACTGTACAGTATGGATGCACAGATACAGAAATAAAACTAGAAATATGCCTGAAAACTGGGCTACACACTCAGGAGCAACAAGAAAAATTAAAATGGTGCAAGATCAGAATTTTTATCCCACCTGCATTTAAGAAGTAAACGGCACATTAGACAATGACCAAAAAACTTCCCCAGGCAAAAGCAGATGCCCAAGTTTTGCTACGGTACAAGATGGAATGAAAAAAAAAAACAAAACCAAAAAAAAAGACTTAAGTAACTTCCCTGGGGCCACAATGCCTGGAAAAGGCAGATCCCTGCAATGCAGTCATCAGCCAATCAATGATGTATGCTCTAATCAGATTCTGACAGAAGTAATCTATTTAGACCATCTTTCTGCCAAATAATTAATTCTTTTAATGCCTGTATCTAGTTCAAAACACCACAAACAATAGTTCTTCCAAATGCTGCACAACACCAATGCATATAATTTCTACTTCCTTCCTACACTGGCCTAACTTTCCCATCTCTCAGATCATAAATAATTCAGGTACCACTTTGGCACCCTCTTTAGAGCTTATGCTATGTCATATTTGAATCTTTTAAGCTCAAGTCTCCCATTTCTGACCACCTTTCCTACTGTTCAAATCCTCTCCATTTTCTCTTTAAGGTTTCTCAGTGGTTTTCTGGTACAGGAAACCCCAAAACTTGAAGGACAAATTGGTTTCCGAGTCTCCTGATAATTTCCCTCATCCACAGCAATTTTAAATTACTGTCTCTAAAAAAGGATTACCAGACACCAGCACCACAGATGCTTTGAAAGAGAAGGTGAGCTGCTGTGGATTAGCATTGCCTGAGGTGATCTGGCATTAAAGGAAATATTGACAGGAAGGAAAAGCTGTCCTGCACATCCTCCCCCACCCTCCCCAGCACAGCTGCTGGCACTGTTATACCTGCTGCACTTGTCTTCCAAAGACTATTTCCACCTTTCTGCAAAAGCCATTTAGGGACAGAGGCTCTTCAAGTGCACCAGGAGCACCACCGAGGCTCGGCCCCTGTCCTCAGCTCTCACTGTTGCCCTCTCCTCCACATGAAGAACGTGTAGGAGCTGCTCGTGCCAGGTACCAGCTCACCAGCCGGCTCCTCTCACATGGAACAGCAGAGTCAAAACACAGCACACATATTTTACTGACTCCTGAAGCAGAAAATGTCACCTATACAAATCGAAGGTATCTGCTGGTCTCATACTGATAACCAGCACGCCGGAACTCAGCAAAGTTGTTTGAGCATCTCAGCTCACACTAGAGAATAGAGCAAGGATATAAAAACTGTTTAAAACTGGGAGAAATCACCTTTTTCAAGCACGTGGGATACAGCATATTTAGAATTAACACATTTTTCTTCTGAACTTAAAGTTTCCATTTATAAAAAACATTAGCATCTAACAATTACATTAGCTCATAGGAGCCTATTAAAAACTAGCAGCAGGTCAAGATGAACCCAGTTGATTCTTTAGCCAGAAAACAGCAATGCTTCAGTTCCACTGAAGCATTTTAGGCTTTTTCTTCTAAATATACAATGATAGTAAGTTTGGAGATTTCAAAGATAAGTAAAAATAAATAATTACAGTCTTGCTGCTGAGAGCTTCAGACAGAAGCAAAAACTTGGTAAACATGTTTGGAAAACTATTTGTAGCCCTAGAGAACTTAAGGCTGTTGGCCTGCAGGCCAATTGGCCTTGAAACACTTGAAGTGCAATATTTCAGTAAATATTGGTTTCAGAGTACACTGCTTCCTCTCTGGTTTCAACTTCCTTTCTTATTGTCAGTGCTGTGTCTGAGCCATGGGCTGCTGTAGTACCTCACTGGCTAAAGAATGGTGTGTTTACTTTGCAGTTCTTCTGAAATGCTCCCATAAAGATCACTTCTTTCTCTACCTGCACTGCCCCAAAACACATCCTTTTATTGCCTTTATCCAGTACTTGCCATCCCCTTCAAAAGCTCACTTCAGTCTATTCCTATCCAAGCTACTACTGCCAAAAACCCAAAGATTAATATCCTCTTTGTCTTGCCTTGAATATTGAGCTCCTTCACCTCCTAACCAAACTCCAAATGGCATTGATGCTTTCTCCTGAAATTGCCTGCTACCAGCTAAGACTCTCTCTAAACATCTGTGAACATTCTCTTTCAGCCAATAAAACCTCCTCTTGCCAGAATGCCACACAAAAACATTGACTGGGGGATGAACACACTGTCCAGTGGCACGATGACCAATATTCCTATTCCCCTGCAGGTCAACTCTAATTTGTATCCATCTCTGATCATAAATTCCTTAGAAGAGAATTGCATCTGGTACGAGGAGATCACCACAATGACAGCAACATAAAAGAACATACACACACACACACTTAAAAGATACACACCTACTTAGCGTCACTTTTTCCAGAACTCTTCAGGGCAAGGCTTACCCTCTTCTACATCTGGGAAACCCTCACTCCCTGCTTAGACTGGATTGCTAAAAGATAAGTATTTGTCCCCTGACAGCAGGGAGAGTGATTTACCCTTCAGAGAGTCACAAGACACATGCACTTACGTGGGTGATAAATGTATGCTAGAGAGAAGCAGCAGGTTAAAACTGGAGTTAAGGGATCCCTCTGTGCCTGGACTTGCCTTGGGCTACCACATAAACATAAGGACCTGTCATCAGCTCTACATATCAAAGCACAAAAGCCAAGAACAACCCCTGAGCAGCTACTCGCTGAAAAAAGCCAATCCAATGGCTATAGGTGTCTTTTAACTTAACTGCACTATCATAACAATCAGAAAGAGTCTGGATCGTAACCACATTATTATCCCAGCTTTTGTGTCAAAATTAAAGCAGGATGAATCTGAAAACTTCAGTTATTTCATGTGCTGTGCTCTGCACTAGGAAAAAGGGTGACATTGGACATTAAGGTGCCACACAGAAAAGAGTCTCCTAAAGCTACAAAAAGTGGCTGAACACAAGTCCATGGGCCTGCACAACTCCTTTATTGAAGGAAGCTTCTCTGTGTGCCTCCAGCTGTCCTGGATCACTCAGAAAAGCCGCAAAGCTCTGGAAAATACTGCTGCATTAAGTACCAAGAGTTGATTTTGACATGCAGATATCACAACTTATTCACAAGCACTGAAGATGTGTTACAAAATTCTGCACTTTGTTTCTTCTGCCTTAGTTAGCACTGCATTGTTTTCCTTCTTTTGCAGAGTTCCATGCTGGCTTTTATTACACAACTCTTATCAGCTGGATAGCTGTACCAAATCACTTGCATTTTCCTTGCTGGTCTCTTTGAGAACACACTCTCTTCCCATCTCCAGGCTACTTCAGATATCATTCACTACTCTGCCCTTGAGATTATCTACACTTTCTAAACCAGCAGAGATTAGCCTCCAATCCATGAGAAGTTAAGCAGCTTAGAAAATTTTGTATGAAACATAGAACACTGTCAAGATCTCACGCTTGTTTGAAATCATGCAGTTACATAGACTAACTACTGAAAATTACGTACATCCTCCACAAATGATAAGCAGCATCACATACATCTTTGATAAAGTCTCAGGTTGCAGGCATATGTATTTCACAAAATATGTATTAGAGTCATACTTGCATACATCTTCTTGAATATCTTTCATTTATTCTTCTCCTTTGTGTGTTGAATATAGGACAACCAAGAAATACTTTTTTGCGTGTATTTTGTCAGCAGGTAAGAACAGGCTGTAACCTTCCCCTTAGGGTATATTCATTTGCAAATACAGCCCAGCAACAACAAAAACATTTCTCCTTGCAAATCAGGATCAGACTTACTCTAACCAATATCCACTCTTAATAAATCCTAGTGATATACCCAAGCCATGCCATGAGAGATCTTTGTCCACTCCACACAGGATTTTGGACAATATCTGAGCACTCAACCAGTCTCAGTATCAGCTCATGGCCATACTCTTATGGGCACCAACCAATACCTCAAAGAGGATCTGAAGAATACAACCCTGTGTTGTAGAAGAGATAAACCACTTGCCTGTTACCATCACATCCCAGGCTTTGGTTGTGTGGAGATGACAGTCATATATTTTTATTGCCAAATCTGGTCAAACAGACTTTTCTTTATTGCTGTAGTCAGGCTACCCTAACGACTGTATCACAGGAAGCTATGACTTCCTTTTGACCCCAATTAGCACATTCATTATTCATCAAAGTACAGTTTTCTTTTGCTTCCCTTGGGAACAGCAGAGTATCACTGTGAGGATCTTTCAATACAACTTCACCCCCTTAATACACTCAGGATTTGCTGACAAGTAACAGCTACTTATTCCCCCGAGTCAAGTTCATATTAATAGGCCTGCACAGTGAATCATGAGATGGTATTAAACCCTGCCTCCTGCCTGTATAAATACATCATTCAAGCACCCTACCATGCCAAGTGCTATGGTTTGATTGCAGAAACCAGCAGAGGGTAGATATCCTAAGTGAGCAGGGTGCCTTGGAGAAACAACCAATTCAAACTCCAAAATAATAAAGACCCTATAGGTCTTTAAAGGGATCAGAGGGAATTTCTGTTCACTACTGACAAGTTTCATACTTTCAAGAAATAAAATACCAAGACTTGAAGGCATTAGATGTAATGTAAGCCATAATTCAGCTCTACTCAAGACACTGACAATCGTTTCAATACTAAAGTTTAGCCAAGAGCTACAAGCAAGGAGCATCTAAGGCAGGCAGGATTTGTCTGAAAGCGTTAGAAAGCTCAGCTGATAGGAAGTTTGCCTCCAAATCAAAATGGCAGAAAGTTAAAGTTTTTTTGACTTCATTGCTACTTAATGTCTGAATCAATTCAGGCTCGTAGATATTTGCTAATTCACATATTTGGAGACACACCTAATCCCATGTTCAGCAACCCAACACCATTCCTAAACTCAGTGTAGGGTCCTACACTGGGCCTATCCAGGCCAGATTAAAACCTGGCTTTCCCTGAGATGGGTCACATCTCTTCTGCCCCAGTCTGAGAGTCTGGGACTGATCAATGTCAGTGGGGTTGCTCTGGTACTCTGCAGTCACCTCTGTGTAAAGAGCTGGTACACAGGAGAATTAATTTGGAATAATAAAATCTCCTGGATTAAGCTTCAAGCAATCTTCCTGGTAACACAGTAAATAGCTCTCACCAGAAAGAATCACATCATGTGTTTACTTTTCTCCCCTCCCCTAAGACCTATTAAAAATACTCTATTTATTCATTACACATTCCAGTCCTATGTACTATTCAGCAATCACAGTGGGTCCTGAATTCTCAGGAATACTTGATTTCCAATGATGTCTCTCACAACTTTCTCAGGACAATGTAAAGCTAGGAGGATCATGCTACTGCTCAGAATAACAGACGAGGAGAGACAGCACCTAAGACCAGCAAACCAGAACACTGCTGTATCAGTGGCAGATGGCAAAAGCCTTTCCTGCCATCCACTTTTTTACTTTTTGTCAATTCCATTTGATATTGGAAGTAAATAAAGGAAGAATGGCCTTCTTAATCTCACCTTCATTTAGCTCTTAACCTGTGCCAGCACCCTAGGAAGGGACCAGCAAAGGACTGGGATAAATTTATGCAGAAGAGGACAACAGAAGAGGATTATTTCTCTTTTTATTGAAATCTGTGCTCTAGTGAATATCCAAGTTATCAGATGGACGTTTGTAAGATTTTTATCGTTGCAAGAAATAAGACAAAGAATAAGTAGTCTCCTTCTAAGACCTCAGAAGTTATCAATTTTCCTGCAGTTCAAGATCAAGGATCACACACCAAAAATTCAACTCAAACCTCTTGATTGAGAGCATCTTACCTCATCAAAAGTTTTTCAAAAATTATTTGTTCTCAACCAGAAGAAATGACACATCTGATACTATTTATTAAAGAGCTAATGCAATAAAATACGTGTGACCAGGAACAAATAAAAAGAAGAAATGTAATATTCCTCTACAAGTCTGAATTTGAGGTGCTTAACAAACATGAACTGTACAGAAGGTTCATAAGACAGACCTGACTTTTGCACATCTGGATTATATATGTTATTATGGGAACATTTCTCTTGTATTGCACTGACAGAAAAGCACTATATATTTTGGTTCTACAGAACTGTCAGATTTCAAGATAACTAATGAGTCAGCTAGGAGTAGTGGATTCTTACAGAAATGATTGTCAAAAGTTTTTATAATTACCTCTTTTTTTTTTTTTTTCTTATTGATAGGTCTTCTTCACAGTCTCCTTTCTTGGATGCTTGTGTGATCTGGTACTCCTACCTAACAATATTTGTGTTTTTCCACTGATCTATTTGGCCACTTATGGTCAAAAAGCTAAATTTCCTGATTTATCCTCAACTCTTCAGCCCTAAATAGCCCTTCAGGATCACACGAAGAAAACGAAATATTTTCTGCTCTACAACTCTAACTCCTTGTGAAGCTGTGAGAGTAACCAGTGTCCATCACTCTTACAGATCAGATGCTGCCTGCTGTAACTCAGCTTCCTTAACAGAGCTTTCCCTTGGAGTTTTTATAAAGCAGTTGCAAAGTTCACTTTCTTCTGGAAATGGCCACACACAACTTGTACAATTTGAATGTGAATAAACACTAACAACTATTCTTGAGAGAAATACACAAGAATATGCTGGCAGAAAATGCACATTCACTGTAGGATGCATTAATTTCACAGCAAAGCCAAGGCAAACACTCTCACCAGAAGTCAATAAACTGATCTACCCAGCAGAAATTCTAAACCTGCTTTTAACACCCAGGAAAATTCATGTCTGCATCGCATGTCAGAAAAAAAAGCCTGGGAATGCTCCATTCTCATGCAGGCTTCTGGAGACACCTGCCTGCATTGTTTGGTCTCACACAAACACAAATGTTTGTTTACAATGAGCACTTCCGAAGAGACACACCCTACCAAACTTAGTAATAGATATCATAGAAAATAAAAAAATAAACAAACCCATAGTTCCCCCCCCACCCCCAGTGGATTTCTGGAAACACGTTGAAAACAAAGTTCTCTACAAAGAGCATCACCCCAGCATTCCTTTACATCTTACAAAACTAATTAGAAGTTCCTGTTTGAGTTGCCATTTGTCAAAACTGCAAGAGTAATTCACCACATCCATTCAGGAGCATCTACTGACACTAGAAGGGCAGAACTGAAATTCCTGTTTTGATTCCAGGTAGGTGAGAGAGAGATTACAAAGTATTTCTAGCAAGCCCTTGCATTAAAACAAAAAAGTTAAGAATCTTCCTTCTATGCTAAAAATTATGGCCATTTTGCAAAATGATATTTCAACAAGCACCTGGAACATCACTCCTACCTGTTGGGATGCATAATTTTCCAAATAACCATGCTTTTTATACATTTTTTTTTCCTTTGAATTATGTTCTTTATGTAAATAAAAAGGATAGTTTAGTTCATAGAATCATAGGATGATTTGACTTGGAAGGAATCCTAAAGATCATCCAGTTTCAATGCTCCTTCCCTGGATAGGGACATCTTCCACTAAAAGAGGTTTGCCAGAGCTCCATCAGCCTGACCTTGAAATCTTCCAGGGATGGGGCATCCACAGCATCTCTGGCCAACCTGTGCCAGTGGCTCACAACCCTCACAGAAAAAAGTTTCTTCCTAACATCTCCTGTAAAACTCCTCTGTCTCAGTTTGAAATCATTCCCTTAGTTTCATTACTCCACGCTCTCCTAAAAAAATCTCTGTCCATCTTCCCTGTAGGCCCCCTTCAGGCACTGGAAGGTCACAATTAGGGCACCCCAAAGCCTCCTTTTCTCCAGGCTGAACAATCCCAGTTCTCTCAGCCTTTCCTGACAGGAGAGGTTCTTCATCCCTCTAATCATCTCAGTGCCACCTCTGGATTTGCTCCAACAGGTCACAGAACGGGTCAGGCTGGAATGGACCACTGTGGCTCATCTGGTGCCACCTCCTTGTTCCAGCAGGGCCACCCCACAACTTCAAGTGGGGTCTCTCCAGAGCAGAGTCCAGGTTCAAAGGATTTTGAACCACCTTATTCCAATGGAAAATTTGCATTCCTAAGTCAGGTTCACTGGATTAACAACATTTCCAAAGCCTCAGAAGTCCTGCTGTCAGAAGCAACCCCAGCAAGCTGCAGCTCTAGAACTGTGGGTAGTAGCAGCTCAGGAGCCGTGAAAATATTACAGACTCTTGCTCTCAAACATTTTTAATAGGTGACTTTCTGCAATGATAAAGCTACAGAAAGTCTAATTTTAGGATCTGTTCATCATTTGTGTCTGGAACATTTTCTTCTACATTTTATTTTGAGGCAAAAACAAATCACATGCTGGGTAGTTGCAATCTTTCAGTGATTTGCCTTAATGCATCCAGATACAGTATCGTGGGTACCAGTGTTACATAAAGAAACTTCAAACAGTTGACAGGTACATTAAACCAAAACAAAATTAAAAGCAGATTAGCATGCAAGCACTTTTCCATCAGGGAATCCATTTGTACAAGAGTCAAGTTCTACAGAGACATCTCCCTGCTTGTACAGCACAAGTTCCCTTGCCCAGGGAGCACTGAGGGATGTTCTGCCCTGACTAAGATCTAAGAGAGTCAAAGCAGTTTGAACCTTGCCTTCCCCAACTGATGCTTCGGTAACAGCATAAAACTTTACTCAAAAATAGTTCAAGTTACCTAATGATGTCTCTGTAGTAATAGTCTGTCAGTAGCTGTTTCAGTAATAAATGAAAGTTAATGCACATTTCTAATTTCTGTATTAGCATTCTTAACTCAGATGCATTATTTCAATATAAAACGTATGGTGAAATTAAATTAGTAGTGAGAAAATCAACTCAAGTCACAGAGAAAATAGAATTTCACCATTAACTAAAAATTGCCAAGGATCATCACTTTTTCAAAACGGAATAGCATATATTCAACCAAAATCAAAGATTAGTGTGCAAATATTAGACGACTAATTACATAATGTACCTCTACAAAATTACATAATATGGGTGCAGCTTATTTCCCTGTTTGCTGTTTGAAAAATAGATTGTTTAATAACCCATCAAAGCTATCTGTAAACCATGGCAACAATAGAGCAGATGTTGACTGTTGTCTTGTGCCTCACAGACATAATTAAATACAATGAAACACTCACACACCCAAATAATGGAGGACAAATAAATACAGCAATGCTGCTCTATAAACATAAACCTCATTTACTGGGCACCTGCCTTATATTAATCTGTGATATTTAAACCAGGGAGGAAAACAAAGAAGGTGGTATTTATTTGCCTGCAGACCACAAAAACTACAAAGAAAGAATTCCTCTCAGTGTTAAGGAGCTGAAACTTCTGCAATAATGCTCCCCACATTGTTGGCTTCCACAAAGTTCAGAGGCAATCACCTTTTTATTGTGACCAAGCCAGGACAGGACAGTTGCATTTTCTGTACAAAAAGGTACCTGGATTTATGACTCTGAGTGATCCAAATGGGCTAAAACACATGGTGCCTGCTGTGTGATACAGTCTTAAGGTATCCTTGGAAAACCAGGCTCCCTTTGATTGCAAAACACACCCCCTGCAATTATTTCCTGTCCCCTCTCCCAGCCTGCTTTTAAAGAGGCAAGGGAAAGCAAAGATGATGTTCTGTAACCATCCAACCAAGTGGTTTTCTGCTCGGACAATGCCTCTTAACATTATTCAATACTCTAGTTCACATCAAAATTTCAGAGATTTTTAAAAAACATCCTTCTTTATCTTCATTTCTATAATAAAATTTAGATGCATATTTTCTTTCATAATATCAATATCGTTCCACTATTTCAAAAGGATAATTATGTAAGGCAATATAAAATTAATCCTGCAGTTGCTATTAAGAAACAAACTTCCCAGGCAAAAAAGCAACTTCGAAAATTATCACTCACATGTATTGTAAAGGAATATTGAAGCTTATTTTTGCTAATAAAAACAAAAATTATTTCAAAATGATAATATTAAATAAGCGTGATTATTTGTTTTTAGTTTAGGCAAAGAATATAAAACTGCTTTGCTTACTGCAAATGTATTTTGCCTTTATTTCATTTAGTTATTTTTAAGAAACAAGACAGAATATAATGTGATCTGCATCTCTTTATGGTAATAAAACCATGCTAGTCTCCTTCCATAGACAACACCATAAAGCATAAATCCAAATGGAAAACAAATGGAAGTATAATGCCACTGTGAAGCAAACCAATCAACCCTAAAACAGCTGAGATAGATCTCATCCAGTAGTTCATTCATTCTTTATAGAAAAGAAATGAAAATATTCCTAGGTGTATCAGATTAAAAAAAGAAACAAAAAAAAAAAAACAACCACCCTCAGCAGCTCTGAAAGGTTGTAAAGCACTAAATTCCTTTGATTTATGAGGCAGTGTCCACTGCACTGAGCAAAACAACTCAGCATGCCAGGACCCTTTTCCCTGAAATTCCTTTATTAACACAGCCCAGCTCTGCGAGTGAACAAAAGCAGTGGTGCGGGGTGTATAAATCATTAATACTCTGCCATGCAATGGCTGAATTTCCTGTGTGAGCTGGGAAGCCTTCCTGCACAACAGGGATTTTGGGCTTGGAATTGGCTGCTATGAAATATACTTCATCATCCGCCGTGTTTGACGCTTCCCAATAGCTTTGTACTTCTCCTCTCCTTTCTCTCCCCCAAGCCCCAGCAACTGCAATAGAAATTTATTGGATTTTATGTCTGCAAATAAAAGGAAGAGAAAAGCAGGAAAGGAGCAAGCAAGGCCATTTAGAAGCAGAATCCTTTTCCCTTCATTTAAAGGCAGGTTGTGTGCAAATAAAATCCAGTGCTGACAAATTAATTTGGTATTTTAATAATTTTTAGTTTACCACTCTAAATTGAAAAAAAAAATTGAAAAAGAAAAAAATCCAATCAAAGAGGGTTTACCCCCAAAAGAAAAAAAAAAAAAAAAATCAACTAGCACAAAAAAAATGACTCCAAATGAAGCAATTTTCTATTGGAGCATTTATTTATTTTAAGAGCAGGTAGAAAGAAAGGCACGGGAGCTCCTGAACTCCACTGTTTTTAGTGTCTTTACTCTGGAAATCTTTTTGATACACCAAAAGAGCAACAGGCAATTTCACATGCACATGCCTAGCCTGGTATTCCAGGTGAAGCTGGAAGAGATGGTATCAAAGGGAAATGGAAAAATAAACCAAGCCCTAGGAACTGCAGTTTCTGAACACTCTATTTTTGCAGCAAGACACGCTGAACTTGGGTAGGGAATATCAAATTTCCTTATCCTGCCTCTGAAGTGTGTGCAAGAGCAAAGTTGAATGTTTTCCCAAACTTTGAGATGAAATAGCAAGCAATCTTTACGAAACATTCTGTGCTAAAACATTCCTTTTGGGGCTGGACTTGAGAAAACTAAAGAGCATGACAGACAGGGGAATGCTGAAAAAGCAGTCCCAAACCATATGCTACCCATCAGGGAAAATGACACACACTACAGAGGAAACTGAGGATCCCATCAGTGTTCCAGCCAGGCCAGAGCACAATTCCAGAGGTATCCAGCATCAGCACCACCACCAAACACATCCATCGCCGTCGAAGCCGTAAATATTTAAAGACGCTTGGAATGCTGCTTTGCAGAAGTGAACAAGCTGCAGTGGGAGTAGGGAAACATTCCAGTGGGCCATGTTACACTTCTGCAGCCATCCAGCAGACTCGAGATTACAAGAATAAGCCTGCAACGCATGCAGGAGTCCCTCTGCATTACACAATAATGACATTCTGAACGGAAATAAATGAAGCCCCTGCAGTGCTATTCTGTCAGCTTTTGAAAGTAAATAACTTCACTTCTGACAAGACAGAGACATTTTTTTCCTCCTCCTGCCACAGAGCATTAATTGAGCCATGCAGCCATGTAACATCCCAGAGACAGGACTAATACATGACAAGGAAAAAAGCCTAAGGAGGGGACACTCATGGAATATACGGGCTGCCTAAGTTCTTTTCACCCTCAAATCTTCACACTAGCTCTGTTTTGGCAAAATCTTCTTCTCAGGGAGAACTTTTAACCTTGTTTCTGCCTCCCTTTACAATGTTTACTTTAATTTATTTCAAAGAAATACTTAAATTTCACATTGCTTCATGAAAGATTGTGCTTATTGTAAGCTTATATTTTTAAATCTCTTATATTTCCTTGTATGTAAATTAAGCTTTATGTCTACAATCAATATCTGTAATTAATTATTTCATGTATACAAGACTTGCTGTCCATAACAGAGATAATTGCTAAAAAACAAGATGCTATGAGAAGCAAAACCAAAGAAGTCCACTTCAAAACTACATCATAATTATAATAAATATTAGTGCAGGTCAGTAAGGAATTGAGGCAAGGTATATTAAAACTATAAGTACATACACAAGCCATAAATTTGAGATGACAGTATAAAATTGATGTACAGTTACAAAAAAATCATATTCAAGAAGTTATAGTTAAGAAGAGCAACAATTTCTGGTGCATTTTGAAGTAAAGGGTTAAAAGGCAAATTTAAAGATGGTCTAAGATGAAAGCACTTGCATTCTTATTCATGCGTACCTGAACATCTTAAGTATTTCAATTTTGAAGTACCACAGAATTTCTTCCCTTATCTGGAGGAAAAAGTAAAAATCAGTGACTTACTGTGAACAAAAAATAATTCACTGAACACTTCAGTTCTCACTACAGTATCTAATTTTGATTCTGCCTGTGTTCAACACAACGAGAAAGAGCAGGATCAAAACACTGCGAGATCTCTCCACAGCTGGAGCCTGCTCTAGTGCAAAAGACCAAAGGCCCAACTACAACTAGTCAGGAGAGCACAGACATTAGATATGCTATTTTCTCTAATTAAATTCACTGGGCTGCTGCACTGACAGAGTGGGAGGGGAAGCAAAATGTAAAAGAAGTCAATGGTGCTGCACTAGACAACTCCAAGGGAAATGAGCAGTGCCAGCAAGGAAATGACAGCAGGTTCTCAGGAGAGCTCTTGCACTGCACATCACACTTTAAAACTGATAAATCAATCGCACATGCACCTTTAAAAGGCAGGAAAGCTTGAAGGATTCTTAGAGGGTGTTGACTTCTCCTTTCCACCAACATTATTGTAACTCTATAAAACAAGGTGATAAATTCCAGTGTCACAATTTTTATCACTTTCATTTATACCACCTATTAAATTCTTCAAAAATATTTTTAGCAGGACTAATATTAGCATGATCATAGTAGTTATTTACCAACTCAGAAATACATACATTGAAAACAAAAAAAGTCAGTCTAGTTTTGAATGGTTACGGTCAAAAAAATCTAAACAAACTGAAATATCTACTGGTTGCCCTGAGGAAAACCCCTGCTTACATAACCAGACTTTCCCTGGCATAAAATACCACACCATTTTTTTTTTTTACCCAGAAAATACCCATCCATACACATATTTAGCAAATATAATGAATGGGGATAACTTACAAATAGCTCACAATGGAATATCCAGATGTCCCTTTTCAAGATTAAGCATTTTAAAATGTTCAAAGAGGTCACTTAGAAAAAAACAATGGTTCTAAGCCAAAAATATTCACCCACTCCTGTCACATGGAAGCTCCTTTGCAACTGCTCTTGCTCTTATAGTCCAAAGCAGCAGGTAACCTCCTTTAAAGATCCTTCTGGTTTGTTGCGGGGGTTTTGTGTTTGGAGTTGGTTTTCTTTTTTTGTTTGAGGTTCCCCCCCCCCCCCCAGTAGTTAAAGAGGGGAGTACTTCACTAAAGCACCTCATCTTGCTTTTGTAAGAGACTGACCTTGTTTGACAAGGCTGGAGTTAAATGCCCCAAACCAGCCCTTATTCAGAATGAGAGCTGCTACAGCACTTGATCTCTAAGCCACTTCTCATTAGCCTCTGGAAAACAACAGAGCAGCTCTTGGGAGACAAAAGATACGTAAACATGGAAATTGGGCTTCAATCACAGGTGGAGTCACAAATACCAGCTCTCGAGTTTATTGGTGAATACCAAGCCATCTTATTCACCCTGATCAGGATAAACAGCAAGACAGCATTGCTGAAATCCGCATTAACAGCATGCAACAGCTGTACTCCCACCTTTTGAGGTCTGTTTCATTCATACACGAAAATTCCCTCGGAGTGCCACAGTGCCCCCTTAGGTACAAATGCACTCACAGGATACGGTCTGTAGCATGGCCGTTCCTTTTTTGTTTTACAGAGCACTATAATTTGTCTGACATAGCACAGCCTTTTACCCTACACATATGAATAAACAAGCACTGTGTTTCTCTTGGGGCAGTGAAGCTGGTTAAATGAATCAGAAAACCCTGAAAATATTGCCTACCCTCAGTCCATCAGCTACTGGACAATTATTCAAGGCCAAGCTGTAAGAAAAACAGATGGTGAGTGAGCATTAGTACTGTGGACTTCCTTGCACTCATGCAGTCATAAGCAGAGGTTGCATGTTCTCACATGAAAATTGCCATGAAATAACAGAGAGAGGAATAAAGTCGTGCAAAGACTCCAATTTATGAGATAACAGATGTTTAAAATTTTCAAGAACTAAAGTCAGATGAACTGATGTTACAGGACAGCCACAGAGTGAGTACTATAAATGGACAAGGGGAAGAAAGCAGTGTTCTCATGATTGGTTTAAACAGTGTCACCATAAAACATTAGTTATTGAATTCAATTGACATACCTTAGCCTTTGAAGAGTCATTGAAGTATTAAATGCAAAAACTAGATACTTAGAACTGTAACTGCAATGGTGGCATTCAGCAATTTATGTGCTTTTGCTCTATTAAAACAAGTTAAACTATAGCTGAGAATTGTTTGAATTGTTCATCCATTCAATTCCTTACACAATTTTAGCGCAAAGATAATCTGTTCTAATCCTTATTCCATTATTGACACTATTGACTGCATCAATTGAAAATGCTACCAAATAAATCAACATTGAATTAAGCCATGAAGAAAGAATGTGATAAAAAGTCTTTCAGACTCCTATAAATCATCAGATCCAGAAGCATGACTGAGAGGGGAATTCAGCTTTTCTCCATAACCATAATGCGTAAGGCCCAAATAAAATTACACTAATTTACCATGTAAGCAGTAATGGAATAGCTGGGGTAGAGATGGAGGTTTTGTTGGTTTCGGCTTTGTTTTCATGGTGGATTCTTTTCATCATTGATATGAGAGCTGTACCATGAACTACTTTGTTAAAGGCAGAAAAGGTTGATATTGAAGTTTCAGTTCAATTGCTTTCGATCTGTGCATGTCCACTATGAGCAATTGCTCCATTTAAGAGGAATTACCCTTTGTACAAACCACTTCACTATTTAAAACAAAGCATATCTATCATCATTAAACAGAAAAATAAAAATTACCAATTTTAAAATAATGACAGCAGCATTGTTCACCACGACATGGAATATTCCGTGATGTTTCAAGACGACAGTTTGTTGTGTTACTTCACTCAGAAAACCCCAACAGAATAACCAGGAAAAGAGACCACAGGAAAACATCAGTTAACAGAGCTAAGCCTCCATTAATACACCCCAAATCCCTATTTACCAGCGGTCAACATTTTGCTACAAAAATTACTTCAGGCAAGCCTCTGATATAAACTTGTGGTCAGAAATTAGGTTTTGCATTGATGTGTCATACTAAGGAGAAAATAGATGCATGCAGCTGCTTCTAATCCCATGAAATGTTAGCAAAAGATAGGGTGCACTACAAATGCAACTTCCCTTCTCCTGTATCTTTAATATTGACACTAAGGAAAATTCTCACCCAAATGCATCCACACCTTCCCAGCTGACCCTGTCCTTACAGCAGCACAGTGAAAACTTCCAAGGCAAAGCCCCACACTCCCCCTCTGCTCACTGCTGCCACTGACACAGTCACTTTGGTTTTGATGTTCTTTGAAAAGTCACTCTGGTTTCCCATAGTTAGAACCATCTTATTAAGAAAATGTATACATAATTTCGGATAATTTCAAACAACTAACTCAGAAGTATTCTTCAGTTTCTGTTGGTTTTTTTCAAGTGACTATCTTATTGAGACTTAAAATTTAACATGACCTAGGCCTCCGTCCTTTATGTATTAAATATTTTTAGGTAAAACATTCTCCATGCATAAACTATTTTAAAATAAAATTCAGTTCCTCACTTGGCTTTTAAAACATTACACACACGTGTAAAGTGAAAGATATCAGAGAAAATACTCAAGTTTTTAACCTTGGAAAAAGTAGTAGCGCACTTCTGACGTACATTGTAGAAAACAGTTTATCCATTTATCCTAAACAAATTGGCCAAGCAATATCACTTGCACAAATAAATAAAAGCCAACTTTAAATGACAACCAAAACACAGATTTTCCCAAATGACTAATTCATCTCCACAGAAAACCAGCATCCTCGTGGCTATGAGGATAGATAAATATTTAGTGACAAGGACTGGCTTGCCCATGTTGAGAAGAATGTAATACCTTTCAAAGTCTTTCAAGAAAGACATATCTCCAATTGTAAAACTTATACAAGTGACATAATACCAATGAAGATACACAAAAATAAGAATAATTATCTTTACAAGTTCTAAATAGGCAGCAAAGTTTAACAGCTGAGCTCAGTTGTAATACAGATGGCTGAGTTCATTTTAATTGAGGTGCAAGTGCGATGATAATATCTCAAGTGTAATTTTTAGAGAAGAAAATATTTGATAGCTTCACATAAAGTCTATTTACTGCTGGTCACAGGTTACACAGGCAAGGGGGATTCATTAGTTATCAAGTTGCCACATAAAGCTTTTAGGTTACCTGTATTTAAGATCGATAGAGAAAAACATTCACAGTTTCACTGAAATAGTGATATTTGCACTAAACATACAAAGTATTTTCGTTGGTTTGCTCTAAACTATCAGATGGGGAACAATAGAAAAAAAAACCAAGTAGATTGCCATGGTAAAACTTTATTAATGTTTTTCAAAATCAAAAAACTTCTTATTGCTTCACTGTTTAAAACCAGAACCATGTTATACTGGCTTTGCAGGTGATGTCAACTCAGTTCTCTCTACCTGGATAATTCTGAGAGAAAGTAGTACTGTTTCTAAAGAAATACTTAACCAAAAGCATAAAATAAGAGATCATATCTGAATTAAGAACACATTATCTGACTCTCTAGGAATTCAGAATAACTAAAATGCCAACCAGGAATCAAAAGAAGCAACAAGCACAGAATTTCGAACCTGCCACAATTTTCATTATAAATTTAGCTGACTTTTCAACCTATTATATAATTGCGATTAGTACAGGCAGGATGATTTTAAACTGACAATAGGATTAAGGAAATGAGAAAGCAAACACTTAAAAAAATACTTTCAGTGTGGCAGTTAATCCACTTAAAGAGTTAAAAATTATCCGCTAGATATAGCTCTTTGTAAAGTGCATTAGCAATCACTTCTCATCTTTCTCTCAGATGGAATAGATGCAATTGAATTCCCTGTTTTAAAGTATTCATTAGAGTTGCACAGTTTCTTAAACCTTGTAACAGTGGCATGCTATAGATGTCTTTGCATAATGATACTGCAATATCTCACTGAGGAAGGTTATTAGAGCACCCAACCTCATCTTTATGTTATCCTTTATCAGCTCCTTGTGTGGCCATGTTGACCTCTCACCTGAATTCCCATTTTTCCTTTCAAAAGCCCCATCTTTCACATACAAATTGTTCTTTGACAAACTCAAAACAACAAGTCCAGAACAAAACACAGGAGTACATTTTGTATGTAACCACTAAGTGCACAAGTCACGCCGGATCATTAAAGCTGATCTATAAATGCCATTCCCAAAACAGATCCAGAATACAGAACTACCAAGAATGAATATTTTAGTCATGGCATGCAAATTACTGAAATTTAAACACATCATATTTATCTGATGCAAATTTTAATTGCAGACATACGAATCCCTCCCACATACATGGATAATCTAGGGCGCATGCAAGAATCTGTTATTATGCACTGCTAAGCTGGAAGTCAGAAATGGTTAATACTACACTACAGGAGGAAAAAAGCCTACAGAAGGGTTTATATCCTGAAAATACTGGAGCTCTCTTCTTTCAGCAGTCACAGAAAAACAAATGTCCTCGAATAAAAATAAGCTTTAAATCTATTTTATCTACTCTTTAGGAACAAAAGGAAATATTGTACAACATCTTTCAGGCATTTATGAATGCAGAAATAAAGTTAGAGGCTTTCAGGGAAGTCAATATGCACAGAAAGTGTTGTAGTGGAAGTTGGAAGAAATGCTCCTGTTTGTTACAGTAGGCATAAGAATATTTTTTCCTCCTGAAGTTTCAACAGAAGTAACAGAATAAACAGGATTAATATTTTTTGCATGATAACACATTTCTGTCTTGGCTTTATACACTTACTAGATGACTCTGTAATGGTGGATTCAGTTATAAAATAGGGTAGGATACAAAGATGATTCCAAAATACTAGTTTAAAAAAATGTGCTATTACCCAGTTATTTCACATTATAGCAGAGAGGGGGTACTAAATATTAAATAATTTAGGAAGAGAGAGTGGGAGGAAATACCTTCAAAAAATCCTCTACGAAAAAAAAAAATAAATTTTGAAAACAAAAATTAAAAACTGAGTAGAAATTGGTATTGTTTTGCTGATACACAAACGTTCTTTTTTTAAACCCAGTCCAACATACTTCAGCGATAGAAGTATTCTGCACAGATATATCTTTATAAATCATCATTTTCCCTGTGAACTAAAAATCAGCTTGGCTTTAATCAGCAGCATGTTTTAACACAGACTTAAAATTCCTGTCTTCAAAGAAGGCTTAAACTAAATTGCCATTGGGCACATTTACATTAGAAATATAATTTATGCCTGCAAGCGAATAAAGAGCAGTCCTTTATGGCTGAAACTCTGCTACAGCATCCATGAGAAATGCAGACACAGTACCGTGTTAAATATCTATAAACACCACCAACAGACACACTGCAAAAAAAAAAAAAAAATATCATAAACCAACACCAAAATACCAAAAGATATGCGAAGGCTCAATGCTCTGTTAAAATATATTTTCTACTCACTCTCACATTCTTAAGTGCAGGCACAACACTCGCTCCACACGGTGGGAGACATTTATACAGTCTATTCACACACACAAAAAAAAAAAAATACCTCCCCGACTGCAAATCCCCCAAACGACGCTGACAAAGCAAGCACTGCGAGGAAAAGAAAAAGTTAAGCAAACTTACCTGCTGTAAGTACATAAAAGTCAAGGCACAGGAGAGCTGGGGACACATGCCCACATTCGGCAGTGCCACGCAGGTTGCACCCGTAAGGGGATGCTGCATGGTGTTGCTCTGAAGTCTACGTAGAACAAGTGAGGGGGCTTGCATGCAAGCACGTTTGCCCTATCTTGTCACTACGGGTTGGTTTGGG
>JAWWMU010000041.1:3964318-3978253 GCA_035048155.1 Cinnycerthia olivascens | reverse complement strand
CGCCCCAAGCCCCTCCGGATCGCCATCGCCCCCGCTCTCTCCCCTGCCCGCCCGCTTTTTGCGCTCCATCGGCACCAAGACTCGGCGGGCGCACATTGGAAAGGCAGCGTGGCTGGTGCCTGAAGGAGCAAAAGGTCTGGGGCCCCTCTGCTCGGCACAGGAACCAGGACCGAGAAAGGGCCGTGCTGGGCAGAGCAGGGCAGATATTCATATTCATGAATTTGGAAGGGGAGCGCAGCAGTAGTGGTTTAGGGAAGTTTAAGATGATGCGCCGTCCCATAGTCAGGAAAAAACCCCACAAAAGCCCCCAAATATCTAAACTGTTACCGCCAAACTCGGGAAGCAGGGACATAAGCAAACCCAAGAAGATGAAACAGAAATTGGTGCAGCAAAAATCCTCTCTCATGTCCCTTAATACAAAGACACTGTGACATTTCATTCGGAGAAGTACAGGGTGCTCACACCCCCCGTGCATTACTGTCTCAACACTAAATCAACTTTTACCAATAGACACTTGGAGCTTCACAAAAGGACCCCTTGAACACAGGTGTCCAGCTTAATAATTAGCATTTAGGTTATTCTTTATACCACAATCTTAGAAAGACAACAAGTCTGCCATGTGTAGTCTTGCCCTATAAGGTTTTTTCACAATTCCAGATGACAAGACATGACAATATTACCCTTAGAAAATTAACTCAATAAAATTTAAAAACTCAGGATATTTTTTTTTTTAAGTAATCTAAAAAATTCAGGAATATTAACCACAGAAAACTGTGTACACCTTGTTAAGCTGCAGTCCATAGAATGGGAGGGCTACAAACTACTCCGAAAAGAAGTGTACAGCTGGACCTTAAGTGACAAAGCCTGCTTTTCCCTGCTGCCACTTGTGGCAGTTTGTCAAGTATCAGACAGGAGAAAGAGACAGTATTTGACAGTGAAGGCATACTGTGCATGTTTCACTTAAATGTTTTTACAAAAAATTTTGTTTTCTTTTATAAAGACACAAGCTTACTTGGAGTACTACACTCTGTATTTAGTTCATGTATACAACACTTATTGAAAACTAGAATTTTCACAAAAATTCATTAATCCACAGAAGTTTACCCCATTTGTTTCAGAGTTAGTTTTTGTTTTTTCCATAATTTGTACCACCGCGCATCACACTTTGCTGCTGTTCTAAATTCACAAGGAAAGAATTTAACTTCCAGGACAAAATAAGCTGCAGAAGCACTTAACTTTAGAGCTTGTTTCCATGTAACAGTAACAAAAGTAAAAATAACCTAAGTATCATCAAATTTATTTGTAAGAACACACAATAGGACAGCGTAAACATCTCAATCAAGAAGATTTTTTTATGAAATACTATTAGTCTCTTAAAAATTAAAAGGATATCAAATCTCAGAAGGAGAATTAGTGACAGATTAATTATACTACTATGTAAAGGTTGCCTTTTTTTTCTGTAGGAATTAAATTAACTGGACATCAGCACAGTTTCCTTCAACAGCGAAGCCACTTATTTTATTATTCTGTCCACATCCAGATATCCCCTTATATATGCTGAATCTAAGCCCACCATATTTAGTCCTCAATGCTGGACTCATTTTAATGTATAACAGATAAATATTAACGTGCTCATGTGTTGAACCAAGAAATCCTCCCCAGAGTATGGGATCCCTCCAGTGCAGTGAAGGATTCCTCTGCAGCTCCCTTGATGCATTTATCCTCATCTGCCAGCAAAACTTAAAATATTCCTCATCATTTTGGCCCTATCCCATAACATGGGCTAAATAACTCCCAAATTTAGCTCAATGACTCCTTCATCTCTAGTTCCTTCTTTTTGGCTTTCAATCTGAATTTTAACTAAAACTTCAAATTCTTATGACCAAGCCTGACAGGTTCTAGTTAAATACCCAGCTTCACCCAAAGAGATAAAGATACAACTCAGGAGAACTAAAATTGAGGGGTTTGTAGCTTTAACCTTCAGCCTTATACCGAAGCACTACCGAGGCTTTCCAAGATGGGCACCTACACACTCTCCAAAATCCCATTCCAGAAGAAAGATACCTGATGCCATGACCCAATCTCACTCCTGTGCCAGAATCTAGGAGGAAAAAGTTTTTTGTTTTTTGATTTTTTTTTTTTTAACTTAGGAATTTTGGCTCCCTAACCCTTGAAGAATGACAAGCTTAGGTGTCGGAGGAGTTTTGCATGTGAAATTGATATAGCTGCCTATAAAGGGTTATTCAGTTTGAGACAAGGACAGAAGGAAGTCTGTGAGGAAGTCCGGGTTTATACACAGAGTCAATATTGGCTCCTTTCTTTTGTTCTGGTTTATCCATCAATTTTGAATGAAGCAGTTGCTTTTTTTTCCTAACTGCATTTTCCCCTCAATCGTCCAGGGATCCTGTCCTTTCCATATTACATTTCCAGTTGTTTCATTAGTGTAACTTCTTTCTGTTCATGAGTCCAGCATGAGCTTCCACCTCCACTCTTCACACTCTAATTGGTCTTTTTTTTTTATCTTTTCCTACTTCAATTGATAAGGTGTCACACTCCACATCACTGAGTCTTTTTTTTTACTCAGTTAATAACTAGAGTCTGAAATTCATCTACAATATTTTCTCGAAGCTGTTTGCTTTCATCAACGTTAATCAGCTCTCTCTTGTTGTGGTGGCCATCCTTCTCCTCTCCTACCTGTAATTCCTTCCTCTCTAACCTTCCTTAATGCAGTAAAAGTCACACTGGAAATGCTGAATTCACTCTCCTCTTCCCCTCTGCTTTTTTTTGGCACTATTGCACTACTTCAGCATAAAGTTCAAGTCTCTCATCCTCCAGGATTCAGACCATCCAAGACACAGCATTAAAATTTCCTGCTGGTGGACAATTCCACATGGATTATCTGACATTCCTCACTTTCTCTAGGACTTCTCTCAGTATTCTTTGTCACAAACCTACAACCAGCCTCCTCTACTCAAACACCAAACATTTCACTCTGGACAGGACCTTCATCTCCCTTGCAAAGTGATTTCCAGGAAACAGAGCTCAGCACACATGAGCACTGCAGAATGTACAAAAAGTTGTGCTGAGTGTTCTGTACCAGAAATGGGCTGGACACACCTGAGAGAAGTTTTTCTCAGTTTTTCTGCAGGTGCTCCTCAGGTGAGCACCAGCACAACGAGCAGCACTTGCACACAGGGCCCGCTGCCCTCTGACTCCCAAGAATCTCCCAGGCATGACAAGCACAAAACCCCTCACAAACAGAAAAGAAGCCTTAAAGCTTATTTATTCCAACTGTGCTTATGCCAGTCTTAAAGGATTTTCTTGTGGAGTTCTTTAAAACACAGAATCTTTGTCTCAAATTCCAAGTAACAAAACCTCAGAGAGACTAGCTCCCCTTTTCTTCTTTCACTCCATACTCAGAAAAATTCTCCTCCCCACAAATCTATTCATATTCATGTACTTTGAAGGGGACAAAAAATTCAGCAAAATTCTCTTTGAAATGTCCTTATGCACATAAATAACACTTTCACTTTGCTCTTCTTGATTTTAGCCCTATCAAAACTAGTCCTCCAGCTAAGAGACTGTGGTTTTATCTGTTCCTTTAATATTTAGAATTTCTCATGAAATTTAAAATAATTTCAAGATAGAATTTAGCAACATCAAATTTTTAACACTATAATTAAAGAAAAATTACTACAAGTATTTAAATTAAAGAAACTGTCACAGAAAATTGAAAATAAATTACTCTTCAAATTTAAGTTATTTTTAGTGCACCTGAATTGGTTTTGCACTTTCTAACTTGTATTTATGGAGTGCCTCCAAAGACTCTCAGATTAAAATATAAATCTAAAAGACACCAAGCAAAGTCATTTGGTTTTGTATTAATTCTGACCATATAAAAATTGACACTGGATCCTCTCATAGCTGTTATATTTTGTGAGGAAATTATACCTTGCTTTGTAATCTCTCAATATGATATTCATACAACATGATTTATTTTAATATAAGTAGTATTATTTATTCATGAAAACTACATAAAACAAAACCAAAACTTAAAAAAAACCAAACAACAACAACAAAAAAAAACCTAAAAGGGGATTTAAAGAATTGCTTTCATGTGAATATGGTCTTTTCTGCAAACCTGAATGATACGTGAAATGCAGCCCTTGGAGTCAGAGGATACCAGTGAGGTCAGAGAACACATATTAATAAAGTGCCTGAACATATGGTGCTAAATGCACTCTTACACACAATATGAAATCTGACAGACTCTTGTCCTGGGGCTTCCAGGCCTCCTCACAATGGTGTCTAATTGCTCTTAGACACAGAGAACCCATTTGGGCCTCACTTAATTCTCCAACCTAATATTTTGTAGCTTCACCCACCAAACCCAACTTCTCATCTGGGAAAGGCTTCTACATGGACATCCCAAGAGCTCAGAAGGAGCAGAAGAAGCATTTCTCAAATTAGGCCAAGCAGGTAAGCTAAAGCCAGCATGGGGAAGCATATGTCCTTCTCTTCAGCCAGAGCCTGGATGTGCTTCTACAAATAGTACATCTCCAAAACTTAAGGTCAATTTCTGCTCAAAAAATGCAGGAAAAATATATCAAGCAGATAAAATTGTTCATTAGCAAATACTGTATTTAAATTAAGGGACAGAGAACTGACGAGCTTCAAGTAGCATGTTTTTATGGTGGTTGTTCAAAGCAATACAAAGCTAAGACTCTAAAAATAACTTACTTTCCTTGAAGTTCATTAAAATATATCTATAGCCATAAAACACCCATATTAAATTAAAAACCCCACAATTCTGTACAAGTCCTGTGCATTATTGCAGAGATAAAGTCAACACTTAACATCAAGTAAATTGCAAAATTACTCACATCAAACGCTCATATACCTGTTGTTCTTCACAACTAAACTCAGCGCAGCACAAGTTCTAACTCTCCCAAACCTTTAATCAGCTCTGAGCCACCAGGCTGCTGCAGCAAGAACCCCAGGGCTCCTCCCAGCACAGGTGCCAGTGGTGATGGACAGGCTCTGCTGCAGGACACTAACTGGGATCAGCTGGGAATTTCAGCCAGGCCACCCAACAGCCACCAGGTGCCACCATCAGGCCTCAGTCAGCACGAGCCACCCCACCTACACACAAAGGGTTCCACCTCTAATTGCACATCTCATTTAGTGCCTCCCTCTTAGCTGAAAGGGAACCCCAAAGCCACAGACCTTCCCTCCCTGGGCACCTCAATCTGCTTCCTGCTCTACAGACAATCTCAACCCTCAAAAAGTGCAGCACAGATCTCACTGTTCAACCACATTATGGGCATTACAGATGCAGCTTTATCATTGGATCTTGAATTTTTACTTGGAGACAGTATTGTTGGTACCAAGACTACATTGCCTAATTCTGATAAGAAACATTTCTGGGGTGTTACAATCTTACCTATCAACAAAAAGCTAAAATATCAAATCTTGGAACTGTCTTCACTGGAATAATAGTTAGAAGCAAAATGAAATGCTAGGACTCACCAGTAATCTCCAGACAGGGCAATTTCAGGATCCTACAGATAAACAAACGCCAGCCTAACTAAAACCAGCAGCTAGACTACAAATAACAAACAACACAATATCTGTAGCATTGCTTTGTCCTCCATTTACCCTGATGCAAACTTGCTGTAACTGGAGAGAGTCTGAGCACTCAGTGAGTGCAGTCCTGACCTCTCTGAACACAAAACACCTGCAGGGCTGCAGAGAAGGCAGCAGGAACATTTTTCTCAAGGATTTAGTGATGTGTTTCAA
Organism: Cinnycerthia olivascens; assembly: GCA_035048155.1. Taxonomy (NCBI): domain Eukaryota; kingdom Metazoa; phylum Chordata; class Aves; order Passeriformes; family Certhiidae; genus Cinnycerthia; species Cinnycerthia olivascens. The sequence goes on along the minus strand of JAWWMU010000041.1, from coordinate 3,972,454 downwards.
ATTAAATTACATGTAAGTTTACCATTGTATCTAATTTTATTACTTTCTACAATAAAATAATACTAAAAGAAGGGCAGTTGTGGGACTAGATAATCACACCAGATACACACCACCGATCCTAAAAAATTTCTTTTGACTCAGAGTTAAGGTGTGCTTTCATGTACACCTCATTGTTACTTTAATATTTCAGCATCTAATGCTGAAAAGTCAATACGATTTTCAAGACTGAAATAATATAGAAAGAAATATATTTGAAACAAGCAAACTTTAACAATCTCAGCTACCTAAATCTTGCCAAAGTAATTCAATTGCCATAAGATACTTAGTCAAGGAGTTAGACAGCCTTGCTGCATAATTCATCAGTCATTTTAATCCTGTTGATGAGTATCAGGTTCTCTACAGAAATGCTTTTAAGGAGAGCTTAAGAAAAATCATTGTTAGTTAGGGAATTATGAGCTGTATTACTAACAGATAAAACAATCCAGCAAAACCCACCCTATGGCCTCTAGAATGGCAAATGATATTCATATAAAGAAAACTTATACCCCTGAAGTCATAGACAAACTGCAAATGCTAATACTCTACACAGAAATCTGAGTTAATAGGTTCTCCCCAGCATTTACCTTCACTGAAAAATACTGCAACACAAAGAAGAATTTGCTCAGTTCTGAGGTTGCTCTAGATCTCAGTTACCTGCAAGCTGAAAGCAAAAGTTTGATCAACAAAATTGAGCTGTACACAGTCCTAATTACTGGAGAAACTTTGAGTTTTTTTACTCTTTGCATATTACCCACCCCTAAAGGATTTTATATATCAATAAGGACAAAAGTAAATTACATAACTTATTAAGACTGTGAACTAAATAACAAAGCCTACAAAACACCAGAACAAAGATTATCTGTGTAATTAGAATTTAAACATCCTGTTTTATTCCCTATGTGTTTCCCATACAGAGCTTGACCCTCCCTCAGTCAGCTGAGAATATACATAGGCAAAACAACACTGGAAAGACTGAATCACAAAATAAGAAATCTTTGGTTCCTCACTTTCATTCATTCTTTTTTGTTCTCCAGCATTCATCCCTGCTCCAGCAAAACCTTGGAGTTGTGAGCCCAGGGCAGAACAATAGCTGCTCCTGCAGGACCTGCACACACAGCCCCATCTGCCCTGGGATGGGAGAGACGCTCAGAAGAGACAAAATGATGAAATTTCAAGCCATTAACTTCTGGGAGTCATTTAATAGTTGTTAGTCAAATTTGAACAGGTATTCAGACTGACTTGAAAGGGCCAAAGTCACGTCCATGAAAAAAGTCCCATTTTCTCTGGCAACCTATCAGACTGCTAGAATCCTTTGAGAATACTGCCCTTCATGCATTTGGAGAAGAAAGTACAGGGAAATGGCCTAAACTCAAGCACTGAATTCCAAAGAGCTTGAATTTCTCAATTTCACCTTGAGGATGAATCTCATGGACAGCACCTAACCAGGTGTTGCAAATCCCTCTCTGTTGCAGTGGGTGAGGCAGAGGCAGCTGCTGTCCCCAGCCCTGTCCTGTCCTGTGTGGCTCTCAGGGGCTGATGCCTCTCCCCTGCCAGTGCTCATCACACCCCACTTGTGTCCAAATGTGGATTCAGGGGGATTCCATTGACTTTGAGAGCCAGAGGAGCCATCACCTCGTCAGCTGTGCCAGTGCTCACTTAGTCACACGTTTTTGGTGTGCTATCACCACCATGAATTACTGATTATCCATCTCCTTAGTCAAACTAAACCCAGCTTTACTTATATCCCATTAATTTTAATTTATGTGCCAGTAAATGTCCACATCTTATGCCTGGAGAAAAAGAGGAGTTTAAATTTAGGAATTTCTGCGTTTCAAAACAAGAAAAATTCAAGTGCTCAAGTCTTCAATCTTACACACAATTTCTATGTAGCTTTATTGTTAAATAATGACTGTGTGACTTTTTCAGAAAGTAAGTTTACAAACACAGGTTTTCCACTGGCAGTGAGGAAGCGCAGGGAATAATGGGCTTTAGTGAGGGATGAACATTTTAATTTACTGTTGTCTTTATTTGTTGTTATTGTAAATGTAGTATTTGTTAATAGAATTTAAAAAAAAAAATGAGAGACACCATCTGAAAAATGAAAATTACAGATATATTTAAGACAACAAATTTACTGATCCCAAGTAACCAAATGCTTGGTTTAGTTTTGGCTTAGTGCCACCCCCACAAAAAAAGCTGATATGCACTCTGCAAACTTTCCCTGGAAGTTTAACAAATGAAGTAGCACAAACACATTTTAGCAGGGTTTCCACACTTGCTGCAGCACAGGCAGTTGTAGTGGGGACTGCAGAGGGATGAGTTCAGTGACAGGAAGGAAAATGTGATTACCTAATTCCCATTCTGCTGCCAACTCTGACCTTTGGATTCCATTTCAAATCCAGCTATCGTGTTACCAAAATAATATACTACAGGATGGATACTGTTTTGCTAATATGATATGTAAATTCCTAATAGGAATTTTATGCTTACAACTAAATTGCAGTTATGCCAATTATGTGATATATTTTTATGTGCATGTGGCACACTATTTCAGAACAGGCTACAGCATTTTTTTTTCCTTCGACATACAAAGAGCCTGACAAAAATTTGAGCTGAATTCCATATCAGTGCTTGCAACTTGAGTTGATTTTGTACAGCAAATTCCAAATTGTCATCTTCCATTAATAGATTCTTAATAGATTCATTTGATTAATGATAAAGTGTCAAAATCTTAAAAAAAATTGAACAGGGTATAAAATGACATTCAGTCAAACAATACAGTTGCAAGATACATGGTCTAAGATTTGATTTGGTATTAATATTCAAGAAGTAGGAAAAACATTTCAAATGGGCAGCTGTGTGAAGCAAGCCACGCTACCTTCACCAGAAACGTGAATCCTGAAAAAACAAAATGATAGTTTCTTTCCAAAATGAAGCTGTGAAATATTAATTCCTGCAATATGTTACTAAAATCTGGGCCTTCTAACCTTTGGTCATGATCATGGGAAAGAAAACAGTGAGATGAGATACAATCTCCCATTAATTTCATGTGGAAGTCATGTTTTTTAAGCTGCCTAATTTACCATGGAACTGGAGGGACACAAGGAGCTGAAGAGAGGGCAAAATCCATCATTTATAACTTGCTTAAAATTTGGTTTTAAGTAACTCTTTACAGAGAAATTACAAAAATATCCTTTATAGCATAAAGAAGATAAAGTGGCAGGTGAGTCCACCTGAGCACTCAAGAGAGGGTCACCTGGGCACAGCTCAGGTGCAGCAGCACTGAAATTCCCCCAGTGGTGAGCCCAGCATCGAGGCTTCTCTTGTGAACAGCTATTATTTGTTATTGGTACCTGCATTCAGAGGCACTGGAGAAAAAACGATTTGTCAACGACAGTTTCTGATCATTGTGCAAGGAAATCATACAAAAAATATCAGTTATCTCCAGGTACAAGTGATCTCAAAAATGTGATATCCTCCAATTAAATATGTAACCTTACTCACTGCTTTCATCTTCAAGCACTAGAAGGTTTTTAAACACTAGAAAATACACAAAAGGATAATTTCTTCTTCTACTGAAATGTGGGCCCCTTGTATTTTGAAAAATTAACCCAGTGATTAGTCATAATTCTCTGAAATTATGAAAAAAACATAAACATTCTATTTCAAACAAATAATTGTGAAGAAAATATTTTAATTATTCAAGCAGGACCTTGACTGCATTTACTGGGGATAATTACCTCTAAGAAAACATTCTAAGCCAGAACTGATTAGAAAGTGGGAGAACTCTTCACAAGCCAGTACCCACACACTCACTGTGTCATCTGAGTGTCCCACCTACTGAATTCCTGAAAGAATTCCTCATGTCAATGAATGTAAAGAGAAAAAAGTTTTGCAAAGCAAGATAACTGACTCTTAAAAACAAAAATTACAGAGGCATTAGAAATTTGGAGCTTATTTTCAGATTTCTCTTTGATGAATAACACTTAGGAGCAAACTCCCTTGAAATGTATAAATCAGACAACGGGTATACTAAAATGCAGTTGATAAAGGAAAAATTAATCATGAATTGCACAGAGCATGCAGGATTTGTGGCAGCAGCCTGCTACTCTGTTGAGCCTATTTCAAGAAAAATGTCCTCAGAAATCTCAGACTGAAACACAAAACCACCTCAATCTTTTTCTTTCTCCAAACAGGTGTGAAATGCAGCTCAGCTGAAAACAGTGCAGTTCTGACTTGCGAGTGAATTAAGCTGCACAGAATGATAAATAAAATGTTCAGTAATGTGCTTTTGGTGTGACTGAATAAGGCATCTGGATAAAATTGAGAACTATAGGAGAACATTAAATCACTTTAAAAACATGCATGAACTTCAGAATGATGCTATCATCACATTATTTATATTCTAGACAGACCAAAGAGCTATTATATTTCAGGTCTTTCATGGCAAAACAAAAGCTTTACACAAGTAACATTAAGTATTTAGATGCTTTCATGCAGGATTTATTAGTTCATATTTTGCCCTGTCTCTATATTTCTCTCAATTTCAACTGCATTTTTTGTCATTTTAGCTTTATACTGTTTGGCACGTTTGTTTTGTTATCTATTATCTGATGAACAATCTGAATTCATGCAGAGCTGGATATGGCTGAGAGATCTTATCCTCCCTAGATCATCAAACTAAATAAAAGCAAAAGCCAAAGAAACATAGAAGAAAAAAATCCTCAGTTTTGTACTATTTAGACAAAAAAATCTTTACACTCTTTTAATGTTTATCTGAATTAACCATGTTATAGAATAGCCAAAAGCAGAGGAAGTTATTTCACCCGGTAAGACATAAAATGTCTTTTGAAAGACTTTTTTAAGTATTCTGCCTTTACAAAGATGTATCAGCCTTCACCGTAAAAATAAATGTGTAAAAGGATATATTTTATTAGAAATTAACATCATAAATTAAATGGTCAAAAAAAAAAATTAAAATAAGTTTTTTTCTACAATCACCACAAGTTGTTCTTTCTCTGACTTTTATAACACAGGCTTCACTGAGCTTATCTCCTTGATCAGGGCAGTGCTGCTCTTTCTGGGTTTCCTTTGAATGGGATTTTTACAGCATTAGCTCAAAAATGCTGCTGTTAGGCTTTACTGCATCTACCAAGGCAGAAACTTTCATACTTATTCAGCCTGAAATTTTCCACTTGTCCCTAACTTTGGCTATCTTGTTCTGCCAACTATTCTGAGTACAGCTATCAAACCTTTTGCATAGTAACCTTTTCTAATTTGCTTCAGAGCAGCTAAACATACCAAGCCATCAAAATGTCAGAGAATCAACAGCTCCAGCTCAAATCTTTCTCCTTTCATGGTGATCTCTACCAATATAACAAATGTTTGCCTTATAACCACATTTGATGCAATATAAACCTACAGTTAAGTATGATTTCATATTCTATTTAAGCAAAACAAAACAAAAAACACCTCTCATCAACTAAACATCTACCTGCAAATCATCTCTGATTTAAAGCATATTTGTAGGTAAACAAATATAAATGATAGTGCAAGATTTGCATAACCACGATTGATTCAACATAGAGAAGAAATGAAATTATTCAGATGTGGCTGTTCCCGTGTGGTATCAGGGATTTTCTGGCACCAAGGCACAGGAGAGTGGGGTTTGCTGGTGGCTGTCCTCTGGGTAGGACTTCAGGTGATGCTCAGGCATTTCACCAGCTGTTCTGATCCTGAGAAAAGGGTTGTGATGACCAAGGATGGAGCACTAAATTCAGAGGGAATGACACAGCCCCAAGGTTGTCCAGGAAAACTGGACTGTTTTCTTCAGACAGATTTCACAGAACTCCTCAAAGAGAGCTCCTAATCACCTGACCCAAAAGAACTTTGAGAATTCCTCTCTTTGAGAAGTGGGAAATGACATGCTCAAAATGTTCCAGTGAAGGAGAACACAGAATTCTTATTCCAAAGTGTGATGATAGGGTAGATCAAAAAGATAAACTATAGAACCAGCAAAGAATATACACCACCATTTCCTAATAGGTGTAAAAATGCACATATATTGATTCAGTAGATGATTATTCAAGCATACTGTAATTAATCTTTATTTTGATAGAAGTAACAGAGAAGAAAGACAAAATCTGAAGCTACTTTAAACTTATCCTATCAAATCATTTCAGGACACATAAAAGATTTTATGTTCAGTCTGTTGGTTCAAATGCTCTCATAGTGAATTATGTTTCAGGAGTCCCTTCCCCTTGAAACAGAAGGAAAGTTTTCCAGTCCTTGTTATACATTAATTACACCCTAGGTATTTTCATAACTTACCAGCTATAGGAAAATTACCTTACTAGTTTTTACAATAAATGCAAGATTCTTTACTGGAGAAACCACCCACATGCAAAAGCTGTGAACACAAGTGCTGACAATCAGTCTGACATCCAATCTGTTTCCAACCTACAGCCACAGAAATAGAGCCCTGCCTGTTCCAAAAAAAGACCATTAACATTTTCGCCAGTTTAAAGTACATTAAAACTTCTTTTATTACTCAGAAGCTTTACCCCTGCTTGGTTCATCCTTCCTCCAACTCATTCACATGTACAATTAAAAGATAATCACCTAAAGTTTTTGTACTGGGGTTTCAAAAGGATGATAAGGCAGTAGACTGTCACTGAAATTCAAGGCATTGAGTTCTTAATAATTTTCTTTAATAGCCATAACTGTAATTCGAGAACATCAATGACAGCAATTGAGCCATATGAATTATGTGTTGATTTCCAAATAATCAGTAATGAAAAATTGTAGGATATTGTATCTCTCAGATAAGAGAGAAATGAAAAGCAAAAAGAAAGGCAAAACATTTAAACAACATGAATATTATAAAGCATGAATACTATAAAGCACCAATGTGTATTACAGTTCAAAATATCTTTGTGATACAGCATATAAAAAGGGGTTTAATGAAACACTAATAAGACTTTTGAATAATTTGTCCTATGAACTGCAAATCACAAAATACCAGGAAGATTTATTACTCACAAAATACAGGAACATTCTGGGACTGATAAATTCCCAAGGGGTTGAGAGAAGAAAAAAAAATTAAAATCAGACATTAACCATAACTCAAAGCAATACAAACTCAGAAACTAGTACTACTGAAAATGCACTCAAAGCGATGCAGTCTGGCAAGGAAGAGGATAAAACATCATCCAGGGGGTGAGGCTGGGGAACAGCTGCCTGGAAAGGAGCTTTAGGGAAAAGGATATGGGAGAGCAGGAGTGTTGCCCTGATTCCTCAGGTTTTTCTGAGGCATTTTCTGACTTGTTTGCACAGTTTTCAGCTTCTTTCTCACGCACATGAGTGTCTTTATCAAAAGTCTGTTTTGATAAGACGAGGCTGTTTACATACTTTCTCTTGGTGTGGAAAACAACTGATGAACAACTGTTTTGACCAACGGGATGGGAGAGGTGTCAGCCTTCTTCTCCAATCCCTGATCTGTGTGGAAATACTGTAAATATGGAGTCAGATGTTTTAATAAATAGTTTTCAGCCTTCTCAAGAGAAAGTGTCCTTGCATGTCCCACAGTGACACAGGAGCACGAGTGAACCCGAGATGACAACGTGTCCTTGCAGCAAACCACACGTGCAGCATCCAAGGATGTGCCAGGAGGGCCCTGGGGAGCAGATCCCAAGGGATGAGATCCTTCCCCTCCAGCCCAGTAGTGGTGAGGCCACACAGGCAGCTTGTGCCAGTCCAGCACAGGAGCAGAGGGTGGGTCAGGGAGTGCAGGAGCAGAGATGCAGGAGGGGCTGAGACAGCTGGGGCTGCTCAGCCAGAGAAGGAAAAGGCTCGAGAGTTCCCACAAATTATCATGGGTTGCAATGTAAAATATAATCAGGGCTGTGTTATTCTATTACCATCTGTTAGAACTGGGATGGGGGGCAGTGTAATCTTCTGTTGATAAGCCAGCTGATAAGAAACCATCCAGAGCAGTTTCCTTATCTCTTCCACCACCCAACCTCCCTCCAGGCACAGATCTTCTGCTCATGGGCCATTGAGTCCACTGATAAACTTCCATCATCCCATTGGGAAATG
>JAWWMU010000041.1:3940953-3964218 GCA_035048155.1 Cinnycerthia olivascens | reverse complement strand
TTCCTTTTTGTTTTATTTTCCCTTTTTCTAATAAATTGTATTTCTGACTTGGGGTGTCTCACTGGTTTTGCTTCTCAGACCAGAACACAAATGCACAAAACTCCTGAAGGGAGGGTGGAAAGAAGATGCAGCCAGACACTCCTCAGTGCTGGCCTGGCAAATTAGAAGGGGTAATAGGCACAGACTGACTTACATCCTATTTAAATATCAGAGAAGCTGTTTCCTGGGAGGAGGATCTACCAAACAGTGGAACAGAGTTTCCATACTGGTTGGGAGTTCATGGTGCTACCCCAAACCTGGTCCCTGTGTACCTTCTCCTACAGCTGATCCTGCTTGGTGCAGGATGGATTCAGCAATATCCAGAGGCCCCTCAAGCCTGTGTCATTCTGTGATTCCATAATACCAAAACCCCAAGTCTTTTACTGAGTGTTGGAATAATCAGCCACTTGCCCTTTATCCACTACCAAACAAATGTCAAATTATTCAAGCCTCTGTGGCATATTGCTTTTAAATCTTTAAAAATTCAGTTACATCTCCTCCCTCTGATAATTAGGACCTTTGACTATGTTACAAATTAATTAAAAATATATGAAAGCATCAAGAAAAAATAAAAGGAAAAACCATTTTGAGTTTATGTGGCAAGGTTTAGGGAGTGAAGACTGTGAAGCACTGAGGTGTAAAAAGGTGAATAAATTTAGACCAGCTATAATAAGGAGAAGGAGAATGAAGAAAGAATGAATGACTCAAAGATAATATTGCTAAGCTAAAAAATTTTAGTCATGACACACTTGGAAATTCAAAACCCAACGATAAAGATTTTATTCTAGGATAAGGCATCTGAAGATTTAACTTTGAAATAACTATAAAAATCTATGCATACTGATATCTTATGACATAAGAACCTTAAATTGCACAATGCAAATTCTATCCTCCTGACAAAATATTTATAATTAATTAAAAATTGTAAAACTCTGTTGTTATAAAGTAAATTATATTTATGATTAAATATTGCTATTTCTTGTTCTCAACAATGATTACTGAACCTAAAAAAATGGACTTGAAGGTTTTAATAAGAACTGAGAGGGCAATAATCCTCTTTTGTCCAGACCAACTCTAGACACAACTTTGCTCTTACTCATAATTCCTCATGCTGTGACAGTGGTATCTTTTTATCAGCTTTAGCATGTATTGAATGCATGACAAACATAGGATATTGAAACTTGAAGAGAGAAAAATCCTTTCATTTGAAGACAGATGCTTGATTCCCAAGTCTTTTCAGCCTCCTCCTACCCCCACTGTGTTTCATTTCAGAATGCAGCACTATCACACAAAAAAGAAGCCTTGCTCTGTCCATGGGGTAGCTGACAGAGCATGTGTTCATCAGAACCCTTTATTGTCTGCCCTAAATTGGGCCTTTCCAGCCATGTTTGACAGCTGAATCATAAACGCAATATTCCATGAGCTTTTTTTTAAGCTTTGGAATGTAATGTTTTAAATCTACAGCTCACCTCAAATGTCCCTCTCTGATCAATATATATTTAATAAGCTTTCCCTGAATTAATTAGCACTTTTATTTCATATTTACTACTGCCCTACTTTCAGTTAAAAACAGCAAAAGAAAAAAGATTTTGCCTGTTCACAAGATCTCTGCTTCACACAGATTTTTCCACATTACTGAACATTCAGTCTTGAAAACAGAAGAAGTGAAAGTTATCCGGGGTCATGGCATTTATCCCCCTACCCAATCCACACACATGTAGCTATTTGCATTTGCTAATTTAAAGCATGGACAGCTAATTACTGGCTAACCAGAAAGGCTCCCAGTTCCTAGGGTCAGTGTTTCCAGTAGCCTCACCTTCACTGGAGGCCACTCAAAGTATTGCAGACCCTCTTTTTAATGTTTTAGATTGGTTAGGTCCACTGTGAGAAGCCTCAGAACTGATAGCATGGCTGGAAATTATTCCTACTAAAATAAGAACAATATATTAAAAAAGAAGTGATCAATCAATATTTGGATGTATATATAGATATATTATTCAAGTATAACAGAATGAGATCAATAATCACATAAAAGATTTTGGTTCAAATCCTAAAAATTAAACTTGCCAAATGCTTTGAACCTGCCTGTGAGGAATGTCATTGCAAAGAGAACACATCAAGAATTTGGCTACTGAGCAGATGTGGCTTGGGAAAAGTTAGAGAAATTATTGGAGTTGCACTATAAATAAAAAAACAAACAACAAACCACAACAAACAATATAAGCACTTTAGGATGTATGGAAAGGAAACAATTAAGTCCATAGTCTTATTGTGTGTTCTGGTTTTCATTCACTCTGGTTTCTTTTGTCTCCTTCCTTGATCTCCCCCTTTTTCTGGTCCAATCTGCCCAAATGCACATATATAAGCATTTTCAAACAAACATGCATCCATCCATCCATATATATATATATATATATATACAATATTTATGTGTGTGTGGAAATACCCGAGTTCTCTCTACTCTCATTACCAACTTTCCCAATGCCAGCCAAGAACCCTGCCATGAAGAGGCAAAGGGAAGAGAGAGAAACACTTTCCCTACAGCCCCCAAAGAAAGCTGCTTGCCCAGCTTTTCCTCCCTGTGTGGCTGACAGGCTGGAGGCACAGGTGCCAAGCTGAGGCAGTGATTTTGCAGTGATGGCATCTGGCTCCTTGGCACATTCCACTGATATTTGTGTTGGCTCCTCTGTTGCTGCCCCTGGGGCTGTTAATGAGTTAAGTTGGTTATAGGATGTTGTCTGAGCCTTTCTTTTAACTCACCTTTGATTCTACTCAATTTCTGTCAGGATAAAGCTGCTCTTCACCCTCCTGAAATCTTTGTGCTTTAGCTGGCATATGTAATGATGTCATTTTGGATGGTGGTGTTGTGCTAATGGATGATTTGGATAGGGCAAACCACTTTGTATATTTTATACTTAAAAAATTATGTTTGCCAAACCTTAGTAACACAACTACTTTAATCAAGTTCACTGTTTTTAATGTGATCCTAAAAAAATGTTATTAAGAGCTAAAACTGTGAAAGTACCATAACCATGATAAAAACGAAGCATTATCAAAATCTGATTCTATTTCATTGTAACTCCTTGTGTCGAAAAAGAAATAAAAATCATAGTATCCTTCTCCATATATTGCAGGAAATGTTGATGCAAATTTTATAGCCCAAAGTAAGAAGTCAGCGAACTGCTTGAACACGTCACAAAAGGTAACTCCAACAGGCTTATCTCACAATATGGTTTCTAGTCTGGAAATATCAGTTTATATGACTGTAATTACTAAAACAGATGGGCAAGGAGCCAAAAAGAGGCATCACATCGACAGTGGGCTGAATGCAACTGGGATCTATGGAGCAGAAAGGAGCTGTGCCAGATTGTGTGGCAGCTGAGAGTCTCATTGGTGACCATTTGCTGTGCAATCTCAGACACATCTAAAAAATTATGCATTCCCCATTGATTTCATGCTAAAATGGTAGAGAAAAAATAAAAGAGCCTCTGTCTGAACTTGAACACAGTACCTGCTGACAAGTTCCTTCCTTTGAGTACTGAGGATTTTTCTCCTTGCACTTCCTTGCTTCTACCTGCCATTCACAAGACAGGCTGCACATTTTAGATCCACACTGTTGGGTGCTACATGAGTGGCAGTCAAAACAACAAGAGAGGTCTGCAGACAGAATTAACCAATAGGTTCAAAATATTCCTAAAACTTAGCCCAAAAAACCCCACCAGAGATATATTCCCTTCAGGAAATCTATTTAAAAATACTGGTAAACTATAGGTAAGCAGCACTTTGATAAAATGAACAGAAAAAAAAAAAAAAAAACCTAGACTCAAAAGACAAATTATCTCTAAAATGACTAAAGAAATGCACAGCAAAGCCAGAACTCCTTAACTGAATCCTGTTACCATCTGATCTTTGTTTTTTGCTTTTTTTACATAAAATAGTTCACACAAAACTTTGATTGAAATCTTTCTGCTGACTAGTCAACCACTGTACATTTTAGAAAATGCATTTTTCTAATTTCTAGTGGAATTGGCTATCACTATGAGGAATACTAAAAATCCAGCTGAGCTGATTGAGATCAATATTCATATGAATTGTTCTCTAACAGCAATTAATAGTTTGCAATTGTTAAGACTAGAAGAGTAACAATAAAGCATTATCTTCAGTCCAATCTGATATCTAATGTTATTGAGATTATGAATAACTTTTAATAAAGAAATCTTTTGGACATAAAGGCATTGGCATTTCCTTCTGAATTTCTCACCAGGCTGTTCAGGCGGGCAGCCTTGCAATTAATCTTAGCAGTTCATTCGTTTTCCAAACATCCTTGCCTATTGACTCCCACAGAAAAGTGCTCATCCACTCACTTGGTTACATTAATTATAGAGAGCAGATAATGCCAAGAAAATCTGCTAGACTCCAGAGGCTCTATTAGTTTTCTGTGTAAGTTCCAAATTTGTTGCATGTAAACAGGAGGCACGTGGTGGACACAGGTGAGTCCCTGATCACCACAGCCCCTCTGGGACTGGGACAGCAACCCCTGCACAAGGCCAAGAGATCTCAGATGTTTTTTCTGCCTCTCAGAATTCTGGAGGCAGGAAGGAGCCTGTACAACACTGCAATCAGATTTTCCCACCTGGAGCATCTCCACGTGTTAAACTACACCACGTTACCTCAGATTAGCAACACTACAAAGCAGCAAAAAAGGTATGAAAAGGAAGGTGGTGAGGCAAACAAAGAGTAGGGGTGGGGTGGGAAAGGACAAGGCAAAGGGAGAAGAGTAAATTATTTACAGTGTAGAATAATTTTGATTTACCTGGACTTCTTTACATTGACCTCTGACTGCAACTATATTTCCTCTTGCTTTTTTCCTTCACACCTAAAAAGTAGCCCAGAGATGAACTAAATAATTATTGTGCACAATTCATTTTTGTCTCTGTTCCAACAAAACTTGATAGCATTCCAGAGTCCAGATTTTTCTTGAAGAAAGTGATCTTGAATTCTTACAACTTAGCAAACATGTATGATATATTACACACTTTGCCCAAATTAAAAAATGTCCCCTGCATGTGCCAATGTTCTCCTTGCATGAGGCATGGTATTTATTCTGCATAAATTGAAAGCAAGCTACTTTTTAAAGGTGGGGCAACAGAGGTCTGGAGGAAGAGCTGTCAGTGTGAGCAGAAAAATCCCACTCTCACTTGAAGCATTGCATTCAGACAAATATTTCAACTTTTGTGTGCATGTAAACTTGGCATTGTTTCACAGAATATCAAATTTGTCAATTTAAAAATGTCAAATTAGCAATTTGGACAAGAATTTGGAGTATAATTTGCAAATGCATGTGTGTATATACATATATATATATATATAAATATAAATACACACACACCTGCGTGAAGGAAAAAATCCCTTGCATGAATCAGTGGCTTGCAGAAGAGTGAAACAGTGAAAATCCTTGTTTGCTGCCTTCAGTCAGTTAAAAGAAATTAAAATAAAATATTGTTAAAAAGCAAGAATTAATCTTTATCTGACAACACAAATCTAATAAGTACAGTGAATTTTTTATTAACCTAAGAAGAAAAAAAAAACATAGCTGCACATATACAAAGAAATATAAATATAAAATTCTGTAAATACACAATTAAGTCTGGTTAAGTTTAGGGGACAAGAAAGTGATAATCAGTCTATATTTCCTCTAATAACACAAAGTCATTGAAAAGAAGATATTAAAAGGAATTAACTGAATATTTCAACCAACTGCAAAATCTAAGTGACAAAACAATTTGGAAGCTCTGCTCTGGCCCTTAGAGGAGCTTGGTGCACCCAGTAAAAGAGGGGAGACATCTCTCACACTGGGAAATCAAATTCTTACCTGAGGAAAATCCCAATGTAAGTGAAGCAAAGATTGTGCGAGCATTTATTGATTCTATGTGTTAAGGAAACAATTTCCAAGAGAGAACAATTCTGTTAAGGAACTGAAAAGGGAAGCATCATGTAACAGAAACCCCACAGTCCCTGCATGTACTGAGGAGTTTTAACAGAAGCTGTAATTGAAACTTGAAGTGGGACTTGCTCCATGACAAAATATGCGAGAATGAGCCATTATGAAAACCATTTTATAGCAAAATGTGTCAATATCAGTTGTTGTAAACTATTTGCTTGATAGTTTCTGCAGGCCATAGCTTTAGGAAAATCCTTAAGAATACCAAACCTCCTGAATGGAAGCAGACACAAAGCAAGGGAGCAGCACAGACAGTTGTCACTGTCCCAAATCAAGGCAAGCAGAGTCCTTCTGCTGGAAATGTTTTGTCACAGGGTGGTATTGGTAGGGGGAAGGCAGAAATCACAGAGAACCTCGAAAGGTTCATTCAGCAGTTTGGAGTTTCCTGTGTCTCCTAAGATGACTGAAGAGAGGGGAAGGAGGAAGCAGATCCCTGTTAAAAACAACATTAACAACAGTGTCTGCTTAGACCATCCACCTTTCCTTCACAAAAATAATTGTTACATGCTAAACAACACCAAAGTTTCAACTATAAAGCAAATAATCATGGAAACAACAACATAGAAATGCTCTTGCTTCGTTCATTTGGGTTGATTGGTTATTTTTAATTTAGAACAGTCATTTGGGTTTCTCTTGTTCAGTGCTGAAGTCGTCTTGGGCCTGCCGTCTCCTGCTGTCTTTCTATGAACTTGGATAAATGGTATAGTACTGATTAAATTCACTAAATATTAGAAATTATATTATTAGGAATATTTTTTAATTTTTAAAATCTACTTGGCTTACTACAACCTGAAAAGTATCCATGCTTTTTATTAAAAGATGAAGAAATAGTATTCTACTAAAGCCATTGCTATTCTGGTTTTGTCCAAAAGCACCATCACACCAAGAAAGCCAGGAACAAGGTAATTATGTGCATGTAAGCCTCATAAAAAGGCAATAATCTAGATTGAATATCCACAGTTTAATATATAAAAGTTATTAAAATATTAGAATGTAATTAAAATGAAAATATTTAAATGTAATCACTGGGCACTTCTCAGACAGTTCCCAAATGCATGCAAATTACTGGGTTTTATTTATTTATAAATAAATATGTTCGCATACACCAATGTAATCTAAAAAGATATTAAAACACCATGAAATAATCTCAGTACAATAATTTTATTGATTGGCTCAACACAACTTTTTGTTCATAGAACTAATAAAAGGCAGGAAAAATAATCTCTATGTTCTTCATCTGTAAACAGATATACTTAAATAAAGTGCATTTGATTAAACACATATTCCATTCATAAGTAAATGAAAATATCTATGTACTCATGTGAACAGTGGGATAAAATGTTTTTACTTCTGTTCATGTTACGCACTGGAAATGGGTTTCTGTGACTCCCAGAATGAGGGATTTGAAAGGGAGGGATGCTGCAGTGCTTGAGAGCACATGGAAAAAGGTCACGGCGTCAGCGGGGCCGACCCGCTGCAATAAAGTCTATCAACAACCAAGTGTTTGACTGAATCACATTTCATTGAATAATACCTGCAAATGTGACTCCAGCAAAGCTCCAAGATCTTTCACATAAGCAGAAATGCAAAGAGACATTTTCA
This sequence comes from Cinnycerthia olivascens, assembly GCA_035048155.1. Taxonomy (NCBI): domain Eukaryota; kingdom Metazoa; phylum Chordata; class Aves; order Passeriformes; family Certhiidae; genus Cinnycerthia; species Cinnycerthia olivascens. The sequence continues at coordinate 3,956,576 of JAWWMU010000041.1, read as the reverse complement.
AGAGCCAGGGCAAATGCTGGGGATGACTTTCCCTGGCTTTCACCAGGCAGTGCCATTAGAGTGCTTTAGCTTCCATTAAGTTGTCACTTCCCTGTGCTGCCAGCTTTCCAAGGGGGACGATTTGTTCTGACAGAACCATGGCCTGTCACATGCACTCACAGTTCAGTGGGAATGAACAGGAAAACCCCTGGAGCTGATGGATTTATTAGAGATTGGAGCTGGCACGGATATTGCTTATATGTACAGAGCAAGGTAATTAATAAGCTCTAACCTGTCCACCTTAAGCATCCCATATTTAGTTGAATAAACTTAATTCAAGGCACACAAATGTAAAACATGCAAAACTGTTCTTTCATTGGATTTTCAACGTTAAATTTGCTTAATTAGCCCTTATTGATTACGACAGTTTTGTAACAACAACACATAGCTCGTACATATTTTTAATACATAAAAATATGTATTAAATGTATCTTGTCCACACTGGACAACAGAAAAGGCTGATCTAGTCCAGAATCACAGGGGTAAATATTTAGGGTAGGAACATAAGAAATTCCATGTGAGTGTGGCCCTTGTCTGTGAAATATAACCCTGCAGTCAGTGACTGAGCCAGATCTTGTACACAGGCACTGGAGCCTGCTTGATCCCAAATAAATTCCAAGTGCCACAATCCTGCTCCATGTGACAAAAGTACATTGTTATGTTCATAATTGAATTTGCTGGCTGACAGTATCACTGAGTACTGATTCTTATACTGAAAAACATTCCATTTTCTTTGAAGCATTGATGATTGTCCAGGCCTCTCTTTTCACTTATCTGTCATCATTCCAAGCTCAAGAACCCTAATCTATTTAAGATCTCACCCAAAGGAAGATATTTTGTACTTCTCATCTTCTCTCTTTCCAGCTATTGGATGTATGTGTGGTCAGAAATATCCCTGCTGAACAAAACATGAATACAAGAAGGATTTCAGCATTAAAGATCTCCACACCATTCCAGTTTTCTGTCACAAAAATTATGACCATCAGTCCTTAAATTCATTGCACCTTACATTTTCTTGATAAAAGTTAACAAGTTAATAATTATATTTTATCCTTGGCCAGATCCAATAAAGGAACTTTGCACAACCTGAAGACAAATTGCTTAATTTAGTTTGCTGGTTTGGGCTGGGAGAGAGTTAATTTTCTCCACAGTAGATAGTATGGGGCTGTGGTTTGGAGCTGTGCTGCAAACACAAGGAATCTCTGATAAGACACGGAAGGTTTTGCCATTGCTGAGCACAGCTGACACAGAGCCAAAGCTGCTTCTGCTCCTCACCCCACCAGCCAGGGCTGAGTGGACACAGCCAGGACAGCTGACCCAAGGGATACTCCAGAATATCACATGTCACTGAGCACCTAAAGCTGCAGAAGGAGGACGAGGGGAAGTCTGGAGTGATGCCATTTGTCCTCCCAAGCCACTGCTCCACGTGGTGGAGCCCATCTGAACACCTGCCTGCCATGGACAGTGGGAATGATTCACTTGTTTTGCTTAACCTGTTAAACTGTCTATATGTCAGCACATGAGCTTTGGGTTTTTTTTACCAATTCTCCTCCCTCACAGGGCAGGCAGCAGTGGGGGCACTACGTGAGCAGCTCTGTAGTACTTGGTTGCTGGCAGGAGTTAAACCATAACCCCTAAGTAATACTTCACCTCTTTATAGTCTTGGAGAAATGAAAAACTGAAGAGAGTAAATGTTTTTTTTCTGAAGCACAGGTCGATTAGAGAAGATACAATTACACGTAGAATCCTCACAAACGTAAGATGTGATGTAGTTTCCTCTTACAAATCCTTATGGAGGATTTTGTCCTTTCTCTCTCTCTCATCCACACTCATCTTCCCTGCTGGAAGTCAGTCACTGTCCTTCTGGATTACAGATCTTCTGGAAGCTGTTCCACTGGGCAGCAGCAAAAGGCACTTGGGTCACAAAGGGTAGCAGAAAAAAACACTTTTGGTGTCAAAAGGGAGGAAGCTGGGACAGAAGAGACGCTGTTATGCTCATGGTGGCAAGAGCCAGAGCAGAGGCAGAGCCAGCTGGCTGAGAGTAGAGGATGACAGCCATCAGAATAACTGGGGACAGCCAGGCAGTCCTGAACACCACCACAGCTGAGACTTGGCCCAGCAGTGAGGACAGAACAGAGTCCAGTAAGCATTTTGAAGGACATAATCTAGGTTAGAAAAAGGTTAGGCAATGCAAAGATGTGAAAGAAGAACACACAAGAAAGACTAGAGGTGAGTATGTGAGAGGCTGAAGAGAAAAACAAAAGAAGAGGTGCAGAGCAGAGATAGCAAAAAGATAAAAAAAAAAAGAAAATATTGATTAAATAACTACTCAGCAATATATGCCTCTTAACATATAGTAAAAGGACTCCATCACAGTCACAATAAAATGTCTTTAGCTGGTTTGCAAATTAATATTCTTTGTTGTACAGTTATTGGACATTTCTGGTTTCACCTTTAACATTCCAAGTGAAGGAACATATAATTCTCTGTTGTGATGATAACTGAGAGCAGGCATGACTGTTACACAGGTCAATTGTTCAGCAAGTTTAGCACAATTATTGACTTCTAATTATTACTTTTAGCTTTACAATGTTTTGCATCATTAATTACAATTCTGACATATTTTAAGATTTATTTAAGATGCTGACATGCAGAGACTCATAGATAAATCTTGGTGATTTGCTTGCATACAATGTGAAATGATATGCTGGATCTAACCTCATGCAAAACTTGGGCTGAAGTAAAATACTAAAAATTGATTATTGTCAAAATTAAAACAATTTAAAATGAACAAAAAGTGAAGAGGATGTATTATTTTCTTATATAAAGACATTCCAAGCTAGCTGGTGCCACTGAGCAGTAAAAATTACACTTCTGTTATTACATATACTTTGATCTAAATGATGTTGGCCTTCTAATTTCCAATACCCATTAATTCTTTTCACCTATAAATTGCCTTCATAGATTTTGAGTTTTGTATTTTCTGAAAACTCAGTCTTACTTAGAAGGCTCTTAGTACAATCCTACTTGATGAAAGAATCTTTCAAAAAATATTGAACCTGAACTGCTCTGAATTTTCTACACCTACGTCTCAAGACAAACAGAATGCTCCACATAAAGCACAGAAAAATGTCACCTGTTTACTTCCCTGCTATTGTTATTATTAGGACTTTGGGATAACTGGAAAAAATCAAGGTTGAGTGATGTCTCATCTTGACAGATAGTTGTGCTACTTGAAATCAGCATCAGAGAAAAATTAGTCAAGTATTCATTACGAGTAAATATGAAGTACAGAAAAACTCAGCTGAAAAAATGAGTTCTGACAAACTTGGTCAAGTAGCAAGCAGTAAACTGCTTCTTTTTTTCCGTATTTGTTCTAAAGTGCTCGTTACATTCTTTAACATGTCTAATAGCTGCATTGAAAATACGATTTATTTATTAACAAGCAGTATTTCCATTCTTTGACAAGCTCTCCACCCCAATTCCCCCCCCCCAAAAAAAAACTCTCAAAACTTTCAACTAAACTCATCAATTACTCTTACACTGTAAATAGTTGGCAATGTTTACACAACATCCTTTCAGAGTTATTCAGCTCGATCTTGCAGCTCATTAAAAGGATCTCTATTTATTTGCTGTGTGTTACAGTTCTTCACTTTGGCACAACACACAAAAAGGAAGCCAATTTTACTTTTCCCTGTGGTGCTAATTGGTAGAGCACGCTGCCTGCCTCTTCATTAATTATGTCAATGTGTATGAAACTTTTATTTTCATGGCAGTGTATTAACAAAGCTTTGCAATGAGGCGGACAAAAAGCCAGCAAGCTCCACTTTTTATAAAGTGAGTAATAAAGGCTAGCACTGGCCAGAATATAATATTTATTTCAAAAAGCAGCTTTTTTCCTCCTTATCCCTTTTAGAAAACATCTAAAGCAAGCACTTACTGAAGTAAACAAGATCAACTTTGCAGCTGAAAGTAAATAAATCTCCATATAACACACAGATAATGGATCTGGAAACACTATAACTTCACAGAGCACAAAGAATGAGAGAAGGACCTTTAGCCCAGCTGAAATGGTTTTGCTCCTAAAACCATTTCCAGATAATTTACTGATCTCATCCCATCAAGTGTACAGAAATCACTCACTGCTTGATAGCTCACTAAACACTGGAGCTTTGTCTAAAGACAAAACTACCACTAGCATAGCAAAAACAGGCACTGAGTACGTGAAATTCCTCTGCTTGCCTTTAGCCTGTTTCTGTTTACTAACTGCAAGTATTGGTTAAAGACTAATATCAAGCTTTTTTCACTACCTTTTCTTTTCCCCTAAAAAAAAAAAAACAAAGAAGAAAAATATTTTTGGTCAGCTCTCCATGACTTCAGATACAGCACGTCGAATTTTCACTATATTGGAGAGACTGCCTGGAGAAAGAGACGAAAGCAATAAATAAAGTCTATGATAAGCTGCTTCAGCCCTTTCTGGAAATTCTGAAACGCAAAGCATTAAAATAGAGGAGTGCTCTATTGTAGAAGATGCAAAGCATTACAAATTACAAATTAATTTATAATGACCTTAAGAAGTCACCATCTTACACTCACGTAATTACAGCTCACAGTCTTGGAAATCATGCCTAGAGGAGCTTTCATGCTGCCACTGAGGCTGCAAATGCTACAGACATAAGCACTTGTTTCTCATCCCAGGTATCTTTTGACTGATTAAAAACACATTTGTCACTGGCTAATATCTCTATTTGAATGGTTAAAGAAACCCCAAACAACCCCTAACTAAACCAAAAAACCCCACAAAATCCTCACAAACCACTCTACATTCCAATCTATGATCTAAACCCTTTCACTCTGTACTTCTCTCTATATATATCTGTGATGGCTTTAAACTAATTCTATGCAGTGAGATCAAGTAATAAAAAGAGGAAAAAGTAGTGAAAAAAGTGTTTCCTACAGTAAGTCTAAACGCTAAAACAACAAACAAAGAAATTTATCTGTACATTGAAAGCATTTATCCTTCAAGAGATTCTAGCCAGGGTGTGAGACAAGAGGGGTCACTCCAGGGAAGCACAGATCTCATGGCCTGTTCACTCAGAGGCTTTTGCCCTGATGGGAGAAGCAAAGTTCCAGTCAGCAGACCTGGCAGCCTGCTGCAGAAGACTTGCAGATGCCAATTGTTTGTTTTGTTTCTACTTTCTCAGCATCTATGATATATTATTTCTCTCAGGTTAGAAGTGTGTCAGTACTCAGACTGCATTGTCCTGTGACATTTACACCCAGCACTACAGGACACTCCAAACCAACAATATAGTCATACTATTAATACAGACATTTCTTTAGGTATTCTCTACTCAAGTGTCCTAAGAAATACTCTAAAACATGAAGCAGACCAAAAGTTTGCTTGTCTGAATGAAATAGTGGAGCCTCACTGGACTAACAGATTTGGTTTTCATGTATTTATTCTTTTTTGTTTTCATTTTTTCCTCCTTACGTGTTTGACCTCTCCATCTTCTCATAGCAGCACTCTCTGAACATCACAAACTCCCTGCTGTCATTGTCTTCTCACTCAGTTTCTCTTAATCTTTCACTCCCCTTTCATCAGGCTTTAGCTGACTTCTTTCATACCCATAAAGTCTCTTTAAACCCATTCCTGGCTTCAATTCTCCTCCTCCTCCTCCAGTTCAACTCTCTCAGGATCTCCCTTCTCCTTTCACTTGGATCCTGCTCAGTGCTGCAGATGCTTCACTGCTGGACAGGTCTGTGCTCTCCTGTTCCCAACAAACCTGTCTCTAGGCATTTCTTCTTTCCTTCCTGTCTGCTTGTTAAGTTCCTCTCCTCTGTGAGCTCCTAAGTAATTTATAAACACCATGTTTCTTGGCTCTTCCTGCCAGAAAACCTGCACTGAAATTTTATGTTTATTCTACTCTAATAACTCCTCACTCCTAGACAGTTTGCAAAAGCTGTGACAAGGTTATATCATGAAATATTTTCTACGTTATTACTTCTTATCTTCATCAGGAAGTAGTTTTGCAAAAACACACAGAAATTAACCTTGGACTATAAGAACACAGTCGAACAGCCATGTTTTAAGTGAAACAAGACTAAAAGAAATACTCTGGAGAATTGTTCATCCTACACCTGCATTTGTTCTATTACCTTGACATTATTTTAGGAACGAGTTTTGAAAATAGGTCCTAAAACATGGCACTTTCTCCTATATCTCCCTAAAAGCAGCTGATCTACCAGAAGTGTATTGTACAGTGTCAGCTCTTCCTCTTGAATTTCCTGTGCAGTTCTTATTTGCTATTTCTGTTTAAAACACTAAATTAAAAGCTGTGTATTTACAATTTCTTGGATAATTGTCTGGGTTGATATTAATTAGAAGCTGCAAAAATTACATGGAAGTTTAAGAATTGCATACCTATGCTAAAGAATGTGTGAGGAAAAGGGAAACTCTTAAAAAATAGATTTATGATCATTTTAGCCAGTATTCATCAAAACTGAAAGCTTATATACCACAGGTAGCTAATTGATATTTTTTTTCTCTTCCATATGTATTATTTTTTCTCTGTCACACAGATAAAATGTTCTTTGTCAGCAGCTACGTTTCCCTGTCATATTTTATACCTCAGTGACGATGTTTTATGTTCAGCAGCTGGCAGATAACTATTCTCATGCACTTACTGCATTTCTACACTTCTCAGTTCTACAGGGTTAGGCTTTGTTTCCTTATCTTCTGTCCCAAACAAAAACATTCTAAAAAAAAAAGGAATTCAGCAGAGATTAACTATTCCCAGCATAACCAAACTTTTTTCAGTGACATACATAGTAGCGTTAAACATCTACAACTGCATTCTCCAGAGTTTCTAAGAAAAAAAAAACAACAAAAAACCTTTGATTTCACATATAACAAAAATATATATATAAGGTATTTCTGAATCAACTGTTGTTCAAAATAGAGCATAGCCTTTGAGAAAAAAACAACAAAACAAACAAAAAAAACCCGCAAAAAAACAATCTCTAAAGTTCTCAGAAATGCAGAAATAGCTCTCAAGAAAGTTGTATCAATACTTCATTTCTTTCAGTACCAAAATATTGCAAGGTCGGTTTGTCCAGAGCTGGTGTCTGGGTGTTGGGTGTTACATTTTGCTGCAACAACTGAAGAAATGTCTGTCAGCTCTCATCATCCTCAGAAACATTTATCACTTTGGAGCAATTACTGCTTACCAGCTCTGGGTAAGTCGGTCTAACTGCTCTCCTTGTGTCACGGGGAGTCTCTGCATCTTTCCCTGGTCACCACATTTCCCAACCAACTGGTTGTCTACATGGAGTTTCTCTGCCTTTGCAGTTTAGAATCATTCCCCAGCTTTCACTGTGTGAGGGCTGGACACACTGCCCAACAGAAGGCAAGACATCTGAATCAAACACCTCTAGGTGAGGCAGCTGCTTAAATATCCCAAACCTGCATTATCCCTTCCAGACCCAATTCATGGCTCTAGGGAAATGGTAAAAGCTGCCATTGATGGACTATATTATTTTTTGCCATATATATTTTTTTAAATTATAATTGTTAATACAAATGACTTGCTTGCAGGCAGTTTGTCAAGTGATCAGTTTGTTGTGACTCAGTCACTTTGATATTTCCTCTTATGGGCTTTTTCTACCTCCCAGTTTCAGTCTGCTGTATTATGTTTGTGTCTTGATCAGGAAAATCAAGCACTGCTCCCACCACCCCAGCACTGGGCACTCGACATCCCAGCCAGGAGTGGAGCCAGAGCTGGCACCAGCTGTGGCACTGCCCAGCTGCACAGGGTTCAGGCTCACACTGATCCTGTCCCAATCCAGCAGGCTGGAATCAAACCCAGAGCAGAGCTGCAGATCCACCGAGGCTGAGTGAAAGCAAAGTCCCAGTAATCAACATGCAGCCATTCAGGTCCATGCACAAAATGCCTAAATAATTTTCCTTCCTACAGATATAAAAATGATTTAAATAGTGAGATACTGTCTGTTAATATATGGGAAAGACACGTGCTACATGGCCATCAGCACTAGGGAAAGAACATTTCTTCTAGACATTTGAATTGTTATGCTAGCATTACACATTTTAAATTGCACAGATCACTTCTTCCTCTCTTCTTACATCCAGGCCTGTTTTCCTTCCAAATGGTGCCTTCAATGGCACATAACTGGGATGCATCTGGCACGCTCTGTTGGGCCCCCACAGGTCTCAGAGCCCAGAGCAATACCTTGCATTTGGACATGTGTGCACCAAGTCGCAATGTGCCACATCCCCTCCTCATCTGTGACCATAACATTTTATTTCCAGCTTGGAGGGAAAGAGAGCAAAGTCCTCTGGATTTTAGGAATGAGCCAACAGGAAGTGTTAAATAAATAAAAGTGTGTCTGCAAGTGTGCCCTAGGGACTCAGCAGTGAATGCCTATGACACACTGCTATGTTGGGACTATGAGTCTGGTGCCAAAAACTCAGAAATCCTTGCTTGTAGTTATCAATCAATTAATATACTGTATTAAATAACCAGACCCCTAAATAATCTTTTTATCTTTTAGTTTCTAAAGCAAAAGAAACATATGCAGCAAAGCAAACAAATGCTGCTGTACATGAAAACTCATTGCTTCAAGTTAGTTTAATTTATTCCAGAACATGTTAGCAATAGATAAAATAAAACAAGGCCATCGAGCAGAGAACACTTTCTCAAGAACATGCAAATAATCCTCACTGTCCACAGTGTGAGATAGGTAAGGAAATAATAGAGAAATAAAACTGATTTGGACTGATAGTTTGGCTGTCCCTCTCCCTGCTCCACGCCTTCCTCCAGCTCCCAAGATGGGCTGCACCTACAGCTCTTGTCTAAACTGTTTCTGTACACTTCTGGCACTAGAGATTTCATTGCCTTTCTAAAGAAGTTCTTTTCCAGTTCTTAAATGCTTTTTCCATTAGAAAGCTTTTCCTACTGCAAAGTGAGCCCACTGCACAGGGAATACAGAGAAAAAACTTGATTACTTTCTTGCTGCTTCTTTTTATGTACATGAGGACTATTATCAAGTCCTTGCTCAGGTTTCTCTTCCCCAGCTTTTCCCTGTAGGTCACATTTTTCAGAGTTCTGCTTTATATTACTCTCCCTAGTACCTCCACTGATTCAGCCACTTTGTTCTTGAAGCCTTCCCAGAATTTTGCCTTACAGCTGAAGTCTTACAAGTGCCAATTTTTTCAAGGGCACTATTTCAGAGGCCTTACTGATGTTTACTCTGGTTTTGTATAAAAAATACAGCATGTGTATGCCCTTTTTGCAATAGCAGGATATCTTTAATATGCTCAACTTTTGATTTACTAGAAACCAAATTCACTGTACTGCATATTACCTATGCAGTCATGATGCATTTATATTTTCCCAGGTAAATATTTTCAAGAGAAGACCTTTTAATTTGCTCTAAATTGCATTCTGTTCAGTCTCCCACTCATCAAGAGAACTTTTAATTCTACAGGTGTAGAATTCTTTCAGATTGACATACTCAGGTAATTTTTAAAATACATTTTGTATTATAACATTTATGTCAATAATGAAAAGACTTAGCTGTAGTCCTAAATCAGCCTTTTCTAAAATTGTTTCAATCCATCAATCTACTTTGACAGAAAGTAATTTACTTGGAGCATGGAATTTTGTTGAGGGTTGGTTCTGTTGTTTTTTTGCTTGCATTGTTTGTAGGTGGTTTTTAAAGTTTTTGGTTTTGGTTTTTTTTTTTTTTTGGGGGGTGTGCTGGGATATTTTTAAGCATTTGTTTTACAATAGAGTTTTTCAAGCTATCTTTCTGAAGAAGGAACACCACTCTTACTCACTGGACCTCATCAGGCAGAATCTTGCTGCTGAAATACCTTTGGAGCCACTGAAAAGCCAGGTCTGAGCTCACCTGTGCCAAACTCCAAACCAGATCCAAACTGAAAGCAGACTAGCACACAGCTGTACCTGATATACTAAATCCTGATGGCAAAACAGGGAGGAAAAAACAGCTGTATATGTGTTTTTCACAGCAGAATTCCAAAGTAGGTTTGGGGAGGAGAAGGTGGCTCTGGCTATCCCAATAATCTCACTTTTATCCCAGAATGGTTGTTAAAAGCTTTTCTCAGTGAAGACAGAAATGTGGAACTGCATTAGTGCTCCTTAGCCAGCAGTAGTAGGTTTGTCTTGCCAAATACATACTGCGACATAGGCTTAGAAGAAAAATTTAAAAATTCCACTGAAATTCATAGCCAAAGTCAAAAAAGAACAGAGAAGGCCCACTCCTGTCAAGCCAGTGAAATAAAAGCTGTGATTTGACAGAATAGCATCCACACCTCCAAATAACTGAAGCAAACTATCATTTAGTGAGAGAAGACTCTAAAAACCCATACACTGAGTGTTTTGACTAGTTTGATAAAGAAATATGGAACCCATAAAGGACTCAGAGAGGAGGTACAGGGGAGCTGCACCAGAAAGTGTCAGCTCAGAGATGAACAACATAAAGTATAAGGAAAGTAAGGAAAGAAAAGCTACAGCACAACACAACAGAAAACGCATTTACAGCCAGGTGAACACAGGGAGGCCCCTGTGCCCCCACACAGCTTGGCTGCCCAGGGTGAGGGTGAGCTCCCACAAAGGATTTCATCATCAGGCAAGATTAAAATCAGTTATATCAAATGAGAACGAAATTTCAGAATATTTTTTGCTCTCAGGAACAGTTTCTGTATGTAGTGTTTGTAGATGAACGTTCCTGATACCTTGCCTTTTTTTCTTCCCCACAGTGGTCCTCAATTGTTACAGTAATAAAAAATGAATCTTACTTACATCTTGAAATGTTAAGTGCAGTGCTAAACTATGAGGTGTATTCCTTGTGGGTTTTTAGGACATATAAAAAGTAACATATCCAAAAAGCAGTTGCACATGATTTATTTTCACATTATGTATCGAAATGTAATGTTCTGTTATTATTCTGTTCCTTGGATTTTAAGTCCACATAACATTTCCTGGTCACTCTAGTTGATGATAGAGTTAAAAATGCTATTTTCTCTGCTTTTGGCAAAATTCCAATCCAGAGTGAGTCCATGGCTCACTGATACAATGAAAATTGCTTTCTAAAACTCAGGGTGCTTCCTCATAAATGGTATTTTTAAAAAATGCAGAAAGAGAAATAAATACATCCAATCTTAATGCTACATTGAAAAGATCTCTTATTGCTCAATAAAAGTATGCCTTGAAGTGTCCTTCTGAAATAAAGTTAATGTGAGAAAAATGAAAATTGTTGTCTGTCATTGCTGCAAAACTCCAAATCCATACTTTTAATGGCAAACAAAAAGAACCCAGTAATTATTATATACCAATCACAGCTGAAGATAAAATGTATTTCCCTGCATGTATAAAAAGTGCCATCATTCTCTTTTTCTTTTTTCATATATTTGTTTCCTGAGAATCCTCTATCTGATTCCAAGGTACGTGATGTCGAGAGGTGGAGTTTTAAGCAGGTTTCTCTAATTTCTGAGTGTCTTATAACTTTTAGATTCATGAGGTGGCCACAAGGCAACTCCTCATGGATTAATCTTGTCTAGGGAAAGAGTAGAGACAAAACAATTATATCAGCCAAGAGTAACTATGAGAATAACAGCTGAAAAAACAAAACTGTGCACACCTAAACAACACTTGGTGGGTATGCAGAGGACTAAGTTTAGCAAGGCAAGTCCAGAGAGCTGCTTGGTTATTCTTTTGTTTAACAGATATATAAGTAAGAGGAGAAGGTGATGAAGAAAATAAAAAGAGGAATACATTGCAAGCCTTTTGCTGATTAATAGAAAATGTCATTAAGATTGATGAGGTCATCTAAGACACTGTTATCAGCCATACTAGAGCACATACATGTCTTGGTATTTCCACAAAGCCACTGAAATCACAGGGATGAAGGCTGAGATTATGATGTGTCACAAAGGGCTAAATTGGCTCCACAAAGCCATCAAACCAAATGAACTATCCATGGAGCAGTGCAACTGCAAGAAGGAATGAATTAGCACTACCCATCAAGATGATTTCTCCAAACACTCCACACTGAATTTCCCTCTCTGCCTGATAAGTGTGTTATTAAAGTTTATAAATCCTGACTTGCAGAAACTGTTCTGCTTTTCACTTAATGCATTTGGCTGTATTGAGGCTCACTATTGAGGGCTTTCTAAGACGTTTCCTTTCTGCCAGAAGCCTCGGGATGCAGTTATTGAAAAGCATACAGGAAATGTAGTGGGCATGTGTTTGTCACTCTCAGCAAATCCTTGCTCTGTGGCAGACATGATTTGGAGATCACCTTTGAAAGCTTATCTCAGGGAGGGATAAGGCAGCATTCACATGGCTTCATCTCCAACACAACAAGGCCAGACACAAAGTACAGGAACATGTGATTGACAGAGATGTTCTGTTACCAGCTTTTCACTGAAGTCATTTCTACCCCTGCCCTCCCTCCCCAGTATAAGCTCTTGTAAATGCATTTATTCTCACTCACTCAAAACAAGAAAGTCTCAGTGTAAAGATGTTTAAGTTCAGCTTTAAATACAAATGAGTACTAAAATCCTTCCCCTGCTGAATGCATAAAGAAAGATGAAGCACATTGTAATTTATCTGCCACACAGTATTTTGAAAGGATAAAGTGAAACACCTTCTACAATCACTATTTAGAGTGTTATTAGCAAATTGATATTTAGCAAATTCGACTTTTCAGAATGGATTAACTCTTTTCCAGGAATACCATGCTATTAGCACAGAACTGTAAATACACAGCATGGTGTGTTATCTTGAAAGGAGGACAAATTAATATTTACTACAAGCTACTAAATATTTTATTGAGTACAAAAGGTCCACTGACTTAAAACACTCCATTACAATCTCAGAAGAATCTCCACTTAACAGAAAATGTTCTGATGTCAAGCCACAGCCACCACCAGTTAAAATGTTACCATGACAACCAGCAGCAACTTGGGGTAGTGCAACGCATAACTCGGATCCAATGCTCGGAGCTCTCTGCTCATCTACTGCAAAAAAATTATTTTTCACAAGCAGAAATCCTAGAAGCCTGAGCATATTTCTGAGCAAGCCCCTCGAGCTGGAGGCCTGAGAAATCTCAGAAATTATTCTACACTGACCTGCTGCTCCAAAAACAATGCTAGTGGGCTTAGCAGGCACATCCCAAACTATTCGCCCAAACTGGAGCTGGGTTTTTGGAGTTCTCCCAGGAATCCACTGTCTCACATCTTACCAGTTCTAATTCCCAGAATAATCCCTGAATATGCATATTTAATTCATTCAGAATCAGATGTGCTCTTTTTTGCTTCCAAGTGTGAAATCTCAATTCAGATCCCACTCTCAGGTCACACCTTGGCACTCACGGTTCGTGTTGGTCTCTAAGCAGAAGTGAATCTACTCAAGACTAACACAATAATCTGAAATAGAGAAACTTGCTTGAGAATGTTTTGCCTATGAAAAATCAAATAATGCTCAGCTTAGAATGGTATCCTTCAGGGCAAAAAAATAAAAAAAAAGTTGCAATTAAAAAGAGTTATACCCTATCCTTCTCACTCAAGGGGACACTGAATAAAAATATAAATGGTATAAAGAGCTACAATTATTATCAATTCCCTTTACTGTATTACACACCCACATGCACACCTTTTGGAAAATCATGGAAATAAACTTGTAAATCTCAGTTGAGAAGTACTTCATTGTCCAGAAAGAGTTATTTAGACTATTTTTTTTCCCTGTTAAAGCATAGCAGTGCATTATTTTTGTACAAATTTACTCTATAGACTTCTAATACAACATTTCAAGGGGAGGATTGAGCAGATTCTTACAAAATAACTGATTTAGGGGATGCCTTCCAAATACTTCATGTGACTTCAACCTCATGATTACAGTTTTCAAGAAGGCAAGCAAGTAAGGTGAAAATCTTTAATCCTTTATTCAGCAACAACTGCCATATTGAAATAGCATACCTTACATACTGCATCAATTTTCTCCTTCTTCTCAAGATATGTCTCATTATTTTTTACCAAATCATTAGCAGATTTCTTAAATCACAGAACAGGAAAACTTTTAAATGCTCAATGAATTCTGAATTATTAAAGACAAAGGGGTATTTTGGTATATTTTTTTATCATGTTGCAGGAAATCATCGTCACTGATGTCTGGATAAAGCTCTTAACTTTCTGAATGGTCTTTTCAGTGCTGAGGTAAACTCAAAGATGCACTGCTACAAACCTCCAGAAATTAGTATTTTGGTGTTGTTTTGTTCAGTTGGCTGGATTTTTAATGTCTTTTTAATGTTATTAAGTTTAATTTCAGTGTGCAGAAAATCCTCATTGAATAAAAGAATGAAAAGGTTGCATTTGAATGAAAGCTGCAACATGTTTGTTTCCCCAAACATATGACTTCTTATTCAAATCATTTTATTTTAGAATTATTTTCTAGTCCCTGTAATCAAGTCATTCCTGCTGAAAGTGCAAGGATAAATAAGGATATTAAAACACACACTGACAAGAGGGAAAATTAACAAAATATGGATGTTCATTTTACTGGAAAAAAACGGGAGACAATTCTTTAGCCAGTGGTCACCCCTGTAGCTCCATCAAGTTAAATGCCATTCCATTTAATTATCCTTGTGAGCAAGACACGATACAAATTATTCAGTTCTTCAGTTCCGCCTCATGGCTACGTGACATATTTTGCTGACACTGTACATTGCCAATCTTCTATGCTAAAAAAAAAAATTATCAACAAAAGTTCAGAGATCACATAATCTAGGGAAATGCACAGGATGGAATTCAGGGTGATTTATATGAGTTTGTGTGAACGGTAACTCTGCACCTAATTTTTAAATAAAACTCTTATAAACCCTCTAGCAAACAGTTAATTCTCCTGATGTCTTTTCTGTGTTACCCTGCTGATTTCTAAACCTTGTACTTCCATGGCAGCTTATCAGCTCACTAACCCTTGGCCTTCTGCAGTGCCCTCGCTCATCTACTCGAGTGGCTGGGAAATCTGCTTTCATCACAGCTTGGGCAGCCATGGGTGTGTTTATATGCAAGGGCATTAAATAAATACTAAAGAGTGGTCAGCTGAGAGACATGGTTTAATTTAAGAAGCCCATTTTTGTGTCCTCTGCACTACATGCAAATTCAGTGCAGTGATAGTTCCTTTAACCCTTTTACTGACAGTGGGAACGGGGTAGATAATGGGTTTAAGTGTAGAAAGATGAGAAGAACAGCCAAGACAAGAGACTTGGCAGCTTCCTAAAGTCCTGGGAGATATCTTTCCTTGGTTATAAGGATTCTGCCTTCTTTGCCACCGCATCATTATGTAATGTGGGCTCCATGGCCGTGCAGCAAAGCAGGACAGGCAGCTGCTCCGTGGCACTGCTGTCCCTTTCCCTGGGAGCACGACATCAGCTATTCACGAGGAACTGTTGCCGTGTGTCTCAGACACCCCAGGTCCCTCCCAGATGATTCCCTGCCAGGTTTGTCAATCATTCCTCCTTTCCACATCCTGACCCCTGATGAG
>JAWWMU010000041.1:3912869-3940853 GCA_035048155.1 Cinnycerthia olivascens | reverse complement strand
TCACAGGCCTTTGGGCCAGGAATAAAACTCTTGAGTCCAAACCCTCCATCAGAACCGGCTCCTTTCCTTCATTATCCCCTTAAACCCTCTCAGTCAAAGGTGACCCTGAGCTCCTGCAGGCCTGGACTTGTCTCCAAGCCCTCAGCTGTAACATCCTGAGAGCCTGAGGGACCCCTGGGGTGAAAACACCACAGAGCTGCCAGACAGGCAAACAGCAAGGGCACAGCTCAGGCACAGCCTCCTGGGAATATTGGATCGAACACCAATAAGGAACAGCAGGGTTCTGCCTCCTGTCTCTGCCACCTCCAGGGGCTTCCAGGGCCTGGCAGGCACTGCCCTTGCGCTCAGGTCAGACACTTGCCACATCACACCACAAGAAATAAAAAACATGCACCAGTCTCTGGGCTGTCTATTTTTTTTACTTGTATTGATGCAACCCATCTGATTTCCCTCTCATCAACCAGTTGGACATGAGCACAATGTGAAATGATGAATTTAAGAGGAGAAACACCTCAAAATGTAATTTTAAAAATTACATTCTTCAAAAACATTCTAAGATAAGGTCTTCTACTTATGTTTTCCAGTTTGGTGAAAAGACTTTCTTAAAAAGTCATCAGCCTTATTTTGATAAAAGGAAAAAAAAAAATTTAAAAAAGTCTTGCAAAATTCAGTACCATATTTCCAAATTTATTTTTTAAAGAAGAATGAAAACTAGAGGAAAAAAAAAAAAAATCATTCCTCCCTCTGAGTTAAGGTAAAATATCTCTTATTTGCATCCTAACTTTTGTCCCACAGTAACAAGTACAATGCTGGAATTATCTTTTAGCAGATACAGTAGGAAAAACAACATTATCTCCAGAGAAATGTGCCCTGTGATTTTATAAATTTCAGATTTTCTGCAGGTTTCTCTCAGCTGTTTTTACATCCACCAAAATTCTGAAGTGAGAAGCACAAAGTGACCACAAAGACAGCAGAGTTTCTCTATGTGATGTTTCCTAAAGTTTCTTTTGTGGTGAAAAGAACCAGGATTGAAGAAACAAAGGTTGCCTTTTTTCCCCACTGCTAACAACATATTTTTTATGGATGGTAAGGCATGTAAATAGTTAGAAGGCTGTAAGAATCCACCTCCTTGGCAGCTACAAATTCTTTCTGATGAGAAAGATGAAGCATCAGAAAGTCTGCCTGGTAAATCATGCAGAGTTTCCAAATAAGCTCTCCCCTCCCATGGATTTTTTCTGCAGGAGATGATGATCAGGCCATATGTTACTATGACAGATTTGGTATTTCATAACTGAAACCCTTATAGCTCCTACATTAATATTTCCTCAAAACAGGGCCGTTTTTAATAAAACCCAAAACCTACTTTAATGTCTACATCCTACAAAAATCATGACTGAGGCACCATCCCCAAAAGCAGCTCTGTATTCAATTACTTTTGTAAATACAGCCCCTTTTATTATTTTTAGGTTTTAAAAGACAACTAAATACTGCATTTAATAGTAAGCATGTGCCCTACTGAAGGGAACACAAACTATAATGATATGCCCAGCTTAAAAGCAAATCTAATCTACTTGCTTATTAAATTTAAATGTGTTTAAGGCTGATATGGTTTGAAAATGATATGTAAAATAACAGCTTCCATGGCTATAAATGTCAAGTCTAAAAATTATATGCAATATAACATACAAAATAAATGCTGCTTCATCTTTACATTTCAGTGTGATCAATTCATTAAATGAGGTATTACAAGCTATGAGAAAATTTTACAACTCCTGAGACATAATTCGTCACAGTGTATTACAACGCAGCAAGGAAATACTTTAGAGGTTTTGTCATCAATGGATTAAAATTCTTATTAGAAAGAAGGTGGGGGAAAGTAGTTTTCTGATGTACCATGACCAAAATTACTCATCACAGCATATATTAAACACCTACATGAACCTTTTTCATGAGACAGTCTCTGTATTAAATGTTTTTTTGTTTTTTTTCCCCTTGGAAAATAAATCAAGGAAAAGATAGGTGACATATTTTATAAGGCCAAGATGTAAGGACACAAAGGACACAGAGCTTCTCTGTTGGTTTGCAACACCAAACCCAAATATTCTCTGGGGGTTTGTTTGGCTTTTTTTTTCCTCTTCCTTTTTAACTGTGGTAGAGGGTTGGTCTTTCCCACCTACTGTGTCTTCCAGAAATAACACGGCCACAGATTTTCAGCCACTGGTGAGAGAGGAGCCAAGAGCCACGATGCCAAGAACCATGGCTCTATTCCCCCAAGTCCCCACAAATGCCTCTGAACATTTTATCTACACAGCAAACTCCATTGCTGAAAAAGCTGTAAAACCCCCAGAACCAATCTGCATCTTGAATCTCCACAGCTCGCTATTCCAAAAAATACTCCCAAAAAATGACTGCAGCTTAGGGAAACTGCTCGTTTGAGCCCTCTCGGTAAGCGGGTGAGAGACACAAAGAAGATCCCCCAGGATGTGACTCAGAGCACCTAAATTAAAGCCTTACTCTGAATTGCCTCCTGAAGACACATCTCCATCTCTGCTGATTGCACAGGCAGCAGCAGGAGTCTGGTTTATGAACACAACCTGCTCTTGTCTCCAACCTTCAGCCTCCCAGCAACTCTGCTTCCAAAAGAGAGACCACTAACAGATGCTTTGGCTGCAACACTGTTAACTATGAGCCCATCCAATTTATTTTCTTCCTCCAGTTAAATTTGAGGAAGTTATATAATGGTCAAGATCTTAGAGATTGCTAAGATTGCTTAGAGATTGCTAAATTCTGTTTTCATTGTAGTGAATGCCTGCTACAGGTAAATAAAAATATGCTGTACATTGATGGCTCTTAATTATTTCCCCTAAGGTTTTGTATACAACTGTTCAAAAGTCTTGACTGCAAAAAAAAAATATTTTTAACATCTAAAATTGACTGTTATTTACAATTAAATCCTGTTTCAAAATCCAACCTGATAAAGAACATTCAGGCTTAGGGCCTTTCAGTTAGGCAACAAGACAACATCAATTTTCTCATACAAACATTTACAACAGCTAAAAGGATAAATATTACTTCTTTTGTTATTTCTCTCTAAAATAAGAATAATATTCCTAGTTTTGACCAAAATAATTTTAAAGTATCATTACTATTTCCAAGATACATACCTGTCTCTTGCCTTATCACTTTCCCAATCTGCCAAATATTTAACACATTTGTCTTTCTCTGACATATAATTTGCTATTATCATGTGACAGAAAAACAAACATCACCCCAGATGTTCTCAAAGTGCAACAGAATCTGGTAATGGTTTTGCAGGCCAGTATCTAGCCATGAATTTGTGCTCCAACAAACCCATCCATATTACCAGGGGAATTATTAGGTGGCTGTATCTTTCCAGGCACTCAGAGCAAGATAACCCTAATCTAGTCTTATCACTTGCACACAAAAGCATTGGATCCAATAGGCTTCCATGTAATCCATCTCTGTCAGCCGCATTAAGGAAATTACCTGTCAGAAATATCATGGCCAAGATTCTGTGATTAAATGCAAACTTAGAAAATGCTCAAGGGTATAGTAAAAAAAAGCTGCATAAAATTGCTTTCAGTTTAGTTTTCCTTATGTTAACGCTGTGTCCACAAGAATGTGAACAATATAAAGAATCAAGTAATTTATCAAGCACGCATTGCTTTGCCAAAGGAAACAAAATACATTTTTAAATTTGTCATAATTCTGTGAAGTCGACTTTCATTATTAAGATGGTAAAACTCTAAAAAAATCTTTCAAGATCTTTGAAGAACCAAAATGCACATCATGTTCTTTTTTATTTTTTTCTGTTCCCCAGGGAGGGAAATTGTTATTGCTGATGAAGTATAGAAATGTCTAAACCCTCAGATTCTCAATTTGAATACTACTTTTTACCTTTAAAGCTTTTGTCTCTGCAAATTTTAGCATTTAAGGATTACTGGTTACAAGTTCGCATGGCTGACAGCACAGTCCTACACCTTAGGTCACTCAGGTCCAATCCACAATCAACAATCTCCATCAAGAACTTTGGTCTTTGCCTTGGGCACCTTTCTATAAAGAGGGCAGAGCAATCATACATATGCATATAATGCACTGTTAACTGAATATCCTGGCTCTGTGTCAAAGAATGGAACACAAAGTAAAAAAATATAGCAACTTGACCCACAATTCTGCAGCTAAATAGTTTTGAAGTATTCATTGAAGAATCCTCTATTCTAAAATGCCCAATGTACTCTAAAGAAATCAAAGGAGGTGGAAAAATTACAGTATGAATATTTGATTAATACCCCCAGTACATGAGAGGCACTGACACACTGGAGACAGTCTAACAAAGGGCCATTAGGGTGATGGAGGGACTGGCATGTATCTCTTGTGAGGGAAGGCTGAGAGACCTGGACTGCTTCAGCCTCCAGAAGAGCAGGTTCAGGAATGTCGATGTACACAAAGGCTTGAAGGGAGGGTGAGAAGACTGAGCCAGGCTGTTCTCATGGCTCCCAGTGACAGGAGCAGAGGCAGTGAGCACAGCCAGCCAGGAGGTTCCCTCAGAACACCTGGAACTGCTCTTCTGGGAGGGTGATGAGCCCTGGCAGCCCCCTGGGAATGTTCCAGGTGGGATGTCTCCACCTTGGAGACACCCAAAAACCATCTGGGCACAGTCCTGGGCAGCCAGCTCTGGGTGTCCCTGCCCAGCAGTGGGGTGGGACCAGAGCAGAGGTCCCTTCTAACCACAACCACTTTATGATTCTATTTCCCTTTTATATCCTGCTTATCCAAGCCCCTCTGAAGGCCAGCCCTGTCTTGCACTGCTCATGGCACTTTTTCAACTCCCACTCCACACTGGTTTTCAAGTATTGCCTCTGAGTCAAACCCTGAGGCACATGGCCACTAAAGAGCCACCATGTGAACTCTGAAACACCCATCACAGCCCTGTAAATCCAGCAGCCAGCTGATTTATCATCCATTTATCCACTCCAGTTGGCACCAATATAGCTGTAAGAATAATAAGGGAGAATGGGTTAAAAACCTGGATAAATGAAAGAGTTGAACATCCACTACTCTTCCCTTCTCTTCACAAGACCAGATATTATTTCCTCAAGGAGCTTCACCTGGGCTATTGTTGATCACAAAAGAAAAAATTCACACCCTTAACCCAGTGAGAATGTTTGCTACATACCTATTTAACTTTACTGGAATTCTAACTCCATTCAGCTGGATTGAAGTTTCCAAGCAGAAGGTGTTACACCCAAGTAGCAAAACTAAGGACAAACAAACTGGGAGCAAAAGGAGAAAACACTCAAATTCCAAGAACCTCTTCTTGTAAACCTGGAAATGCACTTCTACCTTCACAAGAAATTTCACTGAAAAATCCTTGATTCTGTCCTGCCACAAGTGATTCATCTAAATCCAGATAGGTATGGTTGAGAAGACAACAGTGAGTAGTAAATTAGAGCCGGGCAGAGTTTGCTCATTGAGATTCCGACACTAAATATGTGATGAGGATTTACAGTGAAGATGAGATTCCTCTTTGATATGGTGGTTGCACACCTATACAGCTGTCTGTACTACCTGAATTTTGAAAGTACATAGTAAAAGCATTCATATATAGAAAGTTTGATTCAAGAAGTGGATATTTACTGGATTATGGAAGGAGAGAGAAAAGTGATAGAGCAGTAGTCTCAGAAAACTAGCACTGACATGCTGATTCTAATACAGCTATCTTCTGATTAGGATGAAAGACTGAAATTCTACAAATGCAATGGAGGGTTATACTCTGTCACCTTTTTTCACTTGAGGCATCATAAAGTATCAGATCTACAAGATGAGGGTTGGGGGTAAAAGTTATGTCATTTCAGTGTGAAGTAGCACAATTACAAAGATACCTTTTCATGATGAGAGAGAGAATAAATGGGACATACAAAATGGATGTCCCTTTTCTCAACTTTGTCCAAGGTCAAGCGAGTGTTGCATTGAAGTTCTCCAACCAGCAGAAGAGCTGCAGTTCTCCTAAAGCAGGCAGACACTGGGATAAGCCAGTTTGCAAGCAGAAGGCTGGAGGATACATCCCATCTGTTGTGAGGACAGGACTAAAAAGCCATCTAAAGGGCTTGAACTTCTGACCAGCAAAGGAAAGAAATAAGACAGTGCATTTTCTTGGCCACAAGACCTATTGTGGAATTGATAGTTATTTTTATTCTCAGTAAAAAGAACTAGTAACAAGACTCAAAGAGTGAATAGGGTTTGGACAACCTTATTTGCATTTATACAATGGTGATTGAAGTAATGAAGCTGATTAAGTCAGGGGATCGTTGTCACACAACATCTACAGCTCAGAATCCATCAGCAGAAGCCAAAATCACGCATAAAATTATTTTGAACCTTGCACGTTAATTATGAATCAGAGGAAAGATACAGTTGTTAAAAAATAAAAGTGGACTGTAGAGGCCGATGGGCCAACTGAGGAAAAGTCCACAACTCTTCCCTGGAGGGAGAGCCCTTAGGCAGCCTCCCTTCTAGTTATGGTGACAATTCAGAGCCCTCCCATGATGCTTCTCTTCTTTGTGCAAATTCCTTGCACCCCATTGGTTCTTCCCCCTTGCTCCACCCCTGGACCCTCAGATGATTTGTCCTGGTGCTCTACCCCGCCCCTGCTTTTCCCATGTAATCCCTGCTCCCTCAGACCTTCCCTGGATCCCTTCGTGGATAGAATAATAAACTTCTCTGTGAACCCCACACAGACTCCTGTCCGTTCGGATCACAGGAGAGCTGAAATCACTCTGGCAAAGGTGAGACGTGTCTGTGCACCTGGGAATGTCTTTCTAAAGATGCTTCCCCAGGAAGGTGGTGGCACTGTACCACCCACACCCCCCAGAACAGTGAACCTATGCTCCACATGGTGCTTTTATTATTTTATCACTCCCCATATGTGCTGCCAAAGAAAATTATAATACATCACCATTAATAACTACAAAAGAAGACTATGAATTATTATTGATATTCTTATTAACCATGCCAGTAAACTCAACATAACTGGGTCATGATCATAGGGAAGTTCAAAAAGCGTACTGTGTAGCACAGAAGAAACATAAATACAGCACTACTTTTAAAGCAGGAACAAAATACAGTAAGTACAGCTGCAAATTCAACCTGAAAAGCACATAGTGACTAATGGAGATTATACCCCAAATGAGCTGGATAACAATTGTTTCCTAGCAGGCCAGTGTGTAAAGCAAGATCCTTTCTTGGAATAACTTTCAGATTAATAGATTCAATATTGTTTCCCCTTTACTGGAGAGTGAATTCCATTAAACACCCTGCATTACTTCAGTAGCAGAATATATATTTGCAAATGAATGCAAAGACTCTGGATGAGGCACAATACATATTCTGGTCTACCACCACCTATGAGCATAAGTTTCTTTTAATTATCATATTTATTTCTTCTTTATCCTGTTTGCTGTCATGGAGTGGAGCTGGTGTTCTGGGATGATCTCACCACCAGTGGGATATATGAACCCTCACAAGGCACAGAGCACGCCAGGCAGGCTGTGCTGAACCTTCAGACAGCAGGGTTCTACAAAGAGATTAATGACCCACTACAGTGACAGCGACTATTGCCACCACCCATCATCATCACCACCTGTTATCAGCCACTTCACGGAAATAAAAACGTGTTAGAACCTGAGTGACTTAACAAATGTAATAAAATGAAAACTGAGCAGCAGAGGTACAAATTCCAGGAGTTCCTGATTCCCCACTGTGCACACTCAGTCCTCCTGAGACAGCGTTGCCTCTCTGTGCCCTCAGAGCTGCATTACTGCATCAGAGGGGCTAGGGGACGAGGAAGGGGAAAGGGGACGAGGAAGGGGAAAGGGGACGAGGAAGGGGAAAGGGGACGAGGAAGGGGAAAGGGGACGAGGAAGGGGAGCCAGAATATGTTTTTTGATTCATATTCTACTAATATAATAAAACCAGAGTCCTCTTTAGGCTGTGTGAAAAAGATGAACCTGATGTTATGATGCGGTGGTTTTCCTGGACCAGAGTGTAACAATTGCCAACAGGAAAGCTTCATGGGAGACATACCTTCTTCCACTGATATTCAAAACTACCAGTGACCCACTACTTTGATTTTAATAGCTACAAACTTGCATTTAAGGCCATTGAGTCAATAATACACAAGCTAAAAACATGTTCTTGCTCCGTTTTCATACCACACTCTTCATCTTAGTATCCAAGAACAGAACATTAAACAGTAATGACAAACATCTGTCATCCCTGTTTTCCTCTCCACTCTTCACCTTTGTCCTTAGTAAAAATTGAGTGTATAAAGCAGGCAAAGTTGGGAAGGCAGAGCAGCGAACCTCAGGGAAATATGCTATCAGCAGAATCCTTCTGTAGACCTTGTATTGTGTAATACACGTGAAAAATAATTGTATCACAGAACTGTTAAATAACCATACTGGATTTGCAAAACAAGATGCATTTTCCCGGCTCACTGAGAGCCTGTAGCATTTTGGAAATTAGCATACATCTGCTCTGAGGTATTCTGCATAAAATATTACAAAATGCATTTGATATAAACAGATAATTCCTTTTAGTAAGGTATAAAGTTAAAATGGACTGCACTTTACATGATTCAGTGAGCAAACTGGCATTCATAGCTCAAGGAATAACTAAGCACCACTTTCTTAGTCAATTCTGCCACCTAGCTCATCTTGGGAAAGCTCAGCCTGCTATACTGAACTCCTGAAAAGCAATTTTCATCCTGTTTAGAATTGGAATTCACAAATAACTCACCCAGCACACCTAAATCACTTCATTAAACACAGGTAACATGGCATATTAAAAGAAGAGTCATTTACACCAGAGGTACTAAAAGAAAGTTTCTGTGCATAGAAAATCTGTCACTTATAAACGAACTTTAATTCTGATTGATTCAACATACACCAAACCATTTTGCTTCATTTAATCCCTTAACCACAGTTAATGTTCTAAAATATTCCAAGGGATTTTAATTTTCAAACTATGGAAGAAAAGAAAACATCCTTTATCCGCTCCAAATCAAAATATGTAATACTGGTTCTTGGATGCTAATGTTCTCATTTCAAACTGTCCTTTTCTTACCAATGCCTTTTAGCCGAACGAAATTTGTGCTGGGACAGACTTTCAAATTTAAATATAACCCAGCAGGGCATTCCATAAGCAAGCATTGTCATATATAAACTCTTCTAAAAAAGCACATGCAAAGTACACTGTAGGAAACTTATGATGATTTAAACAATTGCACATTTTTAATGTCTTTTTGTAAAAAAGGACAAAACCAAAACAATTCCTAAAAACCAAGCTGAAAATATGAGGGTTTGATTTTACGTTCTCTGAGCAGCTATGCTGAAAAAGAAGGTGAGCAAGCATAGCTCAGAACCATAAAGCTGCCAGCAGAAAGAGACAAGCTATTGTTTTATGGGGTTTTTCAAACAGTGAATTCTGACACACAAACACCACAGACCCACGAGTGGCAGAGATCCCTGAAAAGCCCCAAACTCAGTAGCATTTTAATCTGGAGGTGCCACAGTTCTGCTGAGGAAAGGTTTGTGATGAGATCTCAGCACCACTGAGAGCTGACACACTCTGCAGGGTCGATGGTGGCACCCTCTGTGCTCTCGGATTTTTTTCACTCCTGTGTGAAGGATCTGATGTGGGGCACTGACGATTGGTCTCTTTAACTTGCTCCTGTTCCATTAACATCACAAACAAACAGCTATCATTATCTTTTATGCTTTTCTGCTGCAGGCCTTTCCTTGCTGCCAGTAAGCTTAATTTATTTACTGAAAAACATTAACCCTCTCACAGAGGAGATGTTTCCTTTAACATGCAGGTTGAATTTGGAAGTGAGCATTTTCAAGTTATCTTTCCAAGGAATTACAAAGGGATGGAACTCCTGCTAAGGGAAAATTATAAAAAAGTATCAAAAAAAGGGTAGAGAAATATTACTGGGGAATTTTGATATGTTTTTATCTTAGAGCCTCAAAATACTTTACAAAAACTGCAAACTATACTACAAAGAAAGCACCCTACTCAAAATGAGAAGTGATCTAAAGAACAAGACCAAAGACTTACAGAACGACTAAAAACATAGCCCTGATCTGATTCCAACAGGCTTTTTCAAAGCATGGTATTAACCCAAGGATATGGCAAAAAATATCCATATTAACAAGGGTTACTCATGTCCATGTGTGTAAAAATAATGCTCCTAATTTTTTGAAATAAAGAATAGCAAGAGGAAACAGTGTAAGTACACATAGAATAATTAAGATATTATTCCCATAACCTCATTTCCCAATTTTTCCCATACAACTACAAGAATTAATAAAAAGAACAGGTATTATACAGAAGCAAAACTCTGTGGAAGCTCCTTGGAGAATAGCAGAAACACAAAGTTTGACACATGAAGGTGAGGTAGAAGTCAGGATTTCCAGAAAACATTTTCTCCCTCATTAAAGAAGTAATGTCCTTCTCCTTCCTCCATTCTCTTCACTCCCCAGTGCTCATTCAAAAGGGGAATTTGGGGACAGGATGCAGTTGCAGCAGCTACAGCTTTTTGTGTGTGCAGACTTTCTGCGTCATTTCCATTCTTTCAGCAGAGAAATTCAAAGAAAACTGTAACACTTCCTCTACTTCTTTTTTTCAGCATACATTTCCCTACCTTCCCCCTGTAACATTTTCCGTCCTCCTGCTATATTTTCTATTCTTAAATCTGACATACCCTTTCTCTGTTTGTTTTTATTCCCTCCTTGTTTGCTTTCTCATCCTATCCCTTCCCTTCCCCTCCCCAAGTGCCATATTACAGCTCTCCTTTAGTCTACACTCTTCTCTACTCATTCAATCTCTTCTTTATTCACCTGTCAGCCAGAGATGGATTATTTTAAATGCTCCTTCAACCTTTGCTGCTTTCCAGACAGGCTGACAAGAAATCTGGAGACTTAGATCTAAACCAGCTTCAGAGCTTTCTGAATATGATACTGATAGGGATGGAACAGAGAGGTGAACACATGTGACAGTCCTGTTGTTGTCACAGATCCTTAACTAATGGACAGAGGAAGTTTTATACTTCCTTAAGGTTCAAACCCCCCTTGTACACAACTTCTGCGTCCTAAACACATTGATTTGGTTTATTTTGGAATCAATCATGACACTCTTCTTCGTGGAACAGTTAAAAAAATTGCTTTGTTTTCAGAAAATATAAGCCTCATTATTTTCTTAATTTATTCTGGCTTACTTTGCTAGGCTAGCAAGGGAGACATGTCTGGTTTTATTTTAAAAACGCAAAGTAGCTCTGCTCAGAGGAGCATCCACAGTTTGTTAATGGGATAAACTGCAACAAGCAGCAGCAGAACCATTAGAATGGTGCAAACATATTTTTCTGCTGTCAAATGTTCGAGTTGCTGCTGACTGGTCTCTTGCTCAGCTTGCACAGCACACTTATTCCTCTGCAATAACAGTAAAAATAAGCAAAACAGAAAGTCTGACAGGGAACAGAACAGAATAGTTCAGTGGGAAGGAACCTGCAATGATCATCTACTGATGTCTGACTACTTCAGGGCTGACTGAAAGTTAAAAAACCCTATTTAGGGCACTGTCTTAAATCCAGAATGTAGTAAAAACAATTTTGACATTGGTTCTTAGTAACTTTTAAAGTAATTTCTCAGTCCAAACATTACCTTCAAACATTCTAAAAGAGAAAACTGAAGGTTTAATTTATTTTAAAGGAATAAATGTAGACACAGACAAGGTTCTAAAACAAATCAGAGTATAAAAGAGTAAAAACAACCTCACAACATCCCTACTGAAACATTAGAAATTCCAAGTTTTCATAATAAAGCTTTTTTGTATCTTAATATTGACGTTTCATTTTCTCCAAACATTAATGAATCTTACTATATCAAAGCTTTAGTCAGAAGCAATTTGAACACACAAACTTTCTCTCCCAAATACTTTTGCAAATCATTCCCAAGATTTTATTTGTGAAAGTACACATAGATTTTATTGTTTCAAAAATGTCCAGCACTAATAACTCGACTGAGTTTTTTGTACATAAAAGAAATGATTCATAGTCACTAAAATGATCCAATACCAATGCATCAGATAAAGATACAGAGTAACATAAGAAAACACCTGCAAGCAATGATAAATCTGGATGTTCACGTTCCTGTAAGTATAAATTTTGTTTCACATTATACACACACATTCCCTGCCTACCCAGCACATGTAAGAAATCAAGTGCAGGGCATTTTCCTCTATTTTTAAAAAAAAGCTTAATGCACATTCTGTGTGCATTTATCTTAGAATTTGAGCAAAGTTTATATAATTTAGGGAAAAAACCTACTATCCTTCATCATGAAAGAATGAGATCACACAGTCTGTGCATCTAAACATAAGCTCAGTTTTCGTGTGACCTTTGAAGGCAAACAGGGTTTTCCCAGACAAAGCAGCAAAATTCTCAGATCCATTTTTCTACATGCACACATACACACAATGCTCTCTGCTTCTCATCAGATTTTTACCTTCAGTCAAGCAATCCAGAATTACCCAAGCCTTCCAATCAAACCCAGAGTGTTCTTTTGGCAGTGCTGAACTCTCAGGTGTGCAGACCACTGAAGTTCTATCACACACACAAGTTCTCTCAAATGTCAGTGCCACTGGAGAACCTGGCTGCCTGTTGTGCTGCTGGAACAAGGAAACCTTTACGAGTTCACCACCCAAATCCAAACAAACTCAGCTCTGGAAACCATGGGACCTATTAACCTACTTAAAAAAAAATAGCCATCTCCTTTCTTCTCAGGCAATAGGTACATCACAAAACAGCAGCATGGCTTTAATATTGGAAAACCAAGACAATGATCTATCTACTCATACTGGCAGCAGTGAAACACCAACATGACTTATTCCTCTGCTGCTTCCAGCTTTGCTCAGGGAACAAGAACATGGAAAGCTTATGGCTTATTCTGAGTCTTCAGAAAATAAAATTTATACATAATTCTAGGAAAAAAAACACAAAACAGTTTCTATGTTTTACTTTTTAAGCTGTTTTATCACACAGAGTAATGGTAGCATCTGTTTTATGAAAAGAACATTAAAAATTTAGCAGAGTGTACAAGTCCTTGGGTGTTGTAGGCTACTGGCTCTGGAAGGAACAGAAAATTGCAGTGCCTTGTAAGCACAGTACTGTGAAGTATTTTATAATAAGTGATACAGTCCTATAACAAAGGGATTTATGTATGCAAGAGAAACCTAAATCTGCAGGGCAGGGTTAGCTCCTTCCATTGGCTGTCCCAGGTACCAAACCTCAGGGACATTTTCCAGCATCACATCATTGTCCATCACCAGCCAAAACAGCTCAGCTGAGTTTGGACCTTGCCACTAGGAAATATTCAAACAGATGCTTGAGACTGACCCAACCCTTACAATTGCTTTGGAGAAGAAAACACAGTCATAAGAAATTTCAGAATAGAAACCAAAGAAAACAAAACAAACAAAAAAACCACAAAAGAAACAAACAAACAAAAAACAACAAAAAAAACCAAACCAAAACAAAAAAAAAAAACAAAAAACAAAAAAACCCCCACCTTTTGAGTAATTAAAAGGCATTATTTTATCTCATTGTTTGCCCGAGAGAACTGGAGTTTTACTTCTTTTTTTAAAAAAACCCCTTTGAATTCCTAAGCCTACATGCACTAACTAAAAGAAAAACTAATGCATATCATTAGATGTAAACACTAAATAAGCATCATTATTCAACATGCAGATAATAAAAATCCAGCTTTGGCAGTATTTTTCATGAAATAATTTCAACATCTCTATTAAGTTATATAGTTCATTAATATCAAAGTTTAAGTTCCTGTAATTGTTCTATAAGTGAAAATATGGCATAAAACTTGAATCATTGTTATGCCACTTTCAGCCACAGAGACTGAAAGAAAGGTGTTGTTCCCTACTTAAATGTCATGCAAGCTTGGAAAATAAAAGGTCCTTGTGAATGGCATTGGCTTGAATAACAGGATAGAAAAAAATCTAATCCTAACAGGGAATATGGCCTGTTATATTATATGTAATTTCACTTAAAGTACAGACTGAATTTAATTTCTTCCACTGGTATTTCACTCAGACAATGGTGTTGAGGGAACTTCTAGATGAGTCTTCCTTTCAGAGTACATAAATATATTCTCTGTGCTTAAAATACATGTGTTAAAAGAACAAAAAGAGGACTTCAAGTTTAATACAGTATAGGGGAAAAGGTTAAGGGTTTATCCTCACAACATTTTCCTCCAAGTAAGAAAGATGTTTCTAAAGATACACATCCTTGATGGAGAAGCATAAATAGTAAATTTGTGCTCTTACTCCAGACCAGGTGCATGGCATTAATGGTAAGACACAGAATTGTTTTGATCCAAGTGCCCTCAGCTGCCACCTGATCTCAGTCTGGCCCAGGTGCTGCACATCTCTGCTTTTTGGGCTCATTCACATTCAGCACTTTACCACCCCTAACACACATGCCATGTTACAAGTACTCTGAATCTAGCAGTTTTTGCATAAAATTTCTTTTGATTCCATAGCAACACCACGTTATAACACTGTGCATGGGATACAACTTTCTGTATACCCGAAATTCATTTTCAAATTGAAATGGTATCTTGTACTACACATGTTTCCAGTGATTGAGTTTGTCCTAGGAATGTATTGAATGACTAAGCATATGGTCCTGCTTCCCATTCCCCAAGCCCAGAGCTCCTCAGAGCTGCTGTCACACTGTACATACGCATGAGGAAAAGCTTTGCAATGGGTGAGACTCCTGAAAAGATGATCAGACGAGTTTCCTTTCATTAACCCAGATGAGTTTCCTTTCATTAACCTGCACTGATGAGGATAATACTGCCCATGTCATTTTGGTTATATGCTCTTAATGACACTGAAGCCTCTGAATATTCAGTGAATAATCAACTATAATAATACTGAATGCAAGGACGTGGTTTGAATTCCTATGGTTGCAGCCAAGTCTAAAGAAGCTGTATCATTGCATGACCTAATGCACACACAGTTTGCCAGATGAATACCTTCTGCAGTTAAAGCAGAAACAGTTTGCATTTTTGAACTATGAACCAAATGACAACACACCAAGATTTCTCTGATGTCTAAAATGTCAAGATATTTTGACTTTGAACAAAAGATAGTTGTAGGATAAAACATTTCAATATGCATTTTATTTCTGGGGACTGGTGACTTTCATTGGAAAACCATTGTGCTGTTTTTTCTCCTGTGCAGCCTTGAACTAAAGACCATGTTCAGTATTCTCAGAAATCATTCAGAAGTAAAGACCCCACACATGTTTAGAAATCCATGCCACCAGATATTGTAGTGTGTGTTAAGTGAGAGATGTAAAAGCTGTGCATATCAGCAATACAAGATTTGATTCCTTTATTTTCTTACTTTATCTTTTTTGGGGTTTTTTAAATGTTATTCTCCATGGTTTCATTGGTGTTTGGGGAAATCACCACCAGAGACTGCTAGAACAGAATCTGTTAGATTAGAGGAGATGAAGCAGCATTGCTCACTGAGTTCAGTGACTCAGTGCTCAAGGTTAATGACTCCTGCTTTGGGACCAAATCAGGTCCTCTCCCTCTTTGCCCTTAAGTTTCTGGAAGGCAGATTGTTTCAAATAGATTAAGGATTGTTTCAAACAGATTAAGGAGGGTGATTCAGCAGGATGTGGAATCTATTTGATGTATTTTTAACGTTAAACAGAAAGCTGCACCTCTGCTTTGCATAAACCTTTCCACATCAACATCAGAGCATTACAGTGATGATCCTAAAAAATACCCCAGTGTTTCCCTTCTTGATGTGAACATTCCCTGTATGGCAAGGTGTGCCAGAAATAGGCAGCATTTCCCTCTGCTCAGTTCTGGTCTGTCTGCAAGTAAAGTATGATAAACACCCTTCAGCCATGCATTACCAAACTGGGACATAACATATGAGCAACTGTACTGTGTTTCATCAATAAAAGTCTGTCCCAAAATTCTGTCTCCAGATTTGTCTAAAGCTTGGAAGTTTGGAGAATGAGAAATAAGGCAACAATGTAATGGGACTTCCCTGTGATGCTTTTACCTGCACTGAACTCTTCCAGTCACTTTTGCTTAAACAATGCTTCAAGAAGTTTTTTTTCCATGTTTATGAAAGGGATTCTGAACCACGCAAGCTTTTGACATCGACATTATTCTGTGACAGGGAATTAGACAGTTATAAGTATTCAGTGTACCCTTTTCCAAATGATGTTATTTTAAGTTATAAACCTTGTCCCCTACCTCTCAAAGGTAAACCCATGGGCTGCTCTGCACAATCTGTTAAAGAGAGACATCTCAAAACTACCGTGCAAGGCAGAAAGAGGCATCTCTGGATTACTGACTTGGGATCCAGTGGCTATACCTCGAAAAGAACAAGCACTGCTCATATTTTAAAAGGCTGCAATATAAAGGCATTTAACCCAAATTTTTAGTTCTGAATTTACCACAGATATCAAATGCTCCTAATACCTCTCTAAGCTATAGGGGTAGGACTTGGGACACTTTTATGTATAGTGATATTAAACACAACTGACACTGTTTGTCACATCCATTCCTGTGTTTTCTGAGCACCACAGTTCTGACTATGCATTGTTCAATGCATGCAGGTGCCTAACTCTGGATTTTGCAGAAAAAAAGCAAAAAATTTAGACACTTAATAAAATTCGACATAGACAAGTTAATTTTGTGGCCATTTTATCACTGCAGTGATGTGATCACTCTGATCAACAATGCAATGCTACTAAGGCTCAATTCACACAGAGCACAACACAAGTCAAAAGAATTAATTAAATTATATTAAAAGTTATACTGCCAGAGAATAAAATGTTTATCCACGTTGTGTGTGATGTAGGATCCTTGGACATAAACAGGGTAACAGCAACAGTAAGCTGATGTTTCTATAGCATTCCTACTTCAACTGTCTTTTGCTATCGCTTTACAGGAACCCATCAGAGAGTAATTAGTGTGGATTTCATTTCCCTTCTTGTTAATTAACCTGGTGATACTATAACACTCATGCAGTGATACCATTAGTTTGGTTACTGAATTACATGTGATAAAAAATTTACTGATTTTTCTCTGGCATCATCATGATGTCATATTTTACAGTGTTGGTTCCCTATTCCAGTGAAAAATCTAGAAACTGCAATCAGTACAAAATTACTGTTTCTTAGCCTTGATGACTTTGAAACTCTCATAAAAGTATAACAGGCCCTGGCAAAAAGTAAAGACAGAATTCTATACGTGAATTGGCAAAAAATCCAACACAAAATGAACCAACAAACAAGCCTCAAAACCCAACACAAAACCCCTTATACACACTACATTCAAAATCCAGAACTGCAGACTTCAGTTTCTATTCAAAACGTGAGTTACTATAGTCAGTGGGAAAAAAAGATAATTCTGCAAGGGGAGAATTGAATATTGTGGTAAATTTTCTCTTCACAGAATGCTCTTTATTTTCATACTTTTATTCCATTCCCATTTTTATGTATTTTTCTGCATTGCTGGTCAGTTGAAATAACTATCAACTGTTATGTTTCTGGATTATAGGCACTGCTGCTTTATGCAAGACATAAACTGCTCTAGAAATGCATATGAATTACTAGAGGAAAATGTAGTGATCTTTTATCTGATGTAATTAAATCTAGCTAGCAGTATGCATTTAACACAGAAATAATCCTTACCTCAAAGCTTTCTTGCTCCACAGCCTAACCAAGGAGGAATCTGTGTTCATGTGAACGACCTGGAGCGGCTCCCACACTCCAAAAGGCTTTGTTAGATTTAACACCTGTCCTCACTGACACTCTAAACTTAATTTTTTTCCAGAAGTGGTTACTGAATCTCCTTGCTGTGGGCTGAGGCAGAACTGAGCTGGCCAGTCCTTGTCCCTGGCATGTAAAATTCAAGAGCCAGCCTTCGTGTTGAAACCAGTTATTTTAAAAGGTGAATGTTTGTAGCTAATGAGGGAGAGCCTGAGTCCTTTCCTGAGCACCTTCAGTGTGAACCCCTTGCCTTGGGAGCACTGGCAGCACCAGAAATCATCTCTTTGGCCCAGCTTGTATAGCCCAACATCCTGCAAACAATATATGTGATGAAAATCTGAGTTTCACCTCTCCATCCTTTTGTCAGTGCAAGACTGAATTTCTGAATGATTTCAAAAGAAAACAAACAACAGCAGCTTAACTCAATACAGGACAAACTTGTCACCTGTTAACCAGTATTTCCCACAAATTAATGAAAACACAGTTTTTCACTTGCTAATTAAATTCCATTAATCTGCATATCATTCAGTAAATTGCTTGTGACCAAACCAAGGTTACAGACATTTACTCTGTTATTGCTAAGTTAAAAATAGTGAATAAAGCTTCAAAATTAAATGCAATATATTCCATACAAGCAATATATTCCATACATGAAACTGAGTATCCTGGAACTGCATGCTACTAGAAACAACTATTTGAAAATTTTTGAAAATTTGAAATTTGAAATTTTTTGAAAATATTTGAAAATATTGACCTTCCTTTCTCCTGGACATTTAATAGTGGGAGAAATACTATTGGATAAATCACCCAGTGATACTTAAAGTAAGAACAAATCTTTATAATTTAGACTTTTAAAAGACACCTGCATCCTAATTACTATATCCACACTGGGTTATTTGTTCATTCAAATAAAATTTGAATTAAAAAAAATATATTTCCTGGATTTTTGGGGTTTTTTTTTCTCTAAGTTGCATATGAAATCTTCCTTAGAGAAGGATGCTAGAGAGGAATATAATATTTTCTAGTCTACTTACTGTATGCTTCTGACAGGCCACAGTATATAAGTGAGTTTTTACCACTTCACCTGTGGAATCAGTTAGTCAGTTTTTGTAGCTATATTCAGTTGCTTTTTGTTTGGATATAAAGGTATAAATCTACCAGCAGCAAGGTATCATATTTAGCATGTCCTGCCAGTGACAAAAGAAAGGAAAAACACCTATAATTCATAATTTATCACTGAATCAATACCAAACCCTCGAAATTTAGGAGCACGTGGATGGATCACAGCTCACAGGCATCAAAAAAGGAAGTAAACCCGGGATTTACTTGAATTCTCTATGTCAGAAGCTTAACATTGCATTTATCTTACTATGAATTACACTGCCTTTGCAGTCCTACTGCAGAAAGTACTTCAGGTCTGTAGAGTCTGTCTGCATAGAGGAAATCAGAGTCACTGTGCACCTGAAAATAAGTGCATCCTTAATTGTAATCAAGTGTAGCAAATATGGGTTTCAGGACTTACCTGGAGAACAGGGATGTTCCAAAGCAAGAGTATTGTACTGGTAAGTAACTAAATAAACAAAGGTAAACTCAGAGAAACAGTGAAAGACACAGCTAAATTCTCTGCATTCACCTGGATTAGTTGTTCAAGTATTTCCTGTCCCTTGGGTAGATGCCAACACAAATTCCACAAAAAGACTTCCCCGTGCAGATCAAATGTGAATTTGAGCCAACCAAACACAGCTCATTTTCCTCAATACATTCTAAACTTCGGTAATAAATTGTCCTAGTACCAAAACTTATCACGAAAGCCCATTACATTCTCCCTGGAATCCCATTACAAACAGCTCTGCAGGTGATGAATTGTGCAGCATTTACATCCGGAGGCTGCTAAGGATCTGCTCCTTGCATCCTGTTCCATGGGCATGTGGATGTTCCCTCCACAGGACAGCTGGAGAGGGCAGCAGCTGAGGAAACCCTCAATTGGTGAGGGTTTGACAACCTGTCATTCAGCTGAATATTCCAGTCTTGGGCTTGTTTTCACCCCCACAAATAAGCTTGCCAATGTCCAGGAGCCTAATACGACTTTTTGATGCTGCAGAAATTGTTCCAGCAGAAATAAAGTGACTAAATCTCAGAATGTTTGCTGCCAAAAGTACAGAACAATATGGGAGTCTTTTTTCTAGAGAATTACAGATTCAGTTGTCTGTCTTGTTTTCTCTTTCCTCATATTTTTTCAGGTTAGCCAAACAGTTGAACAGTACAGGATTTTTCACTCTTTTCCCCCAGCACACGATACATTACAGAGCATACAATCACTGGGTTTTTTTCACTAACTAGTGGATTTCTCTGTAGAGTTTCTCAGAACAAATTAAACCAAACCTCAGAGGCCACTTTTATGATGAAAATTTTCAGCAGTCCTCCCAGAGCAAAGCAGTTGCCCTCATATATTAGAGTAACACAGCATGGCAGAAAACAGGAAAAGCTAGGGTCTGTTCTAAGAGATAAAATAAAGTGTACAATACCCAAGGATGTCCCAGAGCTTAGGCTGCAGGTCTTGGTGGGGGCTGCAGGCCAGGAGCAACTCCCTGGGATGCTTCCCTCTCTGTCTTGCTAATGAGTACATTCAGCATTGCTCACACCACAGAGCACCTGGCTCCCCAAAAGCTGACAGAGGAAGAAACTGCAATTAAGTCTGTGATTTAGTGGTCTTCCTATGGCTTTTCTTTGATAAATCTGAAACTATACTTAACTATGGAACAAATAAATAAAACTCACAAAAAAATCAGAAGTTTCTTCCCCTCTGAAGTTATTTCTCCCTGTGCATATCACCAGCGCTCATATGACTTCTGTTCCAGAACAATGGTGGAAGTTCCTAATTCATGTTTCGTTCTTCATACTAATTTATTTTAAATAAGGATTTCTCTTTCATCCTAGTTACTTCTGTAATATTGGCTGATTTTTAAATACACTTATCACTGTCTTGGCTAGGGCCACATCCTGCATATCACAGCTGTCAAAATGAGTGAAACATCTCTGTTTACCATTATTTGATTAAATAATTTTTTTTTTTTCATTGAGAAAAGAAATTCCTTTGCTAATTCAAAAAAAGCAGATTTGGTTAAACTGAGGAAAGATTCTGAGACAGGTTTTGAAAAATTCAGAGGGGATTTACTGGCACAGGTCCCATGCTCATTTTAGGAAGTGGTGCTCATCAGTGCTTCTAAACCAGGGGTAAACAGGTGGTGAGCCCCAAAACAGTTACCAATGCAGAATGTAGATGAAAAAAAAAAATAGGAAAAAAAGTTTGCTTCTTGTTTTGTTGTACCCATAGCAGAGGGAGCAGGAAAGGAAAGGAGGTGCTGGCTGTGCAGGTGTTGTCATCCTGATTTAAGGTATTCCCTGGAATGGCAGCAGGGCTCAGGCTGTGCTCCTCAGCCCAGCTCCCTGAGCATGCCCTGACCTCAGACTGCACAACTGCATGCACAGGTGCATGAGCAACAGCATTCAAGGCATCCCTTACTTTTAACATTAATATTCTAAGACTCCTGCCTGCCTGCTGGAAGGATGGATCCAGGGCAGAAATTTGCAAAGACAGGTAGTGCCTGGGGTTGAAATCATTTCACTTGCTGATTATTCCACTGATAATATTTTTCCTCTTGAGCAAAATTTCAAATAATTCAGCCCTGACACATTTTTAAAAATGCAGCAGTGGAGAGAACCGTTGGTGTCTGTGGGCATCCTTCCCCTGTCTGTTATGATCATCAAGCGAACATGAACTTCTAGAAATAACAAAAATAACAACTACGTTTAATTATGGGGAAGCAATTTTTCTGACCCATGAAAAAGTTAGCACGTTTCAGTTCCCTAAACATGTCAGTCTCCTTTTTTCAAAAGTAGAGAGGCTGATGTTTTGTTTGTTTCTGAAAGAGAAAAAGCTGGATGACTTTTTAGTACACATATATATATATATTTATATAGAAATATACACATACACAGCTGTCTCCCTGATCACATATCTATATCTCAATCGTCCTTGATTGTATTCTCTAGCAAGTTAGATTTCTCCTCCTTCTACATGCTGTATATCACAGATGAATTTAGTAGTTTCCAATAAAATCCTGCAACTGTAATGCATGAAAGAACATTAATGTGATTAATTTCTTCCCCACTGCACTTTTGTTTGATGTGTAGGAGAAAGCACTGTCACTTGAGGCTGGTACCTGGGGATGTATTGACAGCTGGAGAGGTCCAGTCTTGCAATGGACTCATCATGTCCCTGCATGAAATATCCCAGATTTTCACAGGACAGAACCCTGACAATACAGCAGGAATATTCATAGTTATCAGGCATTTGCTCCATAAAAAATTGAATGGAAAATAATTGGTATTTAAAGGTTCACAGGCCTTAAAGAGGAAAATAATATGGAATGTTTTAAGGTAGGGAAGCAACACCATTTTCCTTTTTAAAGTTTTGAAAGGAAAACAGTAATGTTTTCATGTCTAGTGCTATATATAAATCTACAAATCTAGAAATATAACTCTACAAATCTGTAAACTTCCCTTACCTCCTTGCTTCCAGAAGGAAAACAGAAGTATTTGCTTTCTATCTAGTTTTGTTTTGTCTTATATTGCCATAAATTAATGATGTTTTCCCAATAACAGCTACTTGATCATCCACGAGACATAAGGCAACTCTGTGCTATTTGCCCAGTGAAAGATGGTGGAAAGCAATTCACTAAATAACTGGTTGCATAAAAGTGCTGAATTTTTACTGAGTGTTGATCGAAACCAAAGTTCTTGGAATGTAAATAATATCATTATCTTTTATTTAAAAAATTAAACAATAATTATGCACTAATATTTAAATGAAAAACTGTATTCTAGGGCCCAATGAAATTGCTAGTTTTGTAAATCAGCTAGTTCTGCCACAAAAAATTAAGAAAATTTATTCAGATTAGAAAATACTGGAAAAGAAATACTTGGCTGTCCTTAAAGAGGGGTCTTAAAGAAAATATTTACCTAATCAGTACTGATTTTCAGGACATGCACTTGGAGATCATTAAGGGAAAAAAGGAGCAAAAAAAGTAAAAGTTAAAAATCTCATTTCTTGTGATTTGGTTGAACTTGAATGACTGACAATACAGAACCAAAATATAGCCTGCTTTTTAGTCACTTTTGAAACACCCGCAAAGGGCAACCTGAAACTGGAAAATAAAGTGCAATGAGGCCTTTAGAATAATTGTGTTGTTAATTGAAGAATGTTAATCATGTCATATTAGGAGGGAGAGAGGGTTAAATTGGTAACATTTCAATTCACTTAGGCCTTATCTCTTGGAATGAACCAGATGATTAATCCTTAATATTCTTCAGGGATATAGAGAACATCAGCAATTAAATTATCAACTACAAAGTTTATGCTCAGAGATTCAAAAATGAAAGACAGAAACACTTTAATTTTTCACAAGTTGTTACCTTAATTATCTTCCTATTGCTTCTGTCTCTTTTCCCTCATTACAAAAGCACACCCCTCAGTATTCCTAGATCTTTTAATTTGCTGTAGCTCAGCAACTGTGTAAGGGACATCATCGGAGCTGCAAATGTCATAAATCTTATTTTGTGCATGCTCATTGGAAATAAATCCTTCTGCTGTACCCTGTCCCTGTGTTCCAACTGCAAGTGCTGACAAATCTTTGTTTCCTTACAAGCAGCAGTGTCCATCAAAAGTTACAGGCAGAAAAGGAAGGCTTGCTTAGCACAGAAAGTGAAGTTTCTTTTAGGAAAATATAAAAGAAGTACCAATATCTAAGCCAAGCTAAGAGTTCTTACGAAGCACTGCCAGCACTAGGAAGGTAAAGGGATGAGTTCTCATGAAACTTTCTAATTCTACAGCCATGAAGAGTGTAGTTCCAGATCATTCATGAAAATTACGTACCACTAAGAGATCAGAGACTGATGTTTAAATGTTCTCTGCTTATAGAAGGAAACAACAGACAAAATGGAGGAACTGAGAATGCGTTTGGGATCCTTTCTTAAGAGTTGCATTCGAACATGTGGAGTCTGGCCTGCTTCATTTATTGAATGATTTCAAATGTAATTGCCAGGAAAGAAAATGCTCCCACACAAGAAGCTGAATGCAAAAATCCATGCCCATGAAACACAGGGACTTGACATTGCCATCATCAGGCATGCTTTCAAAATTATCAAAGTTTTAAAGTAAAATGTCATATCCCTGAAGGGTGCCCCTACAACAAATTATTAACGAAGCTCTATTGATCCTCACCCAAACAGCCAAATCTCAATAAATCTCCTCTGGACCTTTGCTGAAGCTGGAAAATACATTACATCCCTCTACTGACCACAATTTTTATTATCGCTATTGTGTTTGCAGGGCAGTCAATTTTATACAGCATTACAAACTGCCAAGTGCTAAAGTGATTTCCTCTATTACTGAGGTCCATGTATTAAATTTAGTGAGGCACAATATCAGGCTTCAAATATTGCAGGGTTTAGAATTGAATGCAGCTGAGCCTAATGTTATCAACCTGACAAAAAACAGACATATTAAGTAGGAAATCATTTATTCATATTTGGGACTGGTTTTGTTTTTCTGTTCAGCTGTATAGTTTCAGATTAGCCGCGGTATTTCAAAATGGGATTGTTACTGTGAAGTCCAAAGACTGTGGAATAGATATTTCATACACTTATTATGCACAGTAGATCAGAGAAATATGCCTCACTGACCTGTTATCACATAGAAATACATGTAAATTAATAAATTACTTTGCATAATGCAGGTTTAGGCTGCAAATACTTTAACCCTTTAGGATGACAAGTGATAAGCATTTCAGGTACTTTTTATTATAGTCAAATACAAAGTCTTAATGCTCAGATAAAAATTCATTTTGTGCTCCTTTTTAGCCTGATCATTCTTTTCCCTCCAGTCTGAAATATTTAAAGCTTGTGGATTTCTGAGCTTGTAGATACTATTGGAAAACTAGTTCTTTCAGAAATATGTCTGTTGTAAGGTACACCTGGAAGAACTGAGGTATTCAGAATAATCCAATACTTGTCCCTAATAATAATGATTGCTTACATCAATGGAAATAAAACTTTCTGTATTTTTTTTTTGTCAATGGAAAACAAATTATTCTGTAACAAACTGAGAAGTACTATCCAATATTTTGTTGGCCTGAAATAATCCATGTCATATTCTGTGGTAAAAGCTGAAGTCACAATGCTCTGAGTAAAATAAAATTTAAAAAATCTACAGAATGCCAGCTTTTTACCTTCTGTAAATGAATTTACATACTGACAGGTCTGTGGTCTAATTGTGCAATTATTAAACGGCAAAAATTGCCATTTAAAATTGCACACAGTGGATCGCTGGACAGAACTATCCATCCTCATGCAAAAACTCCAGGGAAGATTCCTGTAACTTTCTCTCTGAAAATCTGCCTTCCATGTGCAATATACCCCAGCAGGGAAGACAGAAAGTAAATGCCATTGACAGATTTGCACAACACTCCAAACATGGCAGAAAATCGCCAAATGAAAGGACAGAATTCTCCTTTTTTATCTTTTCCAGGCTAAATCACACATCTGGGTTCACTGGGAAGAGCCCGACAGTCTGCAGTCTTTTACTTTGGGTATTTCACTGCTGTAGCTAATTTTGCCCAAACAACCATGCTGGATACTAAACTGTGTAAATAAATCATTAAATAGTTCAGCACTGTGCTTTATATTGTCACAAGACTTCTACATCTGTCTCGTAGGAGACAGCAGGACAAAATACTGCTACCTTGAACTTTATTATGGACTTGGAAATACAACTTTCTACTGGAAAGCCTAATTCAAGCCCTAAATTTTGTGTCATTTTCCTCCCATGTGTTTCCCCCTCAATCCTTTCTAGACAATTCCGGCAACACTTGCTGTCCCCAAGCAAAAAAATAAGCAAGCAGATGAACACTGAAAAACAAGCATTAAATATTTAAACTTGGGAGTGTTTCCCTTTTGGAGTTAGATCCCAGGTGCTTTAGTTGCAAGCCCTTTCCTCAAAAGATAAAGCAATTAGCATAAGCTGACACTCAGACATCTCAGTCTCATACACTGCCAGGGTTCCTCCTTGTCACTGGAAGAGATCAGATATTATTTTGCTAATTGGACTGAAAAGTGCTCTTGGCATTCAGAGGCTTCCCACATATCCACTACTGACTCCACGGACCACGTGGGTCCCTGAATTGGCTTTATGGAAGTTTCTCTGTGTTCTGCAATCTCATCATAAATTGGACTCCTCTCATTCAGCACCAACATTTACCTGTCAATAATTTTGTCTCTTCAGTTCCATTGCAGAAATTCCACAGCAGTAGTGAGCAACAACACCCTTCATAGTTCTAGGAGTAGAACTAATGACACTACTTCTTTCATTCCTGAAATGTTAATTAGCCCATAAGTCTGACACTTGGTAATGAAATATTTATTTTCCTGGAGTACTACATGTAACTTAAGAATTACAAGTGGATCTAGATGTATTACTGAATATAAAAATCATTATTCTTAACCAGGTCGCAATCTACAAGGGAGAAAAAATATTA
This sequence comes from Cinnycerthia olivascens, assembly GCA_035048155.1. Classification (NCBI taxonomy): domain Eukaryota; kingdom Metazoa; phylum Chordata; class Aves; order Passeriformes; family Certhiidae; genus Cinnycerthia; species Cinnycerthia olivascens. The sequence continues at coordinate 3,914,363 of JAWWMU010000041.1, read as the reverse complement.
TATTACAACATGTTATTACAAAGCACTTCCTAATTCACATGGATGAGTACCATCTAGTTTTGGCACTTTGCATTTTGAATTTTGGAAGAGCAATCTCTGTTGCTTGCAAGAGTTCTTCAAAACATTAAAAAAATAAAAAAAATCCACAAAGTTTACACACTCTAACTCCAACCTTAAGTTACATTTCATTTAGAGTCATCAAAGATAAAACCAATTTGAAAATATTTTTCCCCATTTGTGACCTGAGCTTCTCAGAGAGTAGTTTGGCATCCTGACAAAAAACTGGGTATGAATACCAAAGTAATTGAACCACCGTGTAGTGTTCAAAGCATTGGGGATGACGCTGAGAAACAGAAAAGAATGGGAGTAATCACCAAGTAGGCTCTCTAAAACTGATGACAAGAAGGGTGGAAGAATTGATTTGCTGGCTAAGAAGCAGTGACAGCATGGAGCAAGGATCAGGATTTCCCTTGGTGGAAAAGGGTCAGGTTAGGAAAGTGAACCCAGGCTAAGTTCACTCTTATTGATGAGCATAAATGCACCTTTGATGAGCTCAGGTTGGACATGCCCAGCCCGTGTCCCCTCCCAGCCTGTTGCCATCTCCAGCAGCCACACATTGCAGGAGGCAAGGTGGGAAAAGGAGGAAACCTTGATGCTGTGCCTGCACTGCTTAGCAGCAGCCAAAATAGGGGTTGGTGTTAACTCTGTTCCTGCCTCACACCTAAACACAGCACCACATGGCTTCTGGGAGGACAATAAACCCCAGCACAGCACACTCAGTACACAGAGTTAAGCCTTTTATCTGAAATTCTTCCTGATTAGAGATGAGGGAGATTTAAAGAAATCAATTATCAACTTCTCCCATGTGATTTCCAAGTGGGGTGTCTAGGAATCACCTCTCGTGTCATGCAAGTAACTTTTGCTCAACACTTTGGGGTTCTTAAGGGCCATACACAAGGTTTCAAAATCAGCAATTCACAATAAACCACCAGGGGTCAAAATAATGTGAGAAGTAAGGGATACTGTGCTGTGATCAAGTGACACTAACAAATCATTCTCAGGCCTATCCTACAACTCCTTGGCTATTCAGCCCAGCATTTTTTCCAATACACAGTCATGATCCAGTGATAAACTATTAAGCAAAACAACTATAATTTCTACACTTGCCCTAATGAAATCACAATAAATTTTACTGTTTGAGACTACTCTGTCGAAGAGCAGCTCATCTGAAAAGTAATAGCGTGGTGGCATTTACATGAAACAGTTCCAAATGAACAGAGCTATTAACATGTGTACAATTTATATGAAAACAAGATTCTCATACTGCAAATCATGTACAAAACAACCAAACCCACAGTGCTGCAGTGGACCTCTCATTAGGGGCAGAAATGAGCCAGGACACAGACATTTAACAATGTGAAAAGCATCCCAGTTTATTCTCTACAGCTCAGCCACCCTGACTCTGACTACAGCAAGCTCCTGCTGTAGGGTCCA
>JAWWMU010000041.1:3897012-3912769 GCA_035048155.1 Cinnycerthia olivascens | reverse complement strand
ACAGCACCAACTCTCTTCCTCGTTTAGTTCTCCTTTGGGTCTCCCTGGATCATTCCTTCTTCCTCAGGGCTCCTCTATCTCCTCAAGGCTCTCCTCCTCCAGGCCCTCTGCATCACAAGGTTCCCCTGACCAGCCATCCCACGCCTTCTATCACACCTATCTTTATTAATTACAGCTGTGACCCATTAAGAGCAAAGCTGTTCCTCTCCTTTGGCAATTGGCACAACTGTGACTTATCAGGGGCAAAGGCACAGACCTGTCTCACTGTGGAAAATGGTGGGTTTGAATTGAAGCAAGTCAATGTAACAAAACTGAAAGCAGTGGTTGAAATAACACCAACACACGTGAAGCTGGGTGTGCTGAGTTTTCTCTAAGGGAAGCTGCACTAAAATACTTAGCCAGTTAAATAATGCGCATCCAACAAAATAGAAACAAGATTGCTTGGTCATATTTAGCTTATTTGACTGTGATAACATTCTTAAATTTGCTCTTTGATAAGACATACCTCTAAAGTAAATTGGAGTCACTTCATTTAAAAGATGACTGAACCATACTGCTTCAGCAGTATAATAGAAAAAAAAAAAATTCAGTGTGTAAAACACTGCTGCAAAACATAAGTAAATATTAATTTCTCCATGTCCAACAGAATAAGACATGAATAGGCTTGCTTTTCAGCAGGAAAGATTCCAATTGAACATGTGGCTCACTTGTGTGTGGGTTTTATAGCTAAGAGATAAATTTGACTTGTCTGTTTATAATTGCTTTTTATAAACCAATTTAAATTAAGAATTTGTTCACTGGCTGTGAACATCCATATATTAACTTAAAATAGGATTGTTATCCTTGCTTTCACTGTGTAGTTTTTACATTAATAGCATATGATAACCTTCTGAAATAAGAGAGTAAATATTTAACACACACATTAATAATGAATAATAAGGTACAGAAGTGCATGAGGAACTTTTACAAGTGCCTGTAACACGTCACTGCATCACACCACAGGATTCCTCACACATGAGTTGTAGAATGAAATGTTTTATGCCACCTCAGCTAGGCCTGTATGTATTATTAAATTACCTTCCTAGTCTTTACAAGACTTAATTCCACATTCTTCATTTTTGTCCAGCACGTTTTTTCTATAGCATTTGTAATTTTTTCTTTGTGTCAGATCAGTTTACTTCCCTCGCTTGAGAGTAACCTCTTCCATGTGTCCTACTTCTAGTGAGGAATTATCTAATATACAAATTAAAATTTGCATCCTATTACTATTATTATTCTGTTGCTACCCATAGAGTCATCAAACATGTAGCCGGGAGTGTACAAAAATAAAAAAAAGCAACCAAAACACTCTGACTCTTAACCACCTGATTCAAAAAACTGCAGCCAAGTCCCACTAGGAGGGTAAAAAACAGACCCTCTTCTAAAGCAAGTTTTTAATTGCCTTTCAGCCAAAATGACACCCCCCAAAAATAAAGGTTTTTTTACATATTATCTCTATTGGAATTAATTTTCCTTATCTGAGAGGGTGGTGCCATCTCTATCTACAACCAAAACATAGCAAAGATATTATTGTTGCCAGCACTACTGAGTTACTCCAGATTCTGTGACAGCAAATAGGGTTTGAAACACATGAAGATAAAAAATAAGTTCACCCTGTGGGCTGCTTTAGAAGTTGAACCTTAGTGATGTTAAGAGGACACGATTTCTTCACATTTAACTGAAAAGTACAGTGACTGTTCTGATCTTAAATATTCTCCTTTCATTTCAGCCCCTTGACCTCTCTCTCCTTCATTTTCCTTCCCTTTCAATGACATTTATTGTTTTCTCCTTCTTGCTCCACAGTTCCTGTTGTTACTGGGACACTGCATTTCCAGACAAGATTGGAATGTGAAGGTACAACTGGACAAACAATCGTGGCCATTGTGAGTGTTCCTCACAAAACAAAGTTCCCTCAGTTTTCTCAACACTTCCACTGGATAAAGAACATGGAAAGTAAGTAAAAATTACAGCTGGGCTTTACATTCATAACTAGGAGTTTGTCATGGCTGAGAATTGAATACCTGAGAGAAAAAAGTGGCACTATATTCCAATTACAACTGAATGGGGTAGAATGGGATCTATTGGGATATATAACAGGATATGTTGGGTTCTCATGTGATGCAATTTTTCTCAGATTCTTTCACAAATTCATAGCATTGACTTGGGATATTTTATGAAAAACTCACAAGCTAAAATAGTACAATTGCTGGAAACAGTAAGGCTGTAACCTTTCTTCAGGTTAGGTGTTTCAGTTATCTTACACAACCATTGAGTGAAAAATAACTGCATTAAAAGAAAAGGAATTATTTTTCTTATGTCGCAGCCTTAAAGCAGTTTTGTAAGCACTATTCAGTATCCATACCATGGTAAAGACTAGAGTTGCTAATTTTTAAATCAGAAGTACAATTAATGTTGGCACATCAATATTAGCACTGCGGTTACTCTTCAAATTTGTTGTATGAGAATCAATATATTAAACATTTCCATATTCCAATGTATATGCTCCCTGTGCTCACCCTTGGAGGAAAAGGGTTAACAACATTTCAGCCTAAAGATTGTCGACAACTTTAAAATTTGGGTTCTTTCAATAAAAAAAACGCATACATTTATTTTAAAAGTCCTGATTAAAACCAAAGCTCAAATAAACTAGGCCTCTGAATAAAAGTTTAAATCTCAAATTAAGGTAATGATAAATATTTGGCTTGATTTGGTAATCTAAAGCCAGCCTTCAGCTTTGAAAAAGTCACTTTTTAATCAAATCACATCTCACCAAACATAATTTTGGTCTTCACTTCCTATTCCATGACAATGGATGCTGTGCAAAAGCTGCAAGTGGGGTATGTAGGAAAAACATTTCTCCAGGCCGTCGCTTTACTATTAGTTGAGAAAGCACACATTAACTCAACTTTAACTGCAGCCACCAATCAGCTGCTTCACTGGAATTGCAAAAGAAACAAAATTCTGAAAGCCCAAAGGACAGCGTTTCATTCATTGCTCCAAAAAATCTTAATAAAAGGAAGATTACATTGTCATGATGACTACACCACTCGAAACACGAAATGCACAGCATTTTACTCATAGAATGACTGCAGTTGAAGCATTTTTTTGCTGATTTTTCTGTTAATTAATACTGCTGTGAAGCAGTCTCAGTGAGGCAGACAGACTTCCCAAAGAACACACATCAGTTCCAAAGGCAGAGACCTCAGTTTTACTGAGTGTGCTCACTGCATCCCATCTCATCACAGACCTGCTGAAGGCCCCACCTTTGTAACACACAGGCTGGAGTCAACTGAAATACAAACATTCCAGTCTGAACAATCCCTTTGAACTTAGACTGTGTTTTCTAATCTAAAACCACTGCAGGTTGGGCAATTTTCGTCTTTGTAAAATGACAAGTGGCACTTCATTTTAAGTAAAGGTGACTATGAAGTTCCCAGCTTTATTCCCAGCTAACACCAACTAGTGCATGCTGGTGCCTAACGTTAGAGAGGAATGTTCACACACTCGAAAATAAATGGTTTTTGCATTTCAAGGTGACAAGTACAATGTCAGACACAATCAATCGATCACTGCATAATTATTATTGCAAATGATCCATATCCATGCTGCAAACCTTAAGGGGAATTTAATGAAGCAGGAAGCACATCAATAACAAGATCTACTTTGGTTTCTGTTAAATCCCACAATTCACAAATATGTTGTCACATTTTATCCTTCCTTGAATTCCTGTAATTATATTTTTGAAGAAGCTCACTGGAAAGTAAAATTCAAACATACATCAGCTTTTCCCTCATAAAAGGAGTCCCTGTTTATATATACGTCACAAAAGATTAAAATGTACAAAACTCTACAAACATAACAATCTGTGAAGAAAACTTGAAATGCCAATAATCAGACTTAGTCTGATGTATTCGGCTGACTTAAATCTGTGTTGTGCCCATGGAGGAACACACAGGGAGCACAGCAAGAATGAGAAGGAGCTGGAGAGAGAAACTCCTGTGTCCTGACTGCAATCCCATGTCACTCACTGCCTGCTGAAGGGTGGGAGTTTAACCTGTGGTGATAACAAAAAGAGTTCTTGGTTTTGTTTTCCACTACTTGAATCAGAAATTAAATTGAAAAATTTAATTGGCAGAAATGATAATTGACAATAACGAATGTCATTTCTTTCAATGCAAGTCTGTTGTGTCTGTGACAGTGATCAGGAAGTGATCTCCGTGTTTTCCTGCTGTTTCATGAGCTTTCTCACTCCAGTTCTTCCCATCCCTCCTCCCTCCCTGTGCCACTGAGGCAGAGTGAGAGGGAATTTGGCTGCTAGCTGGGTCCAGCTCATGACTCAGCTTCCATCCTGATGGGGAAAAATACACCTAGTGCATTAGAAACTGATGTGAAAAGCAGCCATTCCTGCAGAAATGTTGGACTCCAGCTTTCTGGCTGCAGTAGAACAGGTGGATTTCCATACTAGGCTATGACAAGGATCCAAACACAGATTCATCTGTTTGGCAAGGAAGGAATATCAATCCTGGAGCAGCAGGGGAAAAGGAAGCCATAAGGAAAGACATCAAAAGATGTGAACAGATACCCAGACTTCAATCAGTAAACATTCCCCTCTGTTGATTAAACTGTGAGACTAGTTAGAAAAGGTAAATCCAGCCTAGTGGCACTTGCACATTACAGTGAAAAGATAAGTTAATCTTGGCTTCGAGACTATGACAGCTTCTCAAGCAGGCACACTTTACTGGAATAAATGCCCAAAAGGAACACATCAAGAAATGAATCTCAAACAAGGTTTCTCTACTGCCCAAAAAAATCTTCAGGACTTGTTCATTCCTCTGCCTCTACAACAAAGGTCATTCCAACAGCAGCTAAGGGTCTGCAGTTGTAGTAGCTTAAACCCACCAGTCACAGAATTGGTGTTCAGGAAGGATTTCCACTAAGAGATAATAATCGTGGGACAATAGGAGGACTCTAACCTGCTCACCCAGACACATTTCATGCAGCCTTTGTTCAATTCTTTCCTCACACACATCCTTGCACTGATAAAGTCACCCACACAGTTCATTCAAAGCTCTGATGGAAACCAATGCTATTAAGAGGGACATGATGAAGATAAGGTTAATTGGACAAGTGTAACTCCTTGCTAAAGGAAGGGAGGAGAACAGATTCAGCAATTAAAGTCTACAGAACATATAATGCAACTTCAGAAGAGAACAGAGCAAGTCCATCATGCTGCCTTACACAAAATGCATGGATTCTGCTGCAAGAGTTAGTAATGATAATATAGATATTCTCAATGCTTAAACTCATTTTGATCCTGCTTAAACTCAGTTTCATCAGACGCTTATGTGTGTTTGTGTCTAAAGCAATGTACATTGCTTTTGCAAACCAAAACTACCTCGCTTGCCTGCCTGCAGTGCTGGACATGGCAGAGCATCATCCTGATTTTTTCTCTTCCCATTCTTACCACACATCAATAACAGAATGATGTTCTACAAAATAGCACAGCAGAGCAAGAAAACTCTTCAAGAATTGAACGTACTTGATGGCCAAAAGTTACTGTCAAGTCTGAACTGAAATCGCTTTTCACTTCTGTTTCATTTCTCTTTTCATACAAAAAAAGGTGATTTTGCTGAATGTCTTCATGCTTTGCATGCTAGTCTGACTTTTAGTTTTGTCATCACAACATGAATTATTGTAAATACGATTTTAAGGCAACTTATGTCTGTGTTCCAACAGATACATAAAGACAGCCTACTGAAAATGGTCTTAGGTTCTACCATAACTAATTGTAATCCTGTTTTCATTCAATACCACTGTCAGTTCTTTCATTTTAGCCATCAAGACTGTAGATTTATAAATTGCAATACTTCATTATTCAACTTTATTGAGTCAGATACCCTTGAAGATCCTTACTATTCACATCAGCATACTCTATTATGAAATCATTTTGTATTTTTCAGTGTTAATAATAAAAGGTACATATTTATTCAACATCAGCAGTCAGGCAGTCAGATGCAGAGGATGAAGCTGCACGTTTTATTCAAGGTCTCAGTGGAAAGCAGAATGAGGATAACTTTGACTCTGAAGATACCTGCAGCTTTTCTGCTAAAATGTTTGATTTTTCTTAACTAAAAGGATCTAAATACTTTTGATTATTCAATAATTCTATGCAATAAAATCTATACTGCTGAAGTGCTGCACTGACAATGTTTTAAGGATAGTCATTTATTCTTTCAGCTTAGTTCATGCTGGATCTCACAGTCTGTAGCTCTTTAAGCACAGTCAGTGGTGCATTTTGTCTTAGTCTAGGGCGTTTTTGGAAAGTCCTCACTGAAGAGAACAATCCTTTGCTTAATGCACACAATGTCAATGCTGCAAAACACACAGTATGTAAACTTACTCAAAAAAATATGAGCGTTTTATTTGCTCCTTACTGCAATTTAAAAAATCCTAAGGTTTTGTTCCTTGATCATTTTAGTCATCTTCACATCTGTTTAAGGTTCTCATTTCCTTCAGAAAAAAAAAGTCTTTCCAAAGGTGTCCTGAAGCCCTGAGTACACAAGGAGCACAAGTTGGGCTGGAAATGACACCCTTCTCTAAGGCAGGAGAAAGGCACACTCTGTGCCTGCACACATTTGGCGGTGCATGAAAACATGCAGCCTTTGGTCAGCTGAATAAAACACCATCTGCTTTTGGATATGGGAGCTGACACAGACTCTCACATGTGTATTAGGATGCCTCCAAATAGGAGAAGCACCAGAAATGCAACCATAAAGGAGTTTAAACTCCTAAATATCCAGATTAAATTTGTGCTAGAGTCTGTTACTTCCTTTTCCTCCAAACTTCTTCTTAGATGTTCATTTAAGGAACATTTTGCTAATTCAGACAAGTACAATTCTCTGTATTGGACCCAAAAGCTTTATCCTACAGAGTTGTCAAAACAGAATTTCTTCTATTGCCAGAAGAAATTATCTTGTTGCTGTTGCATACACATTTTTTTTTTCAATCTGTTTCTCTGTATCTGCCTACTGTAGTTTTGGGGAAAAAAACAAATTTTATTTGCTGACATGCTTACTGCTTTGTTTGATCAAGTATCATTCTGAAGCTGCTACTGAAAAAATCTCTGCTAAATATGCACAAAATTTCTGACAACTCATTCCTTATCATTAAAAAGAACAGCAGATTGACAGGAATGAAGCACACCTCTGACTAAGCAGACAGTAATTAGATGTTTGTAAGATTTATAAAACTGTATTATGGTACATATATTAAGGTAATTTTAGTCCAGCATTGTAGCATACAACAAAATGTGGAAAACTAATAATTTGTATTTTAAAAATGTATTTACCAATGATTTTGTTCCAGTTTTTCCTATGACATTTAATTGCACTTGACTTTTTCATGACATGTAGTAACTTTAAACGCTCAACTTCTAACTCAGAAAATGAAAATTGAATATGGGGTTGGTGAAGAACCAGTCTGAACAACCAGATGGAAAACAGCCAACCATGGAACTGTTTGCCTGGGAATCAAGTAGCTGCTCGTGCTGTCATATGGACAAAATATGCTTATTTTTCAAAACATGAAAGAGAGGAGAAGGAATGGTGTATACAAAGAGAGTCTTTGGAAGATTGGGAGCAGTCTGAGCTTTCAGCCATCAACTCTCAATTCACCCACCAAAAGTTACACACTAAGCACAAGTCAGCAGCTCTGGAACCCTCTAACTGGGGTTAGCCCAACACACATTTGTTACATTCTGAGCAAATCCCATCACTTTTGGGGAGGTGAGTTATACAGAAAATGGGATCTGCAGTGATCGAGAACACCTCGAGTCACTGCAACAATCTCATTTTGGGGAGAAAGGGGAATTAAACTGCAGCAACAGCAGTTAGAGGGTCTATATCCCTCAGAGAGAAAATATTCCCTCTTGACTTCCCTAGTCCCTAAATCAGTAACTCCTGGAAGCCTTCAAAGCTTCTTGGTCAGTGTGAACTCAGATATTGATGAACTCTGATTCCTACAGCACAGATGTCTATGCATAAAGTACCAGATCAAATAAAGATCTCCTTTGTCCAGGGAAGGAAGAAAGTAAAAAAATTGCTTAGGCTGTCAACAAAAATGGATTTCCTTTGACATGGTTAACTACTAAAAACTTTCTCTACTTTTTGAAATTTTGAAATAACTATTTAAAAACCAGCACCTAATCAAGACTGTTCCGTTCAACAGACAGAATTAGTGCCTGTGCTCTGCATTCCTGCACAATGTTCTTAGTTAGCTAAACTGCACTAACAGGAACTTGATACCACCGTCATCAGTAGAATTTAAAAGAAAAAAAAGACTGTTCCAGTTACTTACTTAGTAAGACATTAGAAAATGCGAAGAAATCAAAATTTTCTTTTACTTTGTAAATATCCAAAATATTTCTACGTTACACCTGAAATGAAACAACAGGTAAGCACTGCCATGTAAACGAGTGAACAGTCTGAAAAAATCTCAGTCGATGTAATAAATTAATTTTAAGCCCTTTAAAAAGGGAAGACTACATTTTCACACAAGTCAGCTACGTGAATTTTTAATAATATTGCTGAGAAGCTTTTTATAATTATATAAAAAATTGAGGTAATGCCAGGAGAAAGTATTTCAAGTGCTGCTGTGAGTTTATACCTTGCACCTACACCTTTTCAAAGTCTCTCCTTCAGCTACTGCATTTTTTAAATATGCTGTATCTTATGCATGGCCATTTAATGTACAGACTTTAAAAATTATAACACTTCAGGAAAAAAAAAAATCTATTAATAAACCCCATTTATTTCCATAAAAACACATAAAGTAATAATGTTCTGCTACACTTAAAAAAAAGTTTATTCTCTACTTCTTCCTACTGTTTTTGAGATTTTATACAAATAATTTAGACTACAAAGTTCAGCTGCAAATGACAATACTCAATACCCAGATGTAGTAGTGCCAAAAGAGAAAAAGAATTCTGCAAATCAGAAAACCAGAACAAAACATACATCATATAATGTAAGTAAAAGGACAAAATCAAAATGGAATGAACACATATTTAAATGTGAAATATTAAATACTAGAAGCTTTGAAAATCAGGAATTGCTACCATCAGAAACTGCTTGTTTCTATAGTTGTTTTGCTTAAAGTATTTATATACATCTCTAGAAAGAATAACTAGAAAAGTTCATCAAAAATAAAAAATACAGCACAGTAAAAGTGATAGAAATCTGCATAGCTACCTGCAAGAAAATGTATTTCACTATATTTCAAATTAACAACGATTCCTAGGCTTGAGGATGGAGAAGATCCCTGGATTTTAAACCTTTTGAGTCTGTTCCACAGAGAAACAGATTAATACACAATAAAGCATGTCCTTTCACCTTAGTCTTGATATTAGAAAGAAGGGCTTATCCTCACATATTTACTGTGCATCCCCTTTGGATGATGGCGACTCTAACACCATAGCACAAACTGCTGCAACTGAGGGATCTGATTTATAAATCTAAAAAGAGAATGAAATTAATCCTTGCACCAGCATCTTCAATACAGAATGGAGGTAAGGCTTAGAAATGAGCAGCAGTCGGGCTTGCTGGCAAATGCACAGACACACTGGTGAAAATTCAAGGGACTTGTACTACAGAACACAGAAAAAAAGGAAAAGACAAAATCTTAAGGCTCAGTGATTGGTGAGCTCCCGAAACGATAGCACAGGTCAAAGTACTGAAATAACAAACTTAAAAGTCGACATGCAGTGCCTTTTGCATGGATGACAAAAGTTACTAAGATACAGTGGAGGATCAAGAAAAATGAGAAGAAAGCATAAAGGGAGATTTCCAGCATGAATCACGAGCGATTTAAAAAGAGAAGGAGTGATTACTGATAATATCTCTCAGACTTTAATGTTGCTTCTCTGCAGCCTGTTTTGCAGAGGTGGCCCAGATTAGCTCCACGCCTGTCTATTTTTACATACAATTAAATTAAATAAATAAATAGATTGTCAAATGAGATTAGTTTAAAATATTTTCCCAGAAGACGTACAGGCTTTGAAGAGGAACACAGAAAAGCTTTTAAGTATGCAGATTTGTTCACTGATTTCTTTGTGGGGTTTTTTTGCTAAGAAAAAACCATTCTGTATCAAAACCTGGATGAATTCACAGGTTAACAGCTTTACTAATTCAAAACACATATGCCACCACACAACATTATTTTTAAGGTGAGCAGATTTTGCTGCAAGGAATCGTAACAATGCAGAATATAAAATCACAGAAATGGGAACATAGTATCTATTTCTTTATCTACAATTGTCAATTGCCAGAAACTTCAAAAGCCAAGATGGACCGTGACAATGAGTATAAAAGCAACTGGGTTAAGTAACGCACATTAGAAGTTTTAATCACATTAAGATTGTTCCATTTCTTACAAAGAAAGCAAATTCTGAGCAGCCACAAGTGATGCAGTATTCGCTTTGTAACTGAACCACACGGTGAATCTTACACAATTGCAATATGTTCTAAGGCAATGAAAAGAAAGCAGTGCACTCTGCCACATCCTGCAAATCATGAAAATAAATTCCAGCTTCATGTTAATGACCCGGTTTGTTTAAACTGTGCCTGCAAATGCAAGCACATGAACTGCACCCCAGCCACGCTCCCCTGCAGCACACACACCTCACATAGCACAAAACATGCTGCAACTACAGGCTAAAATCCACACTCCCAAAGTCCATTTATTAACAAAAGATTGACATGGAGAGAGACACTACCTACCCACAAATACATCATCATCTTGAAAGAAATCAAGGGCTCTGTCAGCAAACAGAAGTCTCCTTACTTCACCAAGTATGTCTGGAAGGAAAACTGAAAACAGTGGGTAGAAAATCTTGCCTTTTTTCTGTCAAGTCCTCACAGTTCTCTTCTCACACAAGGTATTTTTTTTTTAGTTTGTTTATGAGAATAGCATTCGTTCAGTGGCTCTTTCTGCGTGTGAAGTGACTTGCTTCAGGCTGTCTTTTTTCTTCCCTTTTTCTCCCTAACTCAGTCTGTCCTTTCTTTACTGTCAGGCTTGCTTAGGTAACAGTTCTTGGTGTATCTATTTAATGAGCAGGTCCGTGCACTAAAGGCAGCCAACTACACTGGAGAGGGGGGGAGGGAAAAAAAAAAAAAAAAGTGATAATAAATAAATAAATGGGAATATACCACTTCCTGAATATTATTATGGGATCTACAGACGCCCCCTCTGTAGGAATTTATAGGAGGATTTCTAAGACGTCTTGAGGGAGGGGGGGAATCCTCGGAGTGACTCCGGTGGCTCTCGAGCCATTGCCTCTCCCTGCTGAAGGACCCAGTTCACAAATCCCGTATTTGAGAAATTTTTAAACTCAAAGCAAAGCTCCTACAGAAAAGAAAGGAACATGTACTGCACCCTGCTTCTCCTTTATCTCTTTAAATGTACTTCAGATAAAAGCTGCATCCAGTCAGGTCAAGGCCTTTCCCAATCTTATTACGCTCACACAGGAGTGTTCAACACACTTTTCTACAGCCATCTACTGTCTCCACAGTGTTATTGCTGCTGCTCCTGCTGCCAGCATGAGAAACAGGCAATACAAACAGTAAATCAGAACACAGAAAAGTGTTTCAGCTAATTTGATGTATTTTTGGTAGGATTTTTTTTTCTTACCGTAATATGTATTTCAAAATCAAAGTTACAATTGTGATTTGCATATTTAATAGAGGCTAATAAAGGGAATTGCACCCTTTGCTCTTTTTTTTTTTAAAGTTGAATGCACTTTATGCAAATTAGTGAGTACACAAGGGACTCGAGTTTTTTGGATTGACACTTGGACTTTTATTCTTTGCTACAAGAAAATACTTCTAACTCATTTAACCCATCTTATTAAAACACACAATATACTTAGTAAATGGAACAACATCATCCTCAGGTGAGAAACAATTTTAAAATGCAAAGGAGACAAATCTTAGTTACTTTTGAGGCTGCATTATTGGATTTGAAAATCATGCCTGACCTTGTGAACTGGTGCATGCCACACCCTGACCATGACACATTTCGGGTACTGAGGTGGAGAGTTAGACACAGAATCTGTCTACCAAGTGCATCAACTCTATCATAAATCAATAATAACTAAACAGATGAGGTATAAAAATGGTAATGGGAACGAGATTAAACAGAAATTTTGCCTTATTTTTATGTTTGTTTATTTATTTGCCATCTTTGGTCACAGACTTTTCAGTTCTTAAAAAAAGAAAAAAAAATCCTGTTCTTTTTACCTAAAGACTCCAATCCATTTACATATTCAGCCTGACCATAAAAGGCAAAATGTCACCTAAATAATTAAAATACATTAACTAAATTGCATAATCACTCACTGCACCAGGGGAGGTGGCAAATGGAGAGGCACCTGCTGAAACAGCCCATAAAGGAGGACACACAACAGCAAAGCAAGACTGGGAGGAACAAACTAAAATCCATAGCACTAAACCAACGGGAATCTGGCACCACGGTGAAGTCCAAGCAAAAATAATTGTACCACTGACAGTTCAGAGCTGATTTAACAGAAAAATGAAGTAATCAATTCATGTGGCACTTCACACTAAGATTTTAATAGAGAAGTTTATACAGATAAACACATACATATACACACACAGAGCTATTTATGTTCTATCTGTGAAACACTACAGCCAGGTAAAATGTTGTTGCCTATTTCAGTGGAGGCAAAAGGCAAAGATTTAACACAGCAATTCCTAAAGTGATAATTTTTACTGCAATGTGCAACGACAATAACGTTTATATAAGTTTAGTGCAGTTTCATGAAATAAAGCCACTTCCTTCACCTGAGTAGACTACAAGAGGAAAAGAAAACCCTTTTATTTCCAGTTGTGAGTTGTTTAAACAATCTGTCAGTTTAACCATCAATACTCAGCACTCTACCAGGCCTAACCCAGTCACCTCTAAGCTGTACAGCTTCACCTCCTTTAGTCTCCTGCATAGTGCACTGTGTTCTATAGTCAGTTACACTGTAATAAACCTGAAATATCATGTTAGAATGAATTACATTATACTGGTTACACTGGAAATACATTTTCTGATAATGTATCTGAACATCTGCCAGCCAGCAGTTCTTTCTATCTGAGCACCTCAACTGAGCACAGGAGGCTTTAGAATTTTCAAAGACTAGTTAAAGATTTTATTAATGTGATAAAAGGCTGTTCACAGCTATTGCCTATAAATCACTTCTGTATCAAAATTTCCCTGCTTTGGAGCATAGGCAGCATATGAAACTTCAGGGAATGCTGTCCCAAGGCTTTCAATTGCTCTCTCTGTATTCTAAATTCTCTTTATTATTAATTGGTCACTCAGTCAATTCTTCACATCTTATTCCTCCAAACGAGAGGAACAGTTTCTAATGCTGCTGTACAAAACCATTCGTTTGAAGTGTTTTATTTTTCACACAGATATTATTCAATATTTTGTTAGATCATCTGTAGTTCCTGTGCTGGTAGAAAAACATGGATAAAAAGATGACTGAAAACAGGTATATTACTCCGGTTTTTGCACCTATGGCTGAAGTTTAAACTGAACCCTCTTTGCTAAGGTCACTTCTTACACGTTCTGGATTTGCAAACAATGCAAAAAAACTAACTGGAAGGTACTAAGCACAATCATTTTTACAAAGGCTGGTCCAACAGAGTTGCCATCGAGTTCAGGTCGAAGGCTATTGAAATCAATGAGAACCTTGTTTTTTTTTAAGAACAAGCAGTCACAAACTCTGTTACCAATTTGGGCATTTGGCATTTGCTGCTATAATGGCCCAGCTTCTCTGATGCTCCCAAAGGTGTTCACGTGGGGCTCTCACAGGAACTTTCAGCTTCAGAACCAGCATTGCTGTGTGAGCTCATCCCACAGCTCGAACTTTTATAATCAATTGGAATATCATTTATCTTCCCTACAGAATCACAAAGGGTTGGTGAGATATTAAGGGCAGATAAAAATAGTTGGTAATAGCAACAAGGAAACAATAAATTGGGTACTCATAATTAATCAAGATTAGTTATATATGTGATCAGCACATTCTTATGGGCACCTAAACAGTTCTCATTTCTAAAAAATCAAGCTCTAGATTCTAGGAGTTCCATTACCTTATTAAAGGACCATAATTCACAGACATATCTTGGCATATTTATTAATGACACAGAAGATTAGAAATAGCACTGATATTGCTGCTTACTGCATTGGAAGATAAGAAAATGCAGACTAAGTTCCTCCTTTTGCAGGGGATATAAGACTCCTAGGAACTGCAGGAATATTAAAATAAGCTCGGTGCTAGATGATATAATCTGTTTCTCTAGGTGCTATATTATCAAATACAAAGGTATCAAAATCATAGATTTGACTAATAGACTGCAAAGACAAAACTTACTGACTTTAATGTTTTTAACCAACACCTCTGTTCTTCCAAATTTAAACCAGAGGGATTTAATAATTCTTAAAAACCAAAAAGCCTAACAAAGGAGGGAAGGAATGTGATAGTAATGGTTACACTGCCATCACTGGTAATGAACTGGTTTCTTTGACTTCAGCTTAACCAAGCAAAGATACAAATGATGCACATGATACATGAGCTGCAACAACGCTAAAATCTCATATAATTCACACAGAATACAAAAACATAATTTGAAGCACTTAGAAGGCTAGAAATCTTTGTGTTTCTGCTTAATTTCCACACCTTAACAGCCTCATCTATCATGGCTGTATATGAAATGAAAAACTGCAAATTGTTAGGAGATACAGAAACAAAACAAGCCCTTAATCTGTTCTTGTGTCACTGCAGTTTTAAGGGGGTGAGTTTTGCCGTATTTTTTCTGGTTTTTGCTTTTTGGATTTCAGCATAAATGCAGAACAACAACTGACGTCCAACTTTATACACAGCTCGGTTGGTTTAGAAACTCTGTGTTTTCACCACACAGTTTTTGGGTTTGGGTTTGTTTTTTTTTTTTCCATTTTCAATTAATTTCTATTACTTTAGCTCTTCTGTCACTTGTGACGCAAGAAATTGGTTTCTGTGCTTATTTGCTGTACTACTTGTACTACAAGGTCAGAATATTGTCCCAGGAAAGCCTGAGGAGGAACTAGCCAATGATTTGGTCATTAAAGCACAGCACAATTTAAAATCCCCAGTCAGGATTGCTGGCTGTGATGAATTGTGCTCAGTGCACCATCCAAGGGGGACAGGCAGGGTGGAGGCAGATGGGAGCTTCCTCAGATCCCAAATTCCACAGCCCTTGCATGGCAGGCACACAGCTGATCATGTCCCACAGAACCAGAAATAGGAAACTTTGCTTTCCCTCATCCTAGCACAGCAAGGTGATGGGAAGAAAACCATGAGAGTCTGCCCCTTTCTCTGGTACAAACACTTCATTTGTGCTGTGTCTGGAACAAAGTCCATGGCTTATTTCTCCCAACACTCAAACATTCTATCCTGAAAACACTCAGGGTAACTAAGTGATTATAATTAAGCTAAATTATTAGTGATTATTGTTCAGCTCGTAACAGCTCAATTAATCCCTTACCCATGACTTCAGCGGCAGGTGCTATATTGCTGCTGCTTCTTCACTCTCTTTGGTGAGAACAGACTCAGCCAACAGTTCTGCCAAAGAAAACCCTGGCAGCCACAGGAAAACCTCACATAATCTCT
>JAWWMU010000041.1:3866651-3883716 GCA_035048155.1 Cinnycerthia olivascens | reverse complement strand
AGGCTTTTTAATAAATATCTACTTTATTCCTTTAACTCTGTCCAGCCTCTGTTCCAGGTCAGCCTCTCAAGGCATCACAGTGATTAATTATTTATTTACACTATTATGTTTTTAACAAGTCTTTCTTTTGAAACTTTTTTATGGCTCTTAGACTAAGGAATTACTAGGGAATCAAAACAGGAGTGGCAGACATTTTCATTTTCAGGAAGTGGGAGATATATTTTTTTTTTACTGAATTAATAGATGATCTAACAATAATCTGGTTTACTTAGTTTAACAAACAACAGGATGTTGGCATTTTGCTGTTTTAATCTTGTTTTCTCGTTCTATTTCAATTCTTTCAGCCAGGATGGAGCATCACTTTTGCCTCACATCCAAGTACTCAAGGCAGGTCACAAACCATAAAAGAAAATACTGCAAGCCTGCAAAACCTGATTCAGCCAATGAAACATTTTTTTAACAGCACTGCTGTTAGGGAGCCAACCTAAAAGTGGCAGAATGGTCAAGCCACACCTTCCTAGTGTTCAAAGCACAACATGTCCACACAGTACATTTAAATTTCAATGTGACCTTTTGTCACTGCAGATAAGCTGTGAAAGCCACGGGAGATCCCTGGGACAGGAGCAGAATTTACACTGGAAACTGTGTTTAGTGTAACAGGAACATCACAGGAGTTGTGGAAGAAGATGCTCCTAAACTTAGTAGGTTTCAGACAAAGTTTTGTCTTTACATGTCAGGCTTTGCTATGACACAGAGACATCCCAAACACTGAGTTCATTGTTAGACACAAATGTGCAATACTGGCATAGAAAGATACAAGCAAACTTCACTGCACCACATCTTATCCACTGCTTAGAAAAAGTACACAAATTTACTTGAAGAAAGAGCTGGTGGCCTCCTCACATTACATTTAAAAACATTTTCCTTCATTCAAGGGAGAAAATAAAAACAACAAAAATAAATGAAAATTTTCTTTGTTCTCAAGACACTGCTACCTCTTGAAAAGCTTATCCTTCAGGTACTATTGCAATATTTTAGCTTTGACAGCTGCTCTGTTGAGACATGACTACTGATAAAAACAAAGCTTTGTCACTTCAGCTCCAGCACAATGCAATGCAGTCACATGTCAGCAAGAAAAGAATTGAGGACAATATGTGATGCATTGTTCTTGCATAACTTTTTTACCAAAAATCCCATTACAAGTGTGGTGAGGACCAGCTGAAGCATCTAAATATGTTGATAGAGTTAATCTAAAGACTGGCTGGATGGACAAGAACACTACACAATGTACTTTAAGACAAGTATATTGTTTATACTTGCAAGTCATGCAGGCACTGCTGATGCTCAGTAAACAGCAAATAAACAAACAGAAAGCTGCTCTTTATATTTCCAACAATATTTTTGTTTGTATAGAAACTTACCCTTCCTTCAGGTCTGCCTCTCCTATCTACTTGCATGTGGGATTTCAAGTAAATCATCATCATGTGCTATCAATAAATGTAGGTCTATTAAGAAACACTCAGATGGCCAAAAAGTTTTTGGTTGGTTGGGTTTTTGTGGTTTTGTTTTTTTCTTTTTGTTAATGAAGGCTCTCATACTTTCCCAGATAAATACTAGAATCAATCAAGAAATATTGTAATGGAAAAGCATCTTCAGGTATCTGCAGCATTTAAAGGGAGCAGAGACTAAAAGCTGTTTAACACAGGAAAAGAGGAAAACAAGAGAGGTCAGCAGCCCAGGCTCAGGAACTCCATCTCCTCACAGATTGTACACAACCAACAGACACACTGAAATAGCCAGCTCCTCGCAGCCCTGCCACTGATTCCTCTCTGAAAGTACACAGGCTACAAAACTCCACAGGATAACATCCCCTTATTGCAAACAATCTCAGAGTGGAGCAGGTCTGGGGAGCACAGGGACCTTTGGCACTGCTAAAGCTGCACGTGGAGCATGGGAGGAGCTCACTCAGATCAGGGGTCCCACCAAGAGGCATTTACTGCCAAATCTCACATCACAGAGAAGAACCTAGATCTATCTAGCTGCTTTATACTCCAAGATGTACAATATTTACCAACACGCAACAAATGAACTAAATATCTTCCTCTTAAATTAAGTAATCCATCTGTCAATAGCACAAACTAGATTCTGCTTATGTTTTAAAGAAACAGAACATTTTGCATATCATTGCACTTACCCTTAGCTCTTCTCTTTCACAACTCATCTGTTGTTTTGAAATCTACAAGGGGAAAAAAGAAAAAAAAAAGCCAAAATAACTTTGACAGCATTACATTCTCACCACAACAAAGTTGCTAAGTCTATCTATATTACACATATAAATATTGGAAATGCAGCCATTTATCTATGTATTTTCCTGTGCATCCACACAGAATCATTACTGAAAAATTTTTTTTTCCACTTATATTTTAAATTTACGAAGGTCAAAACAAAATAAACACCAGAACCCACAACAAAACTAAAGCAGAAAACAATCCTGTTCAGATTTTAAACACCTCATTGGACGCCCAGTTCAGGAAGAAGCTTTCCTCCTTCTGCATTTTATCACAAGTCTGTTGTATTTGTGAATATCCTACTGCTTCGATACCATGATGTATTCACAGCACAGCTCAGGAATAAAGATACAGAAGCTTCAAATAAGTGATAAAACACTTTCCTACGAAAATGTCCAGTTCTAGTCTGGTGTAAAAATCACTGAAGATTACTTGATCCCACTGCAATTTTTTTTTTTTTTTCCCACACTGCTGTTTGTGCTCTGCCAGATTTACAAGAAACACTGTTCAGAGCGTGAGAGCTGCTGGCTGAGCAGGACCTCACTCCCTGTGACAGCAGATACAGGCAGTGGCAGTAAAACCTGGGATGTCCCAACTCTACCAGAAGGAAGAGGCATCCCCAGGAAGAGCTCTGGGAACAACAACAGTCCTGAAACACCCTGTTCCCAGCCTGCTTTTCCAGTTCCCAGCCTGGTTTCTAGCTCCCTGGTGTCTAACTCAGCCACACACCAGCACCTCCGGAACCAAAGTTTCAAAGCTTTGCTCAGGAAGGAACTCAGGTATTGATTTGTTCATGTGGAGAGAGGGGATTTTGTGACTGGTTGAGTTATGTTAAAAATAATTTTAGACTCATTAGCATAATTAGCCTTAAAAGTGTCATCACTGTCAATTCTGCCATTAGTGTAGATGGCAAACAATCCATAAAACATGAAATTGGACGCAATGTTTGAGGATATATTGAAAGGTTCGGAATACACTTATCACCACTTTGTGCTTAGAAATAGTTAAAACACCAACCAATACCCATTTGGATAAGATATTTTTACCCTGTAGTGGTAATGAAAATGTCAACTACAAACAAAATAGAACTCCCCAGTTTTCATTACAGGAGCCCTAAAAGGTACATTACAGGCTTAACCTTCTACTTGATACCAAAAGTCTTACAACAGAATCCCTGTATGAAAATACAAACCTAAAAGGAACAAATGTTCTTTGAAGTTCCTAGCAGGGAATTAAAAATAAAGGAGTTGAGCATAGGTCTAATTACAATTACATACAATTACAATAGCATAGGTCGAATTACAATTCCCCCATGGAGTCAAATGAAGTACAGCTGACGTGACTGTCACTTGCAGAGAAATGAGATTCCACTTTTCAAGGTTCATGACTTTACACCATTTATGAGTCACTTTAAGGTTATGCTAGTCCACACTGTAAGTGCACTTGCATAAGTCCCAAGAGTTAATTTCAGGTCTGAATTCCATATGAAACTCTTCATCTAGATTAAAAATAAATAGAATGGAACATTTCAGTTGGAAGGGACCTACAATAACCATCTAGTCAAAGTTAGAAGTGCATTTGAGTTCTTTTGTTCAGGGTCTTTCTTGAATATTTAGCATTTCTGTTGTAGAGATTTTAACCTCTGGTGGTGGGATGGAGGAGGGAGATTTGGAATGCAAGAAAGGTGAAATCCCTAAGATAACAAGAAAAAAGTGTATCAAATACTCGTAGGGTATTTGGTTATAAGGGTTATAGTTACTGACTATAACTATAGGGTTATTGACTGTTACTATAAGGGTTATAGTAATTGACTAAGCAGACAGTTAATTTTGTGTTTTAGTTAGTAGCTATTTGCTATTTGTAGTGGTTTTGGTTCATCAATTTAAAATTTCCCAACCAAAAGAAAAGCAGGCTTAAACTTTGAAAGACATAAAGAAAATTTATTAACGGAACTAGAAGAAGAAAAATAAAAATCAGAATAAAATCTTCAGAACATTTCTCCTCCCTTCCCCCACACTTTCTTTCCTTCCCACTGACAATGTATAGAAACATCACCCAGAATTCTCAGTCAGTTTTTCATCTCTAGAATAGTCTTTTAAATAGAATAGAATTTTGAATATTTTTAAATTCTTTTTAATAGAATTTAAAATGATTTTTTTCATTCAACCACCTGCATGACATTCAGTTTACTCTGAAAGGAAAAAAACCAACTGCAGGAACGTGTGGGACACACCAATGGTGGCAATACCCTTGGTTCAGAGTTCAGCAAATCATTGATTCCAAACTCTGTTTTAGCTACAACAACAAAATCCATTTCAGAACTGGCTTCCCTCAGAGTGGAACCTAGACAGTTCCCTCATCACCCTTCATCCAAGGAGCTTTCAAGAAAAAGTGCAGCAAAGCTTAATGATAAGGCATTATTAGGATGAGATTAAAAGGCAAAAAATAAACAAACCAAACTTACCTTAATGAAAAAAAAAATTTAAAAATTCATAGTTTAAGCACTGACGCCATCTGTCTGTCTGGGCCTCTATTTGTCAGATTAAGTTTATTAAAATACATCTGGGAAAGGCGCATTTGACCACAAGCAGCTCTCTGAGCATTTTACCAGTGCCAAATTTGCTCTCTCATTTTGTCTTTTTTGCTATCTGTGCCAGTTTAAGAGAAACATACTGGCAGTACTGAGCACTTAAGGGAAAACATAAATAATGCATTTACAATATGTAAACCTGTACAGATAAATGAGAAAAACTGAAAGCCATAACATATTTAATTAATGATCAAGACAGCCTAGAAACAAATCTTGTGCATATCCTGCAATTTTAAATACACTGCTTTGCAATCCTACATTTACTTTGTTATGGCTCTAGATTGAACCATATGCAATTAACTACTTATTTATTTTAGTTTAAGATTGGTCATTATTTTGAGTGTCATTGTGTCAAACTCTCACATACTAAGAATTTAGTGGAAGAATGCCTAAAACACTCATTGCCTTTAAAGGATTTTGTCAAGGAAAGATTTTAAAAGAACTACAGGCTCTTTTATAGAACAGCAGTGTTAGAAGGCATTTGTGATGTCAGGTTCCATCATTTTAAACCAAAAAAGACCCTTTGGAAATACTATGCAACCTGCTGGTGTCATTCCCCAGTGAGTTCAGGACTAGAATGTGGAAGTCTGTTTTGTTTTCTTTAAGTAACAGTAACAGGTGGGAAACTGAAAATCTGTTAAATATATTTATCAGTTATCCACTCTTCATAAGGACGCACAAGCCCTGGCCCAGACAAAACTGGAAACCAAATAGGAAATGGCACCAATCTCTGCATGAATGGACTGATTGAGAGAGCAGCAGCACTGCAGGTGTTAAGGAATACCAAGGTTTTTTTGGGAAGGTTTATTGCTGTCAAGTTTGTTAAGTGTCATTTTAAAGAAAGGGCTTAGGTGATGGAGAAAGGAGAACAATAGGAGGGTAATAAGGTTATTTACAGAAAATGTCGGCTAAAACGTAAAAGAACATTTCTGTTGCAGTACAACAATCCCACGTATTGGTTTTACATTTCCAATTTCAAAACGTTTTCAGGATTGAGGTTATTTGAAACGGAGCACAGTCCCAGGGGCTGAAAAATATAGATGAACACCTAATGTCTTTTATTGTCTAGATATTTTACCAAAACTAAATACTCAGGGTAAATGAAAGGCTCCCTGATATTGATGCCTTTCCTTTTACACCTCAAAAAAGCACAGTGCAAATAGATTACTCGAATTTTAACAATATGCCTGTTTTTATTATTGCAATCAGTACCTACATGTGAACTGTGGAGCCTGAAAGCCAGAGGAGAAAGGCTTGGCACATTGCCTTTACCAGAACCTAGCTCCCAACTGGTGACTACTCACCATCTGATTGAGAAATTATCTTTCTCCTTATTCATACATAGATTAAACAGCTGAAATCAAACCATAGATATCCTCTCATAGTTGTAGCAGTTGTGTTTCACCAGACACTTTGAGAAAGTCCATCCCATTTCATACTATCTGCAAAATCCATCTGTCAGTGCCTTCTCTCACTAGACATTCATCTGACTGGAACAGGCTTCTGTCAAAAATTAAATGCTTGGGTTTTTTCCTTGCCGCGTTACACAAAAAGGCTGTGCTGCTCAGGGACACACACCATGCACTGCTGTATTTCACTTGGAAACAGTCACGTTCCTGCATCTTTTTATTACTTATTAGTGTTCATTATCTCATTGCCCCGCAGAATTCAGAAGAAATAATACTCCAAGTTATTTAATATGTAGAGAGAGTGTGGGCTTGTACATAAATGTATAAATAATATTGTGTATTAATCTAAAACTACCTCTCAGTACTACATGCGAAACCCCAAAACACAAGTGAAGAAATAACATCCATCCCAAGAGCTCACAATGCCACAAAGTAGAGCCCAAGGTGCTCAAACACAGAGGACTCATTAAAAATACCAATAACTGCATAAATATACAGGATGAAATGAACTGTAAAGGGAGATTTCAGAGCCTTTGGTAGTCACTTGCAGCAATATCTAGAAGCTTTCGAACATAACATCAGTATTTCTTCCTCAAGGAGTAACTGTGGTCGTCCTTTTCCTCTTCAAGATACCTACGTTTTCATGGACGTGTCTCCTGAAAGCCCCTGAATGTTGAGGACAAACTAACGAGGTGATAATGTGCTGACAACCTGCAAACTTTGTGTTCCATTGTGTTTCTAACAGCAAGGGGTACAAAATGTATATGTCTATGCATATGCAAATTCTTCCCAGAACAGAGAGCTTCGGGTTTCTCTTGGCTAGGTATGTGTGTTTGCATGCACAGAATTTTAATTTCCTAGGGTTTTATTACCACCATCAGTTATTGTGCTCCAGCAGGGGCTGGAGAGACTGATTTATTCTCCAATGCCCTTGGCTGAGTATTGTATATCGACTGGTGCTGCTGTCATAAATATATTTTGGGTGAAGAAGTGTCTCCAATTCCGTGGGTAATACTAAGCAGAGTTAAGGTTTCAAGTGTCACATACAAGTGGGTTTATTTCTACTGGAAGAAACAGGCAATTATTATGGCCCATTGAGCTCAGATTAAGCATTTCCATCAAAAAAAGAAAAAGAGCCTAGTGCTACAATCCTTGTAAAGCTGTAAATGCAAATGGGGACCATCTCATCATCCATAAAAAATAATCTATAGTTTTAGAGGCTTTTCTCATTCTCCTTTTCTTTTTGCCCTCAAATCAGCAACATATTCCAAACAGGATCACTATATTGAGACAAGGAAAAGTAGAAAATCTCCAAAAATAAAAGATAAACACTTTTAAAGATTTTTACATTGAAACAGTTTGTAGGCAATTATTTCCTTTTGCAAAATGGCTCCTTTAACCGACTAAGAAGCCTTAAAGCCCAATTTTCACCTTCTCTTAGCTGCAGGATAAGATGTTTCTTCATCAAGAAATCATATTCAACATATTGTTTGTTTACCTAAAACAGGGGGGGTTGAATTTTTCTTTGTTTTCTTTTTCTTTAATTTTTAGTTTCTTTGTTTTTTAACGGCCTTAGCTGTATGCCCAAAGCACACTGCAGATCACAGAGACATATGTGACCAAATTTGCCTCTGGGTGCCTGAGAACATTCAAGGAAACTTTTGGTGCTGCAGCATAGCCTGGAAGTTCTTCCTCTTCCAATATCCCTGTGAGTAAAATTCCTGCAGGATGCACAAGAGCAGCCAGAACTGCAGCTTTCCCAGTGCTCATATCCTGTGACACAGTCAGTTCCCTGCTTTTCAAACACATTTTGGGAACTGTGGGTCTTTGCCATGACCTTGTGAAAAGTATGGTGCAGACAGTGCTGGATTTAATTTGGATCCACACTCTGTGGATGATCAAACCTTGGACATTAAAGCTCTGGAAACTACCGTACACAGGACTTTAATATAAATTAGGAAAAGAGTCTTGAAGAAAATTTCTTTTACAAGTACCATTTCAGAGAAACACTTGTGTGCAAAAGCCCCAAGACAAAATTCTGGATGTTCGCTCTGCATGGAGCAACCCCATGAGAAACTTGATCTATGGTTCGTATTCAAATAGAAACTCCTTATATATATAAAGGACTGGCCATAGTGCATTTAATTTCCTTGCATAGTGCAGAAAATATTATGCAGAATAATCTGAAGGCAAAGACAATGCACTACAAAGAATAAATGGACACTATGAATAACATAATTAAAAATACTGTGATGCTAAAGCAGCAAGCAGTATAGCATTAAAGTCTGTTATCATACAATGCAAACAGCCCCAAGCCAAGCCTGGCATATTACAGGTATCACCCTATTCACTGCAGCACAAATAATTCTTGTTTCATAAGCATATCATTATTACAAGAATTTACTCTTATAAAATCTTGCACCTTTGGGGCAAAGGGGTTTAAGTTTCTTTCCTTAAAGACTCTAGGCAGAAAAAAAAAATTGCAGCTAATGATATGAATACCAATTAAGTGATAAACTCTGAAACTAGTGTAAATACAGAATGAAGGAATTACAGATACTAATTAGTATCTGACTATCAGGTACTGCCGAATTCTGAGGGTTTCTATTACTCAAACAAGGCAATAAATCTGATGTGCTACACAATAAGTTTCCTGAAGTAAAGATCATGGACAGAGATGACAACTAAAAACTATAGGCCAAGAATTTATGGTAAAATTAAAAGAGGGTTTAAGCTCCGTTCTCCACATTGCATTTTTTCTAGAAAATTACTGCTAGCCTATTAACGTGGCAATTATTACAGCTACAGACTCCGACCCTTCAAGGCAGAGGAGAGAACAGAAGCCTGACAATGAGGATATCCCTGAGACAGGCATGGATTTGCAGACAATTACCAAAGCCAGTTATGTTACAAATTGCTCCTACAGACATGGCCTGTGTGCTATCAGCAAACATCTGCAATTCTACTTGCTGTGCTTGTGTGCTGATAAAAAAAAGCCAAGTTCTTTCAGTCACCGATGCCTGACAAATTACAAAAAACCCAAACCAGCTTTTATCTGGCAGATCCACATTATTGGCTAGAGAGGTCATTACAGAAGGAACTGGTCTGAGAAACCAGATATTGCCAGGTCAGCAAGAAGCCAATGAAGTGACAGATATCCAGACTTTCATTTGTCCCCTTCCTCAGAGTTGTTCTTTTTCCAATTAAAACATAAATCTTCAGAGTGTCATAAAGTGAAAGGCTGTATGTGTGCATGGGTGTATTTACATATGTGAAATAGTTTATTTTATACAAAGTGATCCAAAGCATACTAAATGGTCAATTCTGCAGTATTAATCTCATAGATTAATCACCAGCAAATTGATCTGCAAAACTTACTTTATTCATCTGCAGATAAAAAAGGAAAACCTTAGAATGTTTAATATTAACAACTATTTATATTCTAGGATTATTTTTAAACTGATAGATAATTAATGGCATCCTATTATACTATAATTTAGTTGGTTAATCAAGCTATTGATTTTTTTCCTTTGTTTTTGGTTTGGGTTTTGTTTCTTTATAGACACAGATACAGACATGTACTTTATATAAACATTCTTATCAGTAAAACTTGAATGCAAAAAAGAGGTGCATTAAAATGACAATCTGTTCTCATCTATCACTCTCCCTAAAACTTGACATTTTGGTGGATAATTTCATTACTTGTGAAACACATAGATGCTGCTTATCTTTAGCTCTTGGGAGAGAATTTCAAGGATGTGAATGCAAGATGAAAGTTGGTCATTAGTATCCACACACATCTTCAATAGGACAATAGGGGTAATTTAAGGCATTAATGACATTTAGATACCTCTCTCTTTTGGGCTGGAAATGCAGTGCTAGGTTCTGTGCTTCCACACACAAATCAAAACACAAGTGTTGTGCCCTTTGCCACACTTATCAGAGTTTGTTTGCTATGAATCTTTTGAGAGAAGCAGAGGTTGCCTTTGCTGCACTAATTTATCAAGTTCTGGACTCTGCAGGTGAGATTCTTTCCCTAAAGCACAGCAAAGATGTGTAGGAATTATGTTTTTGTGAAGTTTAGAGGGAGAACTTCATACCCTGTGTGTAATGCTCAGTAAATACACCCAAAATCAGGAGTGTGTTTTCTTTGGTTTTTAATCAATGAGTGAATTAGTCCCAGAGGGTAAATCATATCTGTCCCCCTGCCCTGAGGCTGTTTTTACCCTCACAGCATGAGCCCGACCTGGCTCCACGTCAGGGCTCACTCCCCCTCTCCATCACACAGCTCCTCTGGCCATTTCTGTGCGTGCAAGAAGCTTGAATCAGCAGAAAGAGCAGGCAGAAATTTAATGAGCTCTAGGACCAAGCCTGCCATAAGGAGCTTTTTTACATAGTTTTTTACAACTCAGATAATGTTCCTCAGTGGAACTGTAGGCTGTACAAGCAGACAGAATGTTTGGCTCTCAGAGCCACAAACCAATCACTTTGGAAAGCTGTTGATACTCACTCGTACCCCATGTAGAAAACCCTGTTTTGGTTCTGATTTGTACTGTAAATCCTACTTCCCAGAGGCAGTACTTTGCCCTTGCTTACAGCAACAGAACTGCAGAGGAACTCTACTGAAATAGTAGCTTAGACTTTGTGATTTAAAGAAGAGTAAAAGTCTTCTGGCACTCATCTGAAGAATAAATCCTGCTCCTTGCATTTACAAAATTGCTTATAGATTCACTGTGCCTCAGAGTATTCCAGAGATGTGGCAAGACAGTGCAAATGCTTCTGGTGCTTACACCCGAGGATCATTATGTAACAACTTACAAGAGTTTCCCAGGTTCATGATACCAGTAAGAAATCACTGATGTAACTTTGGACTAGAAGACCTTTAAAGATCCCCTACAAGCCAATGTGTTCTATGACTCTAAATAAGCAGTACAAACAAAACCAGTACAGCACAGGCCATTCAGGGTGAGCAGTCCCACCCCTGGATGCAATTGCTCTTGTCCAGGCCGGCTGCCCCAGGGCTGGGGGTGACCACACGTGAGCAATGCTGTCCCTCACATTGTCCCACGTTAGAACTGCACAGGTATGATTTACACCTTCTCACTTATAGCCACACTCAGAGCTTCAGTCACTCTGCATATCCTTGGTTCAACTTAAGAACTGCACTTTGAAGGAACTGTTTTCTGAATAATCCAAATTCTTTTCCTTCCTGGGGAGATGTACCTTTCAGACCTTGGCAGTACTTACCTGACCTCCCCATTTGCCCATGGCTACCAAGTGAAAAAGCTCATGACAAAGTTTCTTGGAGTCTGCAGCATTGGTAACCCGAGAGCAAAGTGTTTTATTCTGCACAATAGCCACAGCCAATAACTACACAGGGAAGGAAGGGCAGAGTACCTTAATCTCCTCTCCTAAACAGCTTAACTAACTATACAAGATGCAGTGCCTCGCATTCAATAACTACTCAGTGCTTTGACTTGTTCCAGGAACACATTACAGAGACTGTCAATAAACTTTAATTAGCAATATATTTTTAGTGGCACTGCTACAACTTGCTGCAATGAAACAGTTCTCCCAAGAATTTCTAAAGCTTTCCTAAAAGAAACCTTGACACTTAATAATGAAACACATTTAGAGATTGTCATATAACAGCATCCATTAGTGCACTGTATTCTTCTGACACAGAAGTGGTAAGGTTACCTTGAACATGTAAGTCTCATTTAAAGTATTCTTTACTTTTCTGTGAAGAAAACGAGCAATCATTGGCAAAAAACCAGATGCAGCTGACAAAGTTAAACACTTTCACCTTCTAATGAGACCACAGCAATGGCCTTAGTGTCCTAAAAGCAGCAAAAGAGAGGGAAACATTTAAAACTTATGTTTTTGCGTGCACCTGCATGCACAGCCAGGCTCATTTTGCAAATGAAATGTTATGTTCTTCAATGACCTCCAGGAAAATGAGCTTGAAATTGTAGCTTCAAAACTGTATTGCCTCTATACCTTTTGAAATAATTGCAATGGCATGTTGCACGCCAACCTCATGCATGAAAGTGCTGGTCCCAACACCTCTGCAAAACTTGGTGATGAGTTACGATGAGATGAGGTAAACTCCGACCTGAAACCTTGTCCCTTGAGAAGGCAGAGAGAAACCTTTCACTACAGAAACATGAAAGATCTAAATATCACCTCTTTTCACAATAAATATAGCCTCTTTTCTTCACATAACTATACTATAGCTTCACTTTTCCGCCACACCTTGGCCCAGATTGAAAGTCACCAAGGACAAAGAATTCCATCTACAAGTTTTGTCAGATTTATCTATAGCTCTGTATACAATAGAGATGGAGAGGGGGAGAGAGAAGCATCTCCTCTGCCTGCATGTGTGTGTGTTTCCATTGCAGGAGGAAACAAACTGACTGAGGAAACAAAGGTATTCATGACTCGTCCCAGCATCACACACAATACACATGATGGATATAATAACTGCACACACCATCCAGAAGGAACACCTCACCTTCATCTGCATGCAGGCAACACTCCCAGTGTGGTGGCCCGGCCTGTGTGGTCAATGCATCACAGCTGTAGCCTCAAGCAAGGTGTCATTTGCTCTCTGCTTTTCACTTGTTTCATCTCCAATGTTTGGAAGAGTCCTGTGCTGCTTTTACACTTACTTTCTACATTAAACTTTGCAATTAGATAAATGTGCAATACTACAAAACTTTTCCTCTCAGAAATGTTGTACTAACACACATCAAGAAGCAAAGTGAAGCCAAGGCCCTGAGGCGAGTCCCACATCTGCAGGAGAGTGCACATTACCTGAGAGGTGTTGGGTGAAGCTGCTCAGGCTGAAACCCACTCCCTGTTCAGCCAGCTTGTTGTGACCCCAAACAACCCCTCTCACTCAAAGAGGAATAAACAAAGCACCAGGAGAAATCATGTGGAGCTCCTCAAAGCTCTGACACAGGTGGTCCTTGGGGAGAACTGTGAATGGGAGGATTGCAAAGGGCGGGACCAGTGTTGGGATGTTCTGTGTGGTTATTCAGATTTATCACAATCTGGTCCAGTGGACCCAAGATCCAAATAAACTCATTATTTTTAAGCTAGGGAGCCTTCAGGTGTGCCACATTTTTGAGCCTGGGATTAGTTTATGAGAGAAAATGATTTTTAGTGCTATGGTGCAGAAGCCATTCTAGTCTGCTAACTACCTGAAACACTGAGATCAATTTTGAGAGTAAAACATCAATTACCTCACTTACTGAGACAGGATAAGCAGCAATTAAAAGAGTAGGGAATGTTGCTCTGCATGAGGTTACTTGTCTGTTTTTTCAGTATATCACAGTAATTGTTTTGATTTCTAATTGTGTCTAGAGACTGGAATTCAGGCCTTTTACACCTCAGCATGCATATTTTGAGACAGGGGTGTCTCATTACTTAGATAAAAATTCCTGATGTGTCTCAAGCAGGCACACACAATTACAAATAACAATTAATTTCCATTGTGAAAAAATACTTTTGCTTAAGAATTATGAACTGGGCTCAGTTACACTGTAATACCCATCATGGACAAGTAAGTCTAAACTATGGCATTTCTGGTATTTAACACCCACCCTTACAAAAAAGAAATAAATCCTGCAGGGACTGAGCACCTCTAGAGAAAGCACAGCCTTTGTCTTGCATCTGCTGCATGGCATGAAGGTCTCTGAAGTTTGAAAGTTTAGAAAGGCCATGAGATAGTCCCAGAAGCCTGGCAACAATGAGCAAGTGTCCAACACAGGAAGGAAAGAGCTGCTGTTCCCTCACACCGAGCAGCACTGACAAACTGGGCTCGGGTCACAAGTAGCCAGAGCTTCACACAGCTCCAGAGACAGCAAAATCTTATTTAACTGACCAAACAGGCAGCTGAAAAGGTATCTTTCCATACCTACAGCTGGATACAAATCCTTTGATAGGGACGGCCGTTGATCAGATTTGCCAGATCAAAAACAATGGAAAGTTCTGCAGGGATGTTCTGCTCAGTAATGCCCTGATAGTTCCTCTAAACTCATTTCCCTCTCCTTCAGCTGCTGAGCTGCTGCTCTGATGGGCGTTTTAGGGACCTGAGCCTTCCAAAAATCCCACGCACTCAAGTCAGGTTCTCAGAACCTGCATCAACCGACTGCCAATGGACAGTGAGAGAGCTGGAGACCTCAAATCACAGAGATTCAATGGCTCTAAAGCATCCACATGGTAAAGCTCTTTATAGAAAACTCCATCTTTAAAAGGGTAATTAAAAAAATACTTCTATTCTTAATAAAGACAAAAATCTTCATTCTAAAGAATGACAAAAATCTGTTCTACAACATCAGATTTTTCACAAAACTGAATATATTTTCCCCATTTTTTTCTTGTTTTTTTTCCCCTTTTCCCCAGTCTGAGCTCTGAATGTACCCCTGTCTGGTTGTTGGCGAAGATAAAGCCCTCTTGTAAAAATGGGAAACCTCCTTCTAGGCTCTACCCTTGGCAAGTGTGCAGCAGTGTGCCAGGTTCCAGATGCAGGCTGGCAAGAGTGTCACACCTCTCACTCAGTGCATGCTGCCCATGCTAGGGAGGAGCAATAATTCATTCAAATGACAGCACATTCTTTACTAAATAAAGCCAGAGTTAAAATACATCATGGAGATTTCTTCATTTTTGTTTCTTTTCCCCCCGCAAACGCCTTTCATTTGATTCTTGAAACACTCTAATTCATATGTGCACATTTAGCAACCTGGAGGCTTGGGACTAATAACACTGCAAAGGGGGTAAAAAAAAAACCACCAAGCAACTTTCACCTGTCCAAGTCTGACAGACATCAATCATGAGAATTCTCTTTAACTGAAGGGAATAAAAAAATACCTTGATCTTATAAAAACAACAATTTGTGAGCATCTATTAAACAGGGTTTTGTTGTTTTTTTTTGTTTGTTTTTTTTTTCATTTCCTGCATATTTTATAGTGGTTCTCAGTGCTGCTCAATTCCTGGACCTGAATCTCCTGAGTAAGCATTATTTGACCACATCTTAGAGTGGGTGTGTGAGGTTTGCATTCTAAGGCTGGGGCCAACATTGATTTTATTTCCTATTAGTATTTTATAGTTATTAGACTGCAACAAATTTTTCATAAGTCAAGTATGGATTTAAATATGGAAGTCAAGAAGGAAAGGTACTGCAACTGTACTATGCCATAAGTTTAGTATATTTGTGATTATTTTTTTTTAATTAATTTTTTACTGTTAGAGGGGAGGTAACTCTGTGCTAAGTTTATGTACCAGCTTCTCTGGAAAGCCAAGGGAGATTTTGAGACTCTGGAAACAGCCATGGACTGCTGGACTGGCCTCTCCTTGTACCTCACCAGCTGTTTTCTCTTCACTTTACAAAGAACAGTGTTGCCACCATCTGTCTTTGGGCAAAAAGAAACTGAAAACACATATATGCAAAAAAATCCCCCCAAACCAAATCAATTGCAAAACTAGAGCTACAAAAACAGAGAAAAAAGGGGAAATATTTTTCTCAAAGCAAGTGAATTGCATAAGCAAAATGGGGGACGAGGGTGTAGGAAAGGATGCAAGTCCATAGGGATTATTATAGAAAATGGACTGAGTGAAACAAAAAAAAGCAAGGAAGGACTTTTTCTGCATTTTAAATAGCTTTGCTGTCATTATCTAAATATCCATCTCCATGAGACCTAAAACAAACTTGGCATTTCACAGGGACAGTGGGGAAGAAAGACGAGTCACTTTCGGTTTTATTTGATAGTTCTGAACTAATTATATAAGAAATATGTCTATAATCACTTCTTTTTGAGAAGAAATTAAGTTCAGCAGCTATCTAGGTATTAGGAAAAAAAGACCTTAAAGGTTTCATACATTCTTGTTGTACATGTCTTGTTCCAGCTTCAGTAATGTGGAATGCCTGGGGCCCAATGAACAAGAGAAAAACTATTCTTCATTTCCAGGTTACATAAAATCCTCTCTGATGTCTGGAATTATTTTCTAAAAATGAAAAAGAATACTGCAGTCTATTTTCACTGCATTTTACTCCTTGTAGGACTCAATAACCAAGTTTCAAACCTCATTTTTCCTCTTGTTCAGAGGCAAGGAGGAACACATGAATAGTGATTGCCAGACAGGTGAGAAATTCCCTTCCTGCTGAGCCTTGGTAGGCAGCCCTTACTAAGCTGAACAACCCCACCTTGGATAAGGAAAGCAGATTAAATCCTCCTAAAAGCAGTAAATACACTCCTACCAGTGGCACCGTGTCCCTTCCAACAAGAACTGGACTGATTTTAGGTGGAATATCAAGCATTGTGCTCTAGCAGAGCTGGAGTCAATTCCAGCCCTAGTGCCACGGGCTGGAAGCTTTGTCTTTCCTCCCCAGTGGGCACTCTGAGCTCACACACTGCAGAGCAGCCAGAGTCTCCTGAGTACACCCAGAGAGCTGCACAGACCCACAGCAGGGCCTCCAGCTCCCCTCCCTGCTGCTGCAGCCCTCAGCTGAGGAACGCCACGTGCACGGCTTCAACGAGATGGAAAGAAGAGCACAGAACAGTTCAAATATTAATGCGTTATTGCTGACAAGCTTGACACGATTTCCCAGTATCTACAGGGTTCAAAAAGCTGATATTCTTCCCTTGTGACTGCCAGTAAAATATAGCCACACATATGTTGTAATACACACAGAAATACACAGAATTTCTAGGTTGGAAGAGACCTTTAAGATCATCGAGTCCAACCCATGTTCTAACACCTCAACTAGATCATGG
>JAWWMU010000041.1:3834809-3860515 GCA_035048155.1 Cinnycerthia olivascens | reverse complement strand
ATTAGCAGTGAAAATTACACTGTGATTTCGTGACAGTGATAGCACATTTTTAAATACTTTGTTTTGTCTTGAGGAATCTAAATTTATGGATAAAAGCCACTTATAACTGAAGTGTTTTTACAGTTCATTCCAATTGAAAAAACAAAACAACTCTTGAACCACTTCTTCTGTAGGCCTGGAAAATACCACTAACACAGGAAGAAAAAGAAACACACTGTCTGACAGGTGGAAATACTCTGTTAAATATAAAATGAGTTTTATTCAAAGCAAGTAATGTGTTCCCTTAAACATCCTGGCTTTGAAGACAGCAGGCATTTCACATTATCCATACATAATTCAGCCCCACTGAAAGGGCTCCACCTAAACAATTTTCCATCACATTCCTAGGAAATTTGGAATATAAAAGACAGAACTTGTGCCTTAAATAGGGATAATATAATATAACATTGAGCTGTTACAGAGCTTTCAAAAGCACTTGGAAAACCAAGGAGCAGCCCTTTTCCATCAGTGCCAGGCAGACAAGGATCACTGCTGGAATCACTGGTTTTCTCAGTCAGAAACAACATGAACTAAGAAACATGCCAAATCATTTGAAGTCTATTTAAGTCTTAAATTGGTTCATGAATCTATATTTAGGCTGCCTATATATATGGCCTGGATTTAGAAATGCAGAGCACAGCAAATCTTAGCAAGTCACTGTGCCTAGAAGTGCTCACATCTTTCAAGAATCAGGCCATTATATTTAGACACCTAATAATGGGTACAAGATTTGAACAAACTTAGCCTAGAGAATTTTAGACTAGATACATGCATGTGACATCACAAAGGTTTTGAAGTTGCTCAGGGATATGATACACTATAGCAGAGAGCTCATATTCATGTAGAAGTAAAAAACCCCCCACCTGGTAACTATAAATATATTACAGCTTAATATGCTGGGTACTTATGGAGAAAAAAAAACAACTTTCTGTTAAAAAGACTACAGTATTTAAGCTGCAAAGGGAAACAAATTAACATTCTAATTAATCCTATTAGCAGAAGATATATGCGAAGCACAGAAACTTTTCTGTTTCTGGAAAGTTGGCAATGACATATCAAAGACAACTCTAAAAATAAGGTAATAATTATGCTTAGTGTGCAAAGACTTTTTAATTTCTCAGATATTTGGGGGTTTATTTTACATCACACCATATTTTAAAGGATATTGGAAAGCAATATAAAATCTTGCAACTAAATGATTAATAATGAATTTTTAAATTGTAACTACAAGTCCACTCTTAGAGGAAAACATGCTTTTTTTTGTATTTTCAAGACAGAATCAGCTGTTTTCTTTTTTCTATATAGTCACCAAACAACTCAGCAAAATGGATACTAAAACGTTTTCGTTCTGACATTGGTGTAGCCTATTGGAGTCCCATAAGACTTTCAAACAGAACCTTCTGCTTTTCTGAACTCATTTCCCTTTCTAAGAACTCATGCCTGCACTTTGGCTTATTGGTACTGCAGAGATTTCCCCAGAAAAGCTCAACTTCATAAAACTCTCCATGAGCACCAGCAGAGGCTGAGCCCAACTCCTCACACAGACACACAAATCACTGGGGGTCAGGTGGGCTCTAAAAACAGAGCAGGAATGCAAAACTTGAGTGTCTTTCTCTGCTGCTGTCTGTATTTTTGTGGATCATGAATGCAAATGTATTGCATTATTATGCAAAAGTATATTTTCAGAAACTTAGCAAGAAAAAAAAAAGCCAACCAGAACACTAAACATTTAACATAGCTGTGATTTACCATATCTGGAATGTGTTTGCCCAGTTAACCTCACTGCAGTGAGACATGGAAGGGCATCAAGAATGTAGATGCATGTGACTTCACTGTAATTTCCAGGAAAACGCTATGTTGCTACACAAACTAAAACTCCATCCTCAATTACTCCATATGTAAAAAACCTAACAATGGATATTTCATATAGCCATAAATCCTTTCTTGTTTTTTACAGTAAAAGGAATAAACTGTATATTTTTGCTTTCAAATTTTGTATGGAGACCATAGAAAAAAAGAAACACTCCCCTCCCCGGGCCTAATCTTTTGGATTTTTAGTCCTTGCCTGGGCGAAAGGCAGAGTCAGAATGCACACACAGGCAGGCAGTGAGGCCCAGGCAGCTCAGATAACAGGATACACACACTCACCTTCTCTTTCTACCTCCTCAAATAAATGTTCTTTACTTTTTCAGAGGAAATGACAAGTAATTTATGAGGTAATACACATAAATGCTCCAAGCACGAGAAAACACAGCTTTCAAATAATGCAAAGAAACTTATGTCTCTGAGGACTTTAAAGGTATTGCCAGGTTCTCTGGTGCAGAGGTATAGTATAAACACTATAAAATGCAGTAGAAAGCATTAAGCAACATACACTTCCTGCTGAATTATAGATGTAATCAAAATGAGCAAATACACAACATCACTCTTCACCATGCTTGTCTTCCTAGAGAATTTAAACTGAAGCTCCAGCTTTTGTGTTCCCTGGGTTTTACGGCCTCTCCATTGTTTACCTAAGAGATTCTGAGTTTCATAACATGTCATAGCACATCATAAAAAAGGTATAAACCTGGACATTTCTCTTGAAAGTCATAGATCAAGTTTCCACCAACACCAGCCCCAGGAATTGATTTTGATTCCAGCTTATATGTATATTTCATTGCTTATGTTTCAACACCATGTTAAATATTTACTTAGCATCTTTCTAAAGACAGAGCCGGTGTCATTAAATCAGAAAGCAGAATTCTGTTATGGAAATCATAATCATTACAGCTTGACCTAAAACTGCTAATGCAGGCTTTTCTGTCGTCTAATTTTGCAGCCAGAGAAGCAGTTTCCTGTGGCTCACTGATCCTGACAATACCCTCAGACCAATTCCCATGATTCCCTCATCATGGGCAGATGTCATTTCAACAGATGTCAAGAAAGAGCTAAGTGCACTTAGGCCTATTTGTTAAATTCCTAGGGGGAGGTAGATTGGCGAAATTCATCCTGTAATTAAACCACATATTTCTTTCAAGCTGCCTCTTCCCTCTTCCCTTCATAATCCCTCTGCCTTGCATCAAATCATTTAGGCACTTATTGGCCACAATCAATACAATATGAGATCCATTAATTTAGTCCCTGGGAGGTTTGCTGGGAAGAGGCAGCGTTGCTCTGCCAGCATTCCCAGGCATTCCTGCAAGCACACGGCAGCCACGGAGCACCTGCAGTGGATTTATGGCAGCTCCAGCCCCTGTGCCCACAGCTCTGGGCTGCAGCCAAACCCCCAGGGATGGATGGGGACAGGAAACACTGAGTGCAGCACCCACTGCATCACCCAATGCACAGCCCCGCCCCTGCATGCAGAACTGCAGCAACCAAACCCCAGCTTCTCACCCTCAGTGCCCCTCGTGCTTCACTGCAGCCAGGAAAAGGGGACTGGGCAGAAAGGTTAACCAGGGCTCCCACTGACAGAGGTGGACTTCAAACAGCTTTCACTCACATCTTCTCTCTTGCCTTGTAACTCACACCTCCTCCTCTTACTGGATATGGTTGAATTTGGCTGGGATTGGGTTTTACTCTCATAAATGGATGAAACTATCCATTAATTTTTTTAGAAAGACGATATTAACAGAATTCTAAAATTAGCTTATGTTTAATTTTTAAGGATATACTGATACATTATATATTTATAAGCAAACACATCAGCCAGGTCCCTAACATGTAACTGTGAAACTGAGAACTTAGAAGTGTCAACAAGAAACCATATTAAAGGCTTCATAAACCCCAAGCATGAAACGCGCTGGGAAGCTATCAATATGTACACCAAACAACGTGTCATTTGCAATTAAAATTGTATTTGTACAGAAACAAGGCCTAAAATTGGTACACACACAGATTACTAATGTGGTAGGCTAACTTGGGAAGAGAAAAAAATAAATTCTAAGGCTTAATTGGATTATTTTGCTGCAACTGCAAAACCAATCTATCAAACAAACAAAAATTCCATAGACTATTATAAGCATTTAATTTTTAAAGCAGTGAACTAATTAGGAAGTATTTTTGTCCATTTCATAACAGATACAATTTATAACTTTCAGATTAGCGAATTCTAATCTCAGTGATGTTCAGTTGTCAGTCTGACCTCCTTTTCTGCGGCAGCAGGAGGGGAAGGGCTGTGTTGGGGTTTATTCAGACCCTGTGGAGGCTGGAGCT
This sequence comes from Cinnycerthia olivascens, assembly GCA_035048155.1. NCBI lineage: Eukaryota > Metazoa > Chordata > Aves > Passeriformes > Certhiidae > Cinnycerthia > Cinnycerthia olivascens. Next base: position 3,856,279 of record JAWWMU010000041.1, on the reverse strand, counting down.
GCTGGCAGGGGACAGGAGAGGAGAGGATGCAGCCCTGGGAAAGCCCGAGCAGCCCCAGCAGCACAGATGCTTCACAAGCTCTGCCATGGTCCTGGCTGGATGCATTCCTTAACAAATTCCTAAAGATTTTCTTAAAGATTCTCTCCCCACCTTTCACTCCTGCTCTTAACATTTCCATGGTTTCATGTATTTAAGCCTTTAAAGGACCATACCCTTTATTTTTTCATTTCTGTATTATGTTTGGGGTTTTTTTAGGGGTGAGAGCGAATGCATTTTATCTAAATTGAGTGGATTAAAACAGTGTTACTTCACAGGCTCTCAGAAGACCTATAATAAATTATGGCTAAAACAGACACAATACATACAGGAATCCTTTCAACTGTGGGGGTAAACAAAAAAGTTACACGAGGTCATCATTCTGTACTGCAGAAAAACTGGTAAAATCAAAAGATAAAAAAACAAAACAACAAAAAACACTTCAAGTGTTTTAGGGGATTTGCATTCCTTTGCAACATAGTTTTTCTCTTTGACTAAAGGTACTTGCTAGTTGAAATTGGTAACATCAATTACAGGTTCAGCATTAAAAAAATTGGAGAAAATGCAATCAATCATTCACCTTATAACCAATAACCCTTCAAGTTTATAAGGTTAACTTGAGTGGAGTCTCATCTTTCTAACTGCACAGGAAAGCCCAAACCATTGCCATTCCAATTGGTGGCTCTTGCACTAACTTAGAGCCATTTCCCAGAAATTCATTTTGGACTCTGTTCCTTTGCCTTTTCAGGACACATTTGACCAGATGATTTTTATCTTTCAACTCCACAACCTCATAAGGGACTCAGCCACCTTCTTGACTCACCCGGTGCCTGCACTTGTTCAGAGCACAACCTGCAGCCACTGAAATCCTGCTGAGGCTCAATCCTTTTTTTTTGTTTGTTTTTTGGGGGGTGAGGGCACCGTTTGAAAGACATCTACTCCCCATTTATTCTCTAATAAACAGAGAAGTTCACAAACGTGACTCCCATAAATGCCCATGGATTAGGCAGGAACCTTCTTATTTCTCAAAAATTTGCAGAAAAGACAAATATCTCTTACCAAAAATCCCTAAAAAAACCACCTGCTGAAAAAAGGAATACTGTGCATACTTTCAACATGGAAACATACTACCTTAACCTCACACCCCTGAGAGCTACAATTAGACACTCTAGAAATTAAGAAATTATTAGGAAAAGTACATTATCATCCAGGCAAGAACTTTTATTATATTTTAATTCATTAGAAATATTTCTAAACTCTGCCTGGGGAAAGAGTATAAAATTGCTTACATCTTTCTTAAAAGCTGAAATAAGCTTTCCTGTTTCATCTTTTATAATCTTATTTTAAAGTTTGCAAAAACTGCTGACTAGGTATTGCAAAACAGATAATTATTCCAAATATCTTTTTTGAGGAGTATTTTTCTAGCCATGTCTAATTGCTGCCTACTTTTTTCCATTTACTTCTGGATGTCATGGAGATCTGCAAACAACAAAAAAAAATTCCAACACAACAAAACCCACACTGGGTACACTTGCTTAATGACAATAATTAGGTTACCACTAATTCCTAGAGCTGTCACTGTAGGCTGGGCAGGTAAATAACAGAGGCAGGCAGATTCAGATCAAAAATAATTAGCCTGAGGGTTTTTTTTTTTTAATGTTACTTTGAGGACAACAGCTTCATTCCATCTGTTTGTTGAGTATTTTTTTTCCCCCAGGTAGCCATTCCAAATTTACAGCAGGACTGAGAGAACGCCTCCGTTTGAAGGAAACGTCTGCTTTCACATTTCCACCCTCTGAACTATTCCTAATGTTAGATTCCCTCATTTGTAGGAGGGCAGAGGAGGAACAAGCATTCCCCTGAGCGCTCTCCCACCCACAGAACTTTGTGGGTTTGAAACTCCTTGAGACGTTTTTGTGTTTGTTTACAATGTCCTGATGGATTTCTTTTCCGTTAAATTCTTGAGTGTTCACTTGAACATAAGCACTGATTCAGAATTTACAACATCCTGTTGCAAAACCTACACGTGGCATCTGTAAAATGCTTATTAAGGTGCTTCACACTAAAAATATGTCCAACATACAAGCAAAAGAACTAACCCAAACCCGCATTGAGAGATCTGCCTTAGGAGTATTTCTTTTGTCATTTATTTTAAGATATTCTGTGGTAAGAACATTTGTCATAAATTAGAACTCTTATTCCCTAAAAATTGCCTTACAGCCATATAGAAAGGCAAAAATAAGTCATAGAACGTGAAGTTTCAGCTGCTACCAAAGTCATTATTATGTATAACTATTCCAGTAGGGCAGCACAGACACAACAAAAGCAATTTTGTCTCAAAATAACAGAGGTGGTCAGGAAATTTAATAGTTAGTTTGAAAAATAAGTAAATAATAAAAACATTGCAAAACACTGAAGTGATACATGGTAAAAATAGCAAAAATATTGAGAAATGCAAAAGTTTTCTGCAAACTCTATTTTTATTTCATTTCAATTACCTTCTCTTCCAGCTATAATAAGGTATAACAACAACTTGGCTCTTTGCAATAATTACATTCTAACTGTGTGATTACTATGGCCTGAAGGCTCAGATTTGGTAGCACCTCCAGATTATTCTATTTAATAAGTATTATTAAAAGCAAATGAAGGAAAACTAGAAGAATAAGATTAGCATTATATAAAAAAACCACTGCACTAGAATACCTCATTAGGAAAATAGTTTTCTCCTTAAAACAAGAAAGTATGAAGTTAAGAAAGTTCCATTTCTGACGCCTAAAGAGAAGAGGTTTTGTGCTACTGTTTATTTTTATTCTAACATTGCATTCATTATAAAAGTGTAGAACATACTGCTCATTGAGAGTCTTTTTGCAAATGTGTTCAGCTCTCTTTTGTTTGTAGAAATTGTGGCTTTTTTTCCACAAAGAGGGAGTGGGAATGCTCATCCCTGCTAATGCAGCCTCTGTGCACAGGGCAGCAGCAGGACAGACACACTGACTTCATTCTGAACTCTTCAGCCTTTGCAGCTCCCAGAGACACCAGCCAGGCTTTGGAACCACGGGCTGGTGGCCTACTTAAAATGATCCCCATTCCCTTTCTTTTATTTCAAGAAAGCCCTTTCTGTCAGAATCCTTAAGGTCTCTGCTGTTTCATGTAAGATTATCCTTCCCTTTCTGACACCAGCTTCTTTTCTTTACACTCTCCCATGACCACTCTGCTCCCCTCTGGTTCTACAGCTCTCTGGCATTTCTGTGTAAAACAACCTCTTTAAACCTGTTGGATGCAGAGTTCACAATCTTATCCAGGAGTTTCCCTGTGACAGCTGCCAGTCTGTCCTCCCAAGCAATCCATCTGCTTAAGGAAATGTGGTTGACAAAGCCTTCTAATGAATGCTTTGTAAGCCAAAGCTAAAAGCCAGTTCTTCATGCTCACCCAATCTCTAACCCACTTTCCGTGCCATCAGCCAGACAGCCAACAATAATTCCTGCTGGAATTGCCCTCTCTCATTATCTCTGTCAGCTTCTTGTCTGCCATCAGTTTTTTTCTAGGGGCTCAAAGAGGTGCCTGTCCTTGCTTTCCCACTCTTTTCCCAACACATCTTATTTTTAGCCATTTATCACCTCCTAAGACATTTTCATATGACTCATGGGGTCAGCTCTCTAATGCAGACATTTGGAATTAAATCTCGTCTTTGTCAAATCTCCTCATGGATATCTAACAACAGCTTCAAGTTCAAAGCAGAACTTTCTTTCTCCTATTGCCCCATCAGCTTCCAGGCCCTCCTTTTTTGACTTCCCATAAATTCATTATCCGAGTTCATGGAAAATCTTGCAGATTTTTTCTGTGTAACATTTCTACGATCTAGCACTCCATATACATCTGGAGAACTTAAATTCTCACTTCATCATGCCACTGTACAATTAGCATTTTTTTTCCATCTTGGCTCCACTCACAGCCTTTCAGATTGCTGCTGCCAGAGTAACTTAGTGAAATTATTGCTCAGACCATTTCAGCCACCTTTTTGCATCATCCTCCCTCTGTCCCCTCAGATGGGCTTTCCACCTCTCTCATGAGCAGAAGCAGCAGGATGGCACCTCTGTAAACTGAATATTAACTTCATTATTCCTTTAGAAAATTTACCTCTGTAAACTGAATAATAACTTCCTTATTCCTTTAGAAAATTTACCTCTGTAAATTGAATAATAACTTCCTTATTCCTTTAGAAAATGATCTAACACTTTAAAAGTGATAGCAGTGGCATCACTAAAGTTATGGTGAAAGGTTAAAGTACAGCCAATGAACAGCCTGGTAACCCCTTTTTTAACATCTAGAAAACGATGCAAGATTTCACAGTTCATCATTGATCTCTCTTCTCCACGCTAACATTGGCAATTTTTCTCTTTTCACAGAATTGATTAGGTTGGAAAAGACCTCTGAGATCATCAAGTCCAACCTTTTCCCTTCTTATTTCTTATTCTTAAATTCTTGAAATGGTTTAGGCTCCCCTCTCCATAGCTGAAAACATGATACCAATTAATTTGCTTGCAATGCTGAGATTCTGGGGAAAATGGGGAAAAAAAGTACAAAGGTGTTACACTCTAAAAGCTTTAAATGTTACAGTCAGGATCATTTGTATCATTTTTGTTGACTCTTATCCTTTCTGTAATGTATTGTTTTGTCAGCTTCTAAATTACTGACTTTAATCCATCAAGCCAGGCAGACCCGCAATCAATTGAAAGGTACAAGAGGAAAAAGGTAGCTCTTAATCATTATTAGTTCTTTGTTCAAAAGAACTCTGCTTTAACTTTTGATCTATGTACTTCAGACAGCGTAAAATCTATTTGTTTGAGTTTAATCTTAATCAGTGCTTTGTCTAGTAATTAGCCGAGGAGGATGACAGCATTCTGGGGTAGTTTCTAATGGTTCTCACAAAAGAAAGTAAGATCACCTCACTTAAGATGATGTTTCATGAAGTGTTATTTTAGAACAAAAAATAAATATTAATATGAGCAAAACATGCACAGAATACATCATGCATCCTACTTTTTCTCCCAAGGCAAATATCTTCCTGAAAAAATAACAGAAAACTTTTTTTTTGGCATGCCTCCTACCTGAGCTGCTGAGTAACTCCTAACTTGCAGTCATAACAACACATGAAACAAATCTCTTGAGGTACAAACATTATCCACTATTTTTAAAAGAAGTGAAAAATTCAGGGAGTGTATAAGCACACATAGCAAACACCAGGTTTATTAATGAGGATAAGGGTTCTCAAACCCAGTGGAACAGTGACCCAGCTTTGGAGACACCCGGGTACATTTTGCTGCTTTGACTTTTCTTGGCTGACATCTCTGCTCCAGCTCTCAGTCACAAAAAAGCCATTTGACCCCAATTTATGGCAAGAGCCTGTCATGCAGGGCCTGATTCACTGGACACCCCAAAACCACCAGGAAAAACTCAGTCTGTATGAACCAGGAGCCTGTGATGAAAAGGAGTTTGACTCTCATGGCTTGATTTTGCATTATTTTAATGCTAAACCTACACCTTTTCATAAGGGTGAAATGTTGCTCTCCTGGGTTCAGGCATTTTGCCAGTCCTGTTCAGGCTAGAACATCCAGATTGAACAGCCTGGAGATAATCCACCAATCCCCAATAAAACTCCTCTTACCTTCAAAAATTAACAGTGCACAGGGAATTACCTGCACAGGGAATCTCTGCCTGGAGCTGATGCTCAGTTTATGACAAAGGCTGGTTTGCTCTGAGTTCTTTCAGCACAACAAAACTTTGTTAAGAAAACTTAAACTTTGGGGGCAAAATGGAACCCTAATAAAGGCAGAGGCAGTTCCTTTATTAATCAAAGCACAGCAGTGCCATCATGTCCTAGGATTAGATGGTTCAAAGAGCCACTGTCAGCTTCCTCCTGCTGGGCACTTCCACTTAATGACAGCATCCTCTGCAATGCCTTTGGGAATATAAACTCATTTTATGGCTAATGAAGGAAAGATTTTTTTTTAAAACATAACTGCATTATTGTAAAAGTTTACTAGTATTAGAGAATCACAAAAAAGTCATTTTAAAGTTATACCAGCAGTTTAAATTCTTTTCTGTCACTGTGTACTACTCGGTTAGGTTTCATATCTCAAAGTATAACAAAAGGCAATGCTTGAAAATAGGGTTAAACACCTGCAGGATGTAACTTTATAGCATTAGCCCTGATTATAAACATAAAGGTAAGTGATGCATTGTAACAGAATCATCTTATGGCCCAGGCTAAGACTGTAAAATGTAAAGCTCCATAATGTGCTCACCGTGTTCAGTTAAAAGCAGAAAAAAATCATGTTGCATTTTCTCCATTCTCAGCAGAACTGCTATCCCTTCTCACGGGGTTTTCTAATCCTTTCTGGCACCTGAGGCATCTGAACAGTTGGTGGGAAGAAGTGAAAGTGTGACGAAGCGAGCCTCATTTCAGATTTACTGTGCAATCACTTACAAAACCTGCCAATTCACTTTATGGCATGTACTGTGAAAATTCATTATTTAATATGAGCCTAAAAAATCTATTGGTGCACTACAGTGGATTGTCTTTGAATTATAAAAGAAAAAATAACTCAGTATGTGGTTTCTTTAGGCTTGTAGTGAGGCAGACCAGCATATACTTAAAATGTCCTTTGTATGTTCCACGCAAGCACAGCATTTGTTCAGCCAACAAACTGCTGTATTTGAACTTTTTTTCTGTGTATTTTTATCTGACTGCTATATATGCATAAATCCATGTGCTCATGTATGTGTTAGGTGCTAAAAAAAAAAATACAACAATAAATGACCAGTCTAGGCTAGAAATCATTTTGATTTCAAAAAATTTTCATTAAGAAAAAGAAAAGAAAGACATTTTAACCCTCTAGTTTTCAGACAATGGAAATCATAATTACTCAAACCAGGTAAACTCACTAAATATCTTTGTTATTTTATAACCACATGACTTAGGGAAAAAATACCTTAGGGTCTGTGGACTGCATAATCATGCCTGTGTCAGGTGATACTGATGCTTAGAGCTCTCAAATCCTCACTCTCCTACCCAGTCTGGCTTGGGTCTGAAAAAGGCAATCTCTCCATCCTATAGACCTGTCAAATGCTAAGACAATAACTGAGAAAAAATTAAATTACACTAAAAGAAAATACCAGGATGTCTCAGGGTGTTTGCACTTGTGCCGAGCCCTGTTGACCCGTGCTGCAGAATCAAAACTGCAACATCTCTGTGCCTCTGAAAAAGCACAATAAAGTCACAGGTGCTGGGCCATTCATCTTTGTAACAGCAAGAACCTTGGTGGGCTTGGACCCCACTAAACCCACTCCTGATTTGCTGCTGGTGCTCACAGAGCACAGCCCCACCTGGGCAGGCTGCACTCCCTGCTCCTTTCTGCTTCAGAGAACATCAAAGCTGCAGCACAATTTTGTAGTTTACAAAATGCCAGCTAGCATCAGTGATGTAGTGAGATGGGTTGACTAATGACTGCATTTACAGCTGATGACTTTTAAAGTTACACTCCGATTTTTTTTATTATACTTTTATGCTACAAACATATACAATTAAAATTTTTGCAATTATTTATCGTAACAAAATTAAAACATGCAAGATAAACCTCAGATAGGCCATAAGTTCTGTTTTTTCTTTCCCCCATTACGTCTAATTCATTCTCTTTAATTCCTTACTTCTTATAGCAGCACTTTGATATAATAAACTGTAGTTTGAAAAAGCCATTAAGAGGAAGTTTGCTAGTAGCAATCCTATTAAGTTACCTCATCAAGTGATGTGCTGTAACATTCTCACATCAACTTCCCTCAGCTTTTCACTGCAGCATTTATAAGTGCCTGAGATTCCTAAAGTGTTTTGTGGCAATTATGAGCAAAAATGTCTTCATGGAGCATAGATGGTAGAAGCAACATAAAAAAATCAAGTTCAATTGCAAAAGTATTTTTGAAAAATCGGTTAATGCCAGCAATAGCGTAACAGCATTAATTAAAAGGGTAATTCTCACAGTTCAGAATGAGAGTGCCCTGTCTCAATCCTGATAGCTCATTTTTGGAAAGGTAAATTGGCATTCTTTCCCCTGGCACCCACGCTGTGATCTCTCCTCCGCCTTCCCTCTGAGGAGTGGTTGCTTCCCGCTGTTAATTACAAACTGAAACTCAGCACCCTTCACCATGTTCATCACAGCTGTCACATCCTTTTGAGTTTCAAACAATCCTAACTCTAAAATGCTGAGAAGAAACATTCACCCAAAAGCCAAATAAAAAATAAAACACAATTCATGAGACATATCAGGCAGCATCCTATTTTTTCTTAAAAGAAACATATGGTTAAAAGTTATACAGCTACTCTACTTCTTAAGTCAGGATCAAGTTTAGTTCATAAAATACATTTGGTCTATTGAATTAGGACACTTTAAAATTAGTATGAAATGCTTGATAAAAACAGATTTTTTTTTCTTTTCTAACCATCTTCTCAAAAATCAAGTTGCAATATCCTTTCAGCATTTCATTATTTTCAACTGTATTACATGCCAGCCTTTATTAATATTTCTCTTTCAATATATTTCAGGATATACACTTTTTGTCTGGTTGGCAAGTATCCCATACTTCTGGTTTGTAAGAAGGAAAGCCACAGCACAAACTTTTTGTATGTGTTAACTTTTCTACAAATCCCAATGCTTCATTTTAATTCTCTATCAAATCTCAAATATTCTGACCCCTGCAGGTTTATTTTTCTCTTTTCATCACAGTCAGGGCTTTTAGGATGAAACAATCCAATTGCAGGAATTCCTTGCCAGGTAAAGGTAACTTATCTACGAAACTATAAAGTGCAAGACAACAATAGCAATGGTTTGCCTCCTCCTGTGACCAAGTACAAGTTTCACCCTTCCAAACCCAAAGAACTGGATGCCATTAAAGCACTGTCAGAGCACTATTAGGCTTCCCAAGAAAGGAGGTGTGCAGGGTTTCTGAAAATGACTGTCACAATCCCAAAATCTCCCTTGTAATGCAAGGGGAATGAGGGCTGGGATCCAGCACCCCTCCCGTGGGGCTCCGCAGTGCACACACCACACCCGGACACTGGAGCTCACACAAACAGCTCAAACCAATCCCACACTCATTTGCTAGCTTCAATTGCCTTTCCTGATTTAATAAACCATGGCTGTACCCATGTGGGTAAAAAAAGTAAAAAACAGCAACAGCAAGGAAGAGGAGTTTGCAATGAAATTCATGTCCTGTTCCTTTTTCCATTTGCAATTGTACCTGTTGAACAATTCTACTTGTCACTCTTCGAAGAATGAAGATTGACCTTTACCTTGGAGTAAGGAAGCTCCCTTCCCCACCCCACCATTTACAGTTTATGTCTTCTCTTATATTCTTATGGAAGAAGAAAGGTTTAGTGATAACTCCACTACTCAAACTCTGGAGACTTGAGTTCCCTTGGCAACCTTCAACAAGTCCCTCCTGGCTGCATCTTCTTTAATGAAAATGCACCTCAGAAGCATCAGAACCAACTAATGGTTTTCATAAAAGGGAGCACAGAACAGAAAATAATTGTTCTGCTCAAAGAGATGAGAAAGATTAGAAAATTACTGAGTGACTGGGGAAAGCAAGGAGACAATGTCTGGTTCACTTTTTCCTCATATCCTATTTTTGAGAATATGTTCTGCTCATCCTCACTGTGCTGCTCTGAATTATCTCCACTGGGCCAACATTTCTCAGGCACAGCACCCAAGCCTGGACATGGATCTCTGGGACAATCTTCCCTCTTCTCAAGCTGTCCTAGCTGAAGGTGACATAACTTCTTTTTTGCACAATGAAAGATGATTTAGAGAACTGTGCAAAAGCCTTTTTTAAATAAAATCTACAGGTATCCATTTTAATTCAGGTTTCACTAATCCAGATATGCAAACCTTGATTTTCATTTTTCCTTTTTTTTTTCCCCTTACACCAGTTTGCACTGGTGATATATTTTAAGGGGCAGGACATCTGTTCTGCAGCAGTGGCAATTGTTCAGCACCAGCTGAATTGCCAGAAGCAGACTGGTGGTTGCTCTCATTTCACTGCATCCACCCAGCTCTGCAGGAGAGTTGTCTGAGACCATTTGCTTTTCTTTGTCTAATCCCAGCTCAGTGATTCCTGCACACCCAGGCATTGGTGAGGCAGGGAAGTGCTCACCTGAGCAGCCTGGGAGGAGCCTGGGCCGTGCTGGACACACTCGAGCTGCAGGTCCAGCCCAGGCACAAGGAGCTGTGGCAGCTCTCCCCAGAACCTGGCCCTGCCTCTCCCCTGCAGTGCAGCAAGAGCCTCTCCTGCAAACACCCTTCAGACAGCTGGGTTTTGTCAGAAAACAGTGCAAAAGAAAGACCAAAAAAGGAGGCAACTCTCCCCCCCAGCCAAGGTCTGTGCAACCTTGGGGGACTCCCATCCAGCCCTACACCTCTGTAGGGTCCCCACCTCATGAAAGGATGCTGGATTTACTCCCTATTGCTAGTCCTCTTTTTGTTTTCTCTCATGAAGCCAGTAATTTTACTAAGCCACTTCTTTTCAGACCCCTCATCATCTCTCTGCCCCTCCTTGCAGAGCAGGACCCAGCTGGACTGGAGATGAACGTGTACTGCCAGCCCTCGGGGCATTCTGTACACACAGAATTCACTGTTCTGCTGGACTGACACAAGTGTTTCTACTTCAACACCTTCTCATTGTGTTGCTATTTAATTGACCAGTGAAGTAATTACTTCCTCTAGAAAGAAATCAATTTTGTTTCCTGTATTTTTCTTACTTTCTTTTGTTGCAGCCAGTGCAATACAGATGGCCAATGTTGTTTCTAATTCTTCCTGTTCAGTTCCTCAGGTGTACAAAAAAGGTATTTCTTGTCCAGATTGCAGTTCCTGTTTCCAGGTGCATGCCCCATCAGTTAGTTGTGTTTCTGCTGCCTATTTCTCCTTGTTATTGGACTGAGGAGATAATATTTTTCCCACACTGGTTCCAGTTCAGTATTAATACCCTATTTCAAAAGGAAGTGTTTAAAAGCCAAAAGCAGTACACTGTGCAAGTTTATCTTCTCTCAAACATCACATAATTATTAGCAACATATGGTATTATTTTCAATAAGTACATTACTTCCTTTGTCCCAACCCTCACAAGCCTGGAAGTGTTTCTGGTGTCCCCAGCCCGAGTTATCCACAGCACAAAAATGCTGCAAAATTTTCTTTTAACTCTAATGTTTTCACCTTACTATGTTTTATAAACCTACTTTATTTTACTACATGGATTCATATAAAAACTATAAACCAGGTTTTATATCACTTTCAGCTTTTGACCATTCATCAGTTTTCCATGATAAAGCCACAGTGAAATCAATATCCTTGTAAAGCCAAGCTGTCCAAAGTCACTAGACTATTTCCAAAGGCAATTCCAATGAGACAGGCTACCAGATGTTTTCAATATATTTTATACAAGATTGCATGATAATTTTAGTGGGACCGAAGGAAACAATACAACAGGTAGCGTTTGGAGGTTTGACATTTTAAATAGCAAGCCCAATTGATTTTTACAAGATACCAGAGACAAAAATGCCACTTCTGGAAAATTTATACCCAAACATTCATCCACAGAACTTAGGAGCAATTGTGTTGTCAAGCAGCAAGGAAAAAGAGACAGCCTTCAGCAACAAAGTCACATAAAAATGCTCACTGTACCTATATGTGTATGAGCACAGCTGTACATAAATATATTTAATATTTAAAAATTTATATTTAATATACACAGATGTATAGGTGCATGGAAGCATAACCACCTCACTGTATTAATTTAAGCCCTTCTGCTGATTTACAGTTTTCTTAGAGAAGACTGCCAATTATGATTAAAATTCCCCTTATAATTAATTCAAAATTTTATTAAATCCAGCTTTTATAACTTTAAATATAATAACTCCAGCCAAGTCAGGGCAAAGAATATGTCTAGTCATTAATTCTACTTGTATCATTTCTCATTCCTCAGAAAAATGGCAATAAAAGGATCCCTCCTTAGAAATCAGCCTGGCCATGGCCATACTCATCTCCATAATAGCACAATTTCCAATTCACGCCTCATTTTCATTAATGTTTCTTGCCATAAATTTTTAAGCATATGATAAAAAATTTCTGAAGCGGCATAAAACTAACATGAAGAGGGAGTTCATTAGTATGTGACCCTAATTAGAAATTCCATATTAACTTCCCATTTCTACTTGTGCATATCCAGCAGCAGCAGGCCTAATATGCTGTGTACCAGTTGCACATTTGTTTTAAGAGCCCTTTCTCCCCTCCCTTTCTCATTTTTATTTTTACACAATTTCTATGTTTCCCCTGCTATTGAATAAGTCAACAGATAACTGTATCACAGCAGCACCTTTTGTGTCACAAATTATTCTGGAGAATTGTAAGAAGCTACCAGCTCAATGCTTTATTAATGATACCAGATCATAAAAAGAAAGGGGAAATTGCTGACTCCAACTCTTTTCTAATGTTGAGTGATAAAAATGCTACTTCAGGATTCAGAAGGTTAAGTTCTAATGTGTATTTTGAATAGAGTATGCTGAAATAATTGCCTCATAAAGCAATGCATTGACCAGCCTGCTAATGGCTGTATAGTGCAAAACTCAGCAAAGAGTGCCAAGCTTACTGGAAAAAATGCTGTGGCACTACTTTTGGAGCTTTCCATATTAAGTTAACTTTCCCCTTTTCCACTTTTTTTGTTTTTAATCCTGCCAACAAGAAAACCCTCCCACCTAAACCCTTACTGACTGGTTTCTACTATGCGAGGAGCAAATAATTGAAATGCAAACCCCAAAAAGCAAACACCCAAGTGAATTTGAATACAACAGTAAGAAATCAGAATCACATTTCACTCATATGAACCCAATCACTAATTAATTTTTTTTTGTTTTACTGCTAGTTTCAGTTTGATACCAAGCCTGTAGCCAAACTGAAAGCAAAGCAATAATTGCCTTTTAAAATATGGATGGATTTCCAGCTTATAAACTTTTCATTAACAGGAATCTGTCTCATAAAGCAGAGTCCTTCCTGACAGTTCACACTCTTGGCATCAAAACAGCAGAGAAGTGCTTCAAGCCTATCCCTGTTTATAAAATACCCAAGCACAACTAAATAAATCAAAAAGAGGTCAGTATACATGCAGAGGCACACAATACTCCACATGCTGTAGCCAGAATGAAGAAAAAAATTCCATTAAGACCTCCAGTCAGGTACCATTAAAATCCCAGAACTGGGGAACCTGGCAGGCCAAGAAGGCTCCACACCTGTGTTTTAGAGACCAAGGTGTGTGGGCAGCAGAGATGCCCAAAGCACACCAGGGTGCAGAAGAAAATAAAACAATGAAATGAATGAAAGTTAATACTAGGTAATTACCTGTTGGAATTATCATCATTTGAGAGATCTAAGGTGTCTTTATCCCTGAGTTTTGAGCGAATATAATAAAAAAATTACACATCTGTTCACATCTGCACTCCTAGAATAATGTTTTTATCCAGTGACTATTTTCTCATCAATGACGCTTCAAGCACACAACTCCCACGTTTTCAGCTTCCAACTTCCCTGCAGTGGCTTGAGAATGGATCTGGTTTGGTCACTGTGACTGTAACTCGTGGGACACACAGTGTCCAGAGCTCAGCACAACTTCCCAGACACCCCATCCCCTTCCCAGGGACCTGGGGAGCGCTGGATCATCTCCCAGCCTCTCCCAGCTCACAGCTCTGCTCTGACAGAGGCCACCTGACTCTCAGGTGAAAAAAGCTCTAACAGCACACAGGATCCCCAGAGCTCACATTCTGATGCCAAGAAACAAGGCATTTAGGCAAAGCTCTCAGTGTTAGCATTTACTGCTCCACAAAAGGTTAATAAAACTTAAATTATCATTTTTGTACTGATTAAAATGCAAAGGCATAACCATACATTTTAACTCCTTCTCCCCAAACTGAGCAGATAGAACTTCGAGGTAGACTCAAGCGTTTTGGTTTTGACTATTTTCTTTAAATTTCTTTGTTGCGTTGGGTTTTTTTATGTACCTGAATTCAGCGAGTTATCAATAATTTAAGTAGAGAAACAACAGATGAAAACACATGGTCAAATTCAATGATGAAACTCCTTTTGATTTCCAAATTGTTTGTAATAACAGTCAGATACAAAGTTGATAACTACTACAAATATCTAAAAACTTCATATAAAATATACTCTGAGCTTGGATGTGCTGGGGTATCAATATAGTGGTGAGATGATTATCAGAATGGAATAAAAACTTTCTTAGGCTACATATTAGTAAAAAAAAATCCAAAATTTTAAAGAGCAATGGAAAATTTCACTGAATAATAACACACACCACCAGCACTGTACAGAAATAAACCTACAGTGAAGGTACTGGGTTTTAAAAAGTCCTTGGTTTCGTCTCAATTGACAGATGTACAATTTTAAAATACAAATCATTCATGAAAAAAACAGCGACACCTTGCCACCTTATAAAAACTAATGGATCAAAACACTGATTACTGGAAAAATAAATCAGCTTTTGAGATCTTAAGATGTCATAAACTAAGCATCACACACTGTGGATATGAGACGTATTACCAGACCCATTTGATTGATTTATTGCTAGTTTTGCAATCAATCTTTTCAACTTTTTTTTAACTCATTATCAATAGTGAACAAATATATTAAAAGCCCTTAGAGTGCACTGCCTATCAATAATTTCATCTTTTTAAAAAAAGATTTATTGCAAATAGAAATTAAATATTCAGCTTTATTTTTGAAAGTGCCCCTATACCTTCTTTTAATGAAACACAGAATAAAAGCAAACCAGAATGGCCTTTGCAGATTGCTGCCTCATAGGAAAATTCACAGGCAACTAAAATTCCCGATTCATTTTAAAGGTAAAAATGAAAATTATTTTCGATATTTCTATCCTCCCCCCTCCTCCACACACATACATACTACTTACCCCCTGGGAAATAGTAAAAAAGAACTATTAGTTATTACTATAAGTAGTAGCCAAAATCCTGTCAAAAGACAATTTTGATGGATTGGTATTTGAAAAAAAATAAGACAGGCATTGTATTTATATGACAAGTATAGATGTGAGATTAAATGATATTATGAAACTTCAGAATAATCTTTTTCAATTATCTCTGTTTGGATCAAGCACATTAAGATGAGACAAGCCAAAGTTAGCTCCAATTCACATAACTTAGCAACAACCTGACCCACTTGAAATTTCTTTTCTAAGACTTGGCTGACTTAGCCAATGCTAAAACACACTTCTTAATATAATGGGCCAGAACATCAATCAAGACTTATTTTTACTCCTTTACTGCTATTCTGATTTATTTTAGAAACTTATTTCGATTTAGTTATTCAAATACATGTTTTCATCGAACTCTGCTACTTTTACACATTTTCTACAAAAACATGGCAAAAGGATAAGCACGGGAAATGCTGGCATTTAGCAAAGGGCTACCATTTGGAACTAGTATTTGCCTTTATTATATTTACAACAAGTGGCATTTCCATTCCAGCCTAACATTTCTTTATGCACATCCCTTTGACTCTTGAAGGCTTGCAGCAGAGCTCAAATAAACAAAATAACAAGTAAAAGAGCAATCAGAGAGATTGAATCAGGTGGATTTGAATGTGAACCTGAGACCTCCAGCTGGGCGCCTCAATCACCTCAGCAGCTCTGGGCATTCACTTAGCCCTATGTTTGAACCCTTTAGAATTCCATAAAAAAATTCAGCAGACAAAAAGCATTCCAGTCACATGCAGACGGGTAAGAAACTCCTCTGAGGTATCAGAGTGAAAGTTTAACTCCAGTGAATACTTCACTACATCTATTAAGTCAATTCATGTCCAGGAAGGACTGTTTAGGGATGTTTCCAAGAAGGTATTTCAGTTTACCATACACAAGGAATTCCCAGCTACTAGTTGCATTTTGGTCTCAAGAACTGCAGCCCCACACAGTAAGTCAGGCTAGAAGGGGCCTCAAGAGATTTCAAGCAGAAACTCCTGATTGAAGGACAGTCATCTGTGAGATCACACCACTAGGTTTGATGCAGATGCCCTTTGGAAACTTCCAAGAGGGGACATCACACAGCTGCCTTTCTAAGCAACCTGTTCCAAAGCTTAAATATTCCCAGGAAAAAAAACTTTTCCAGTTTGAGCCTACCTTGATTTAATCGCATGTTTGCATTCCTCATCCTCTTTCCACAATAGCTCTGTGGAGAGACAGGCTTTGTCTTCTCTATCTTCTCACAGGTACTCAGAGACTGCTCTTTGCTCTCCAAGCTGCACAAGCCCTGTTCTTTGGGGGGTCTCCTCAGGCTGTGCTGCATTCCTGACCATCCTGAGGAGCCCTTTGCACCCGCTGTTACCTTTTTAATAGTTCTGAGGGGCTAAAAACCAGAGGCACAGTGTGTGCTGGGTAGAGGGGACAATCACCTCCCAATTACTTTCAAAGCAAAGCACCTGGGCTGCCAGGTGCCAACACTTGTCCCACTCCAACCTGCTTTAATTACTGCACCTGTATTTCTCTGTGGGCACTAAGGGTGATGCCAGGGCAATCTCTCAAGAGAGACTCTCAGAGAGAGGCAACTTGAAGGGCCAGGCTGCTTTGGCAGCAGAATGGCTGACTGGGCATAAAGACTTTAAACAAGCAAAGGGCAGGAGGAGAGAGAACCAGCAGCCCTGTGCAGGGGGTGATGAGCAAAGAGAACACGATATCAAATGAACAAGGCCTGCATGGACATCCTCCAGCACATCTATGTAAAAGCAAGGAAGTGCCTACAAAGCAAAATTATGGGCAATGTAGTAAGGCAGGAGCAATCCAGGGGGTTTCTGGATGTGGGGTGCACTGATGAGAGAATTGCTGCTGGTGCAGCCTGGGGGAAGGATAGGGAGTGCTCTCAGCGAGGCTGCTGGGGACACAAAACTGGGAGGAGGGGCTGAAAGTCATGCTGGCATCCAGAGATTCCAGAAATCCATTGATTTCCTCACTGTGAGGGGCACTGACCACAGGAGCAGTGTGCCCAGATAGGGTGTGACATCTTCCTCATTCAAAAGATGCTGGACTATAACGAGCAGCCTACTCCAGTCCAGGATACCCCTGCTTGAACAGGGTAGCTGGAGACATTTAACACCAATCCTAGATTTTGGCCCAGAAACACTAGAAATGCTTTTTTCCTAATTTTCCACAAAAATGCCACATATAAAGTGCAGCCATACAATTATTTTACAGATGTAGAGTGTTCTAACTC
This sequence comes from Cinnycerthia olivascens, assembly GCA_035048155.1. NCBI lineage: Eukaryota > Metazoa > Chordata > Aves > Passeriformes > Certhiidae > Cinnycerthia > Cinnycerthia olivascens. The sequence goes on along the minus strand of JAWWMU010000041.1, from coordinate 3,838,914 downwards.
GGATATTTGTTTCTAAGTTATTTTTTGTTGAATGCAAAGCTTAAACCAGAAGATTGCTGGGATTTTCTCTAATCTCTTTGCTATATTTTTACTGCATTTCTTTGTCTACATTCCTTGTACAACTTACTGTGGAATGAGATTAACAGACCAAGACAGGTGAAACTTGGTGCCCACAATATTATGAATTATATTCCTACTACCTCTTGATGGTGTTGTTTTGACTTCATCTCACTGAATTTGGTTCTGGAAATCTGAAGAATAGTGGAATCATTTCACATTTTTGCTTTTAAGAACAATAGTCTCAAACACAAAGCAAGTCACACAGGTACAGAGGTCTGAAAAGAAATTATTTATGCTTTTCTTAGTGGATATATATATGTGGAGATAGATATATATATTTATAAGGAGCCTTATTTGTAATCCACTTTTCTCACATGGTGCATAAGTATTGTAGCATTGTGGGGGGAGGAAGTCTAAAAAATAGCTATACAGCAAGAAAAAGGGGGAAAGAAAATTCTTTGTTTAAGAGAATTACACTTACTGACTTGGCTTCAGAAAAAAAAACTTGACCTGATAAGAACCTGAACATTCCAAACTCCAAGTCATGCAAACAAATCATGGCTCTAACCTGGCATAAAGCTGAAAACTTCATTATGTGTCAGCTCTTTTGAGTTATTTAGAGCTAAAAGAAACAGGCTCAACTGGAAGCTATATTTAGGAAAATCTGGAAATTTTAAAAATAGGACCGAGACATGAATTTGCAGAGCCATTAAGATGCTAGTTCAAAGTGTCTGCGTGACATATTGACAATTTTTTCTGGTTGGATATTTATCTTTTGCCTTCTCCCCCCATCACAATTTTTTTTTTTTTTTTTTTAACATACATCTTTCTCTATTGCTTCCTCACTAGCACTGATAGCTCCAGCTAGTTCATAAATTCCATTGCTGCCTGCTGCCATGGGATGTGGTCATGCAGAAAAGATTTCATAGGGGAAAGTGTTAGCTAGCTAGAGGCAGTATTGTCTATCATTACTGGGAACTGCAGCCACTGGGATGTGACTGTGTATTCATTTCATGCATTATAACACCTAATGTACATGACAAAATGTTGAATATTAAGTTAATTCACAAACTAGAGTAGCTGGTGTTGCTGAAGCTCTACAGAAAATACATGTTATTGTTCCTTCTCCTTTTCCAGTGCTTTCTAGCAACTAGAAAATGGTTTGGTTTCAAAATTGCTTAATTTCACCATTTATTTTACCTCGATTTAGTTCATTAAAGTTTGAGCAATGCTTTGATGTCCTTTGCTGGAAGTTGCCATGCAATTTTACTATTGTCTCTTTATGCTCCTGCCCCTGTAGAAATTAGTGATGACAAAATCTGCCCTTAACTGTTCTGTACTGAGAAAAATTTTCAGTATATTAGAAGTTAAATTAATTGACACTACTCAGAGACAAATAAAAAAATAAAAATAATGCCTACAAATTAATATTACTGTTATTATTAACACCAGGAAGCAAATTGTTAAAAGCTAAGAAATATATGAGGCAGTTCATGCACTTGGATAGACAATTCCTAGTCTAGGAATTTGAACATAGCCAAAAGCCCAGCCAGACTAATAACCTACTTCAAAGGGGGAAATGCTGTGTGGAGCACACAGAGGAGTTAGCTACCTCACAAGAACTCTTTTTTCCAAGTTCATTCCAAATCAGGAACAAACAGGTTACCTTGGCCTTAGAAAACCCTGCAATAAAATTGAGCAGGAGGAACCTGCTTTACCACAGGAAAGAAATTGAATTCTTTTCTCCTGCCATGGTTTCCACAAGAGCACAGATGTTTCTCTGAGTGGTGAAGAATGCAACAAATAACCCACACAACCATTCAGCTCCTGTGTCATGACACTGAACCCCTGGAACAGAATCTTCATGCAGGAGTTGTTTAGAGAGAAGGAAACCAGATTTCCATGAATCAACTCAGCAGCTCCTGTGCAGCCACAGAACACCTAGATTATTCCTACTTCATTCCGTACCAGTGCCTGTAGTACTGAGACACAAAGACAAAAACAAACAAAAATACTCAGAAGAAACAAGCCAGTTTTTTGGAACTCTTGATTCTGAGTAAGAATATTGCCCAGTGAGAGCTGTTTAACTTGTGTGCATTAAGGATGTGATGAGTGAAATTATACACAAAGTTTGCTATTTGCCCCATTTAGATCCATCTTCTGTTACCACTCCCTGGTGTGAGTTACAACAGCAGCTTCCTACTATCACCCAATAGTTCCACAGCTCTCCCCAGAGGAAACCAACACTGTTAAAATACCTGATATACAAACTATGCATTGTGGAACATTTTATCCACCAGTGAAAGAAATGCCTCACAGGGGAAACAGAGCAGAGCAAATCACTAAACATAATCTGACAAAACAAAGTGAAGAGCTTCTCACACAGTCTAAAGGTCATATATATCTAGGCTGTGGATGTTAAAATATAGGTTATTTTAAATATATTACAATTCTTCCAGTATTGTATGACAATAATTACAAACGCCAAGGCCTTGATACAAATCATTATGCAAAGTTTAAAATGAAGACAGCTTGGGGAATCCAAGCCTCCTGAAGATATGACTGTGACATGAACACCCAAGAAAGTGAAACAGCACTGGCCTTGGAATGATGTTCATTTTAATATGGAAAATATAATACAGATTTCAGGGGAGCTCTTGGTTTTAAAAGCACAGAAGTAAAACTGTTGTGACAGATTACACATTGTTGTTTACAATCAATGTTACTTTGAAAAGGGCCAGGGGATGAGGTGGAAATGCCCTGGCGGAAAGGAAAGAGTGGCCCTTCCTTTGGGACTTACCAGGACTGCTCGCTGGGGAGGTTCAGCATGGCCAGCACAAGGTGGCAGAGGGGAATTGGCTGCTCAGAGTCAGGAAATACAGAGGGATGAGCAGGGAGCAGACAGAAGGGGCTCTGAGAACAGAGAACCTTGCAAGGGCTAAAGGGAACTTGACAGAGCTTGTTGCAACTTGTAAAGCCAACAGCTGAAATCAGACCTGTCAGTGAGAACCTGCCTTCATGGACACAGAAGACAGGAGAAGAGGTGCAGATAAATCCCTTTTATTTATTACTTATTTGCTCTGAGTGTCTTCTGTTCAGAACCCTAAGTATTCTAGCTTTAACTCTGATATAATCTGTCATTTAAAATATGAAAAAAGCCTTTTTGCTTTCTTTGGGGAGTGCTCTATACAGAGGAGGTCTATTTAAATCCACTTAAAAGATCCAGGTGACTCAGGGTTTCATTATGTGTGTGATCATATTACTGACACCCAAAAAAGAGCAAAATAGAATGGGAAAACATTTTTTGGAACACTGAGGACAACATGCAGTATCAGAACAGATTAATTAATTAATTCTCAAGTAAGCAGGACAATTTTCAGTCTAATCCATAGATTCTATCTTCAAACACTAAACACCATTAAGGTTTTGGTGAATGGAGCAAAATGAGAATCTTGCTTTGCATCTGGAAAAAAGAAAAATGATGGTTGCAACACAGCACCAACATTTTTGAAAGAGTGAATCTTTCTGACTTCATGCTAGTTTTACATACTAGTCTAAGACAGGACTTTCCAACTTTACATGCATATTCCTTTCTGAGAGTTGTCACCACCAAATTAAAAGTGGTGATTAAATTAAGGATGATGATGATGATGATGATGTTCTACTTCAGTTAAATACAAAGCTAACTTTTTCCTTTGGGTAAATACCTCATTCCCTACTAATTTAGGCCGTCTTCTGAAAGAAGAACTTAGTCATGTTGAATCAGGGGAGGCTGTCCTGGGTTGATGCTGAATTGTATCTCCATTTGTCTGTTTAGCTCAGAAATAAGTTTTGTACCTTTAAAACTGGATCTGAGAGTGAAGGAGAAGTGCTGGAATGTCTGAGGTGGTTGTTTTCAAAACATAAAGATCAGAGTTTTCAGCTTTCCCTCACACACGGCCTGTGCTGTCTGCAGTGTGGACAGTGAAAGAGCTCTCCTTTGCTGTTTGCCAGTTTTTGGCTGGTTGAGGCAGAGAAGTTCTCCACACTGTGGTTTTTTCCTTTT
>JAWWMU010000041.1:3816702-3834709 GCA_035048155.1 Cinnycerthia olivascens | reverse complement strand
GAATTTGGCATCTCTGCGGGGCACACAGAGGGTTTGTTGTTCAGGGTTGTTCATTTGTTGTGCTGGGGAGTGCTTTGACTGTTAAATAAACAACTTTTTTCCACTTTCCTCCAGGGATTTTTTTTTTTCCTGTTCCAAACCAGCTGGGGAGAGGAGCCGTTCAGATTTGCTTTCTAGAGGGACTCCATCCTGAGGTTTCTTCCCAAATTTTCCCTAAACCAGGAGAGAGGCATTTTGGCTGACTAGACTGGGATGAAAGCTTTACCTGAGCAGGTGTGACAGCTCAGCCCAGCTGCATGTCACTTACAGGCGCTACCCAGAAGCTTCTCAGGCTCCAAGGGCACGAGTGCCACCCCTGGGAAGGGAAGTCTCAGTCCAAACAGCTCCTGCCTTGGTCCTGCAATTCCCTACCTGCCCCATCGGACTCTGGAACATCCTGCAGATAGAAGCAAAAATGTCTGCAGCCAGACAAAACTCATCCTGAGCAGGAAGTGTCTTCAAATCCCTAAAAAGCCCCTTAACATTCTCCTGAACAGTTTAGTGAAGGTGTTTGGTTTTGGTTTTTTTTGTGGTTTTAGAAAATATAGAGAAGAAATATATTCTTGCTTACTTACAAAATAACTTCTAAGGCCACAAACAGGAGTCAGAAATCCAAGTCATAGAACTCTTTTTAAGCTGAAACATGGAGGAAAAGCTGTTGCCTCTGCACTCCCAACTGTCTTGCAATTTATATTGTGACTGGCATAAAGGACATTTGCTATTAAAATGATCATTGAAAACTAGGAACAGTAATGGGGCAACAGATTTTTAACTGCTTGACTAAGTTGAATTTTGTGCTTTCTGTGGAGCAATAGTAATTTGGAGGCTCAGTATGGCATCTTCTACTAAAAAATCCCAGAGCCAGAATTATTCTTTCCCAGCACTTTTCAAGATAGTGGAGCAGGAAATCATACACCTCACATTTCCCTGGGGACAGGAATTATTCTTTTCCTCTTAACAGACTAAAAAACATAGAGTGAAAACAAGAAAAAACAATAGACTGAATATGAAATGTGTCTCCAGAAACTTACTTGCAAATAGTGTTATGGCCATTTGCAAATTCAAACAGCACTGAAGTTGAAAAAGGAAAATACTTCCCAGTTAACAAATGTTTGGTACATATTATAACCTCCTATTAAACAAATGGGACTTTTCCAGCCAATATTTTTACATATGTATATATATATGTGTGTGTGTATGTGTGTGTGTAGGCACATGGAGTAACTTTTTTTTTGAAATCTAGGTTAGGACAACAAGAGCCTGAACTTTTCATACTGGAATTAAACCACTGTTTAATGAGTAAATCCTTTGAACACAATAGTATAGCTACAGGAAGTTCCCTGAAACAATAATTTGCAACTATTTTTCTCTGCACTTCATAAATAATGAATAGTTAAAAAGAAAAACAACTCACATTTTTTTCATGCACTGGTTATGCAAGCAGGCTACAAGATCCTTTTGAGGAAAAAATATATTATTTTGACACCTTGCAGTCATTCTCTCTCACAACTGGATTTTTAAGACTTGTGGGAAAAAACCCCAAAACATAACATGTTTTGCAAGTAAGTAAAACAGTTTCTAAAATTGCTTGGAATACAAAACCATTATTCTTTTAAGCTAACATCATAAAAATGTTTCTTCTCACAAGTAACGAGCTATTTATATTTTCTTTTTATTATAAATTTCTACTCAGAACACTTATCCACAACCTGGCAAAGCAATTTAGTATGTTTCTATAAATAATGATGAGTGACTTAATTTTTTTTAAATACTGTAAAAGAGAAACTGTCTCACCCACACTAAATTCCCAAATGTGAAAACCAATTTGCCTTAAAATCTGTACTTTTTTCTTTTTTTTTTAAATGGAAAAACCCAGGGAAAGAAGGTTTTTAGAAAGTGAATATAAAACTATTAGATATATTTGCCTTACACTTCATGTGTCCCAAGCAGGTAATTTGGATAAACTTTCAATAATTACAATGCACTGCTATCAAAAGAGTTTCTAATAACTCCATCCCATTAACTATTTTAAAGAATATACCATGCTGCAGTGTAAAATGTAATAGCACAACAGACAACAGAAAAATCTCCCAAGGTTAATAGAGGAAAGGATGATATTAGGAATGCTATTGATAATAAAGATATTATCTTTGGTGGGAACCAGCCACAATGGTAAGCCTCACCCAACTGCCTCCTGTGAAAACTAATTCATGGCTATGGCTCTAATTTCATTTCCAAAGTCAGGGTCAGACAAACAAAATGATAGCACAACTGAACAGCATTTGCTTCATGGCTGGAGCTTTCCTTGGCAACTCCTACCAAAATGTCACAGGTTAAATTATAAAATCTGATGAGATCAGTCCACCAAGAAATGATTGAGAAATGAATAATCTTGGAAAGCTGGAGCCCAGTCCCCTTTTTTTCCCTTTCCCCAGTACTTGGTAAGGATGTGCTGCCCAAACAAACTGTGTGTGTGTGGATCCCCCCCAGCAGTGCTGTATCACAGCTGGAATCCCCTCACCAAACCCTGCTGCTGGATTCCACTCAGCCCAAGAGACCCAGGAAAAGATCCCATCAGGGCTGAAATCACGGCTCTATCTCAGGAATTTCTACCCTATCTAGCAAGGATTTGGAGCTAATCTCAAAGCTGAAATTTCCCCTCAGGAAGCAGACACAGGTCCATGCTCTCAGCCAGGCTGCCACCCAGTCACCAGACCCCACCAACAGCCTCAGATTAGGTACTGGAGTTCTCAAAGAAATTCAGCCTTCTGTCTGTCCATTATTTGCCATCATTCCTTGCCTTGGTGACATTGGGAAAGCAGTTTAAAATCTCAGCTGGGAAATAATCTTAGTGTTGGTAAGGTATATGTGTGGTTATGTAGTTTCATAATAGAACATCTACGCTTGCATTTTTCAAAGTAACTGAAAAAAATTACCACCATTCTCCAGTTACACGAGGAATTAACACATCTGCAATATGCTAAGTTGAAATTTAAATTAAATTTAAAAAAATACAGTGGAAAGAGATTTGCACAGTATTTATTTCATGGGTAGTTATAAGTAACAGAAGACAAGCTATTGCTTTTTATGCATTTATTTGAAAATGATGAATGAAGTAAGATTTACTGTACCTGAAACACATAAATGGCATAGCATGTTTAAAGAAGAATTAATTGCTTCAAGTATTCTTAGCAATGGAGTGGCCAGATAAGTTATTTTTATGCATCCAGTTGAAACATTATTTTGCACACTGTGAGTGCATCTTACTCTCCTTTTTAGTAGTGGGATAATTGTTAATTGTAAGAGTGGGAAATTTCTTAGCAGGTAATAAAAAAGCAGAGCAGAAGGGAGAAATAATGAAGGAAAGCATTGTGCCTTGGAGAGGACAATGAGAAAACCTGCTAACACAGAGAACTGGTAAGACATTAAACCACAAAAGAATAACAATGATCCTTAGGAAGTGGGGTCATTATTGACTGATCCAGGACCAGATTTGATTCTGGTTGGCTTTTAATGTGAGCACTAAAATGATGTGCAGACATAATTTGAAACTCTATTTCAATTTTTCTCTTTTTTTTTCTTTAAACTTATGTAATTTTAAAAAGTGTTTTCAGTGTTCATAGACCTAGTAATAAAAAGGTAAATCACTGGGAATTTTGAACAAACACTGGCAAAAATAATGAGACTAATAGCTTTGAGATCCCAGTTTGCTTCAATTTCCCTTATATAAATAGTAAAAATATTTTAAAATACATTTTTGGAAGTGGTGCATCTGAGTCTGGTGTGGTATGCAGTGCACAACTCAGTGGAAGATACTGACAATAGTGAGAACAAACCAGAGGAGTTGGCTCATGTGCTCTTTCCTTCCAAATGATACATTTTTTAATTTCACATTCTCACTACCAAGTTTTATCCTCCTGCTCAAACGTTGCTCTCCCAGGCTACCACACTTTTTTCCTATACTCAATTTACTGATTCTCACATCCCTTGCATGAATGCAACATTATTAACTCCACTTGACACACCTCTAACTTATACCCACACTTCAATAACTTTAGAATCAATCCCATTATCTCCATCATTCAGGAATGCAGAAGGAAGGTGAAGCCTACACTAACGACCCTCAGTGTTAAAGGGACTCATGTGATAAAAGGCATCATTTAATAGTCAAAACGGCAAATGTGTCCAGTTTTAGATTTAGTACTTCTATTCCTCCAGCTGGCCATTTCCTAGAGCAGGTAGCAGCAGGATCTGCCCACCAGCCCTGCTCTCAGCTGCCAGTCTGTATCACCAACACTCTGAAAACCCAGCAAGCACTCAAGGAGCATTCTGTTCACAATGGAAACCCACTGCATCCTTCTCTCTCGTGCAGCTGTAATGTTACACCCACTGCACAGCCCCAGAGGAAGGCACTTTCCAGCCCTCACATCATGCCTGAGGCTGGAAGGGACCTCTGGAAGTCTCCTGGCTCAGCCCCATGGCTCCAGCAGGGACACCCAGAGGTGGCTGCCCAGGACAGTGTCAGGATGGAAACAAACCCTTTATCAAACGGGAAAGCTGGCTGCAGGAGAACAGGAAGAATTCCTGCAAAACTGAGATTCAATTTTGTCATTTCACAAACACCATCCAGTCGCACTTCATGAAGATAATTATCCTGTCCCTGGAGAGAACAGTTCAAGGTTGACACTGATGTATGAAGTGACTCTGGAGAGTGTTGGAAGCTGCAGAGTGCGAAGGCTCCTGCTGTCTTTTAGTTACACAAATCTCATCACTGGAGTGGAAAGCTTCTCTGTTTTCACCATGATTAATAAAGACAAACTTGTTCCCTTGCATCTTTTACTGGGTATACATCAAAGGCCTAGAATGAAAGGGCACTGATTTATAGCTAAAAGGTGCACCAAAAAAACCAACAAAAATAGTCTGTTGGCATATTCAATAAGAGGATGAGAATAGTGAGCAGAATTCCTCACATCTCAATGAGTAAAAAGACAAACTATATCATGGATTTTAAAATCTTTCCTAGATTACAAAGGACTGTTTCTACTGAACAGTTTCCACTGAATTCAATCTTCAAGTTCAAACATCTCATATGCTTCTTACAGTCAATGAAGTGCTACCAACAAAACTGTACTGAACTTAATTTTCCTTTTATACTGCAGTTCAGATACACTGTGATTTGGCTCAGGTTCTTTCAGATTTCTCTAATCTAATTAAAAACCCATCTCTGCCTAGAACTGATTCAAACATGGCAAAGTGATGGCTACACTCTGTTCTAATGACATTCAAGGTTACAGTCATATAAATCTTCGGATCAAATAGCCTCAAAAAAGTAAAAATCTTCAGCCAAATCAGTAATGAATTTCTAAGAAGACAAGGGAGTTACTTTTCCTGTAGAAAGATTGTGCTACTTTTGCCATTTATATTCATCTATAAACAGCAATTTCTTTGTGTCAAAAGACAAACAGCTAGATAGAAAGAGTGCTTATGCCATCAAAACCCATATGTTAAAATATAACATTCTTTTAGTAATTCTATAATTCTACTCTTCCAGTAAGGCTTCTGAAAACTCCATTATGCACTGAGAAAAAAACAAGTGAAAGAAAAGCTTTTGTTTCATATATTGTTGCACATTTCCTGGTTCACAGACTCACTTCAGATGCTGTAGCTCACTTGAAACCTTGAAGGTAAATAAAAACCTTAATTCCTTCAAAGGATGGAGGCAGGACTGTCCATAGTCATTCTGACAGTGAGTGACACTGGTATATAATCAATTCCTCACTGGGGTTTGGTCAGACAGGTGAACATGACACAGGTAAAGGCCCTGTAGGCCACTGTCAGGTAGCACAAAACCTGACAAACCCAAACCTGGGCTTCCTTCTGGCAGGCAGAAAGCCCAGTCTCTTGTTCAGTGCTCCTGGATACAAACCAGCATTCACCTGCACATACACAGAACCACAGTCCCATTCTTCCTGCCTAGGGCAAATCTGGGAGGTATTTCAGATCTGAAGGAAAATAAGAGAAACTAAAGAAATGACTGCCATGGGCATAAGCTGTGTGATTTACCACATCTGTGCATGAGCAACTAATGAATCTAATGGGTGTCCTAGCAGTTCATGTTTGAGTCCCCAATTAGCTCCCATGTGAGCACACCACTAGGTCTTGCATAAGTGCTTAATTAGTTCATGGGCACCCTCAGTTAAAAACCACCTGGCAGGGTCCAGGCAGGCTGTCACAGGTGTGTCACCACAGCTCTGACAGCGGGGTCAGAGCGGCACTGCGTGCCAGAACCGCTGCCTGCCCCAGCTGCACATGAGCTCAGCAACAGCCAGCAAGGCAATCATCTCAGGGAATGAGGGAAAACAGCCCAGGAGATGCTTGAGAAAATACATGGCAGGAGAAACTGCTGGAAACATGCAAGTGGAGCTGCAGAAGTGGGATCCTTTTCTTTTTCAGTTTTGAAAACTAGTTACTCCAGATGAGGGGGAACAGCTGTGGACTGCAGGTCTCCTCCACCTCAGTTATTTTCTGAACCTGCCCCAGCCTGTTTCACTCCCTCATTCTCTCTCATACTGACACAATCTTTCTGATGAAAACTAAAAATAAATGTTTCAGTCTTGCTTCTGCTCTCTCCCACTACCAGCCAGGTGGACTGTGAGTTAGGATTGCTACCATGGTGGTCACGCTCCAGCATTCAGTGTGACAATAAACTTAATGCTTTTTGGAAGACAAATACTGCAGATGTAATGCTACAGATAAATGCTTGATAGCACACAAAATGCTCTAGGAGGAAACTGTTTTCTAGCATAAATTTGAAATTGGTTTTGTTGCATTCCTTCCCTCTACACCAGCATCACGTAAAATGTAACTATAAAAATTTTAGCCGTGATAAAGAAAAAACTCCTAATCTCAGTCACACAGTAAGTGCACACACATATTTAAATACGTACACACACACTTAAATGCTTCCAGTCTTTTTTCACAAAGCACAAGCACAACATAATATATACATTAGTCAGCCAGCACAGGGTAACTTCTACAAAATCATAATTCACAACAATTTAAGAAGGTTTTGGTGTTTCCCTTATAAAGCTGCACAAACAAAACCTGAAGAGCACCAACAGCTGAGTGTTTCAGAAATGCAATTATCCCCCATGCAGGGATTGCAAACAGGCTGCAGCCTCTCATTTCAGCCCATGGGCTCTGCAATGTGCTACCAAATACTTAACCACTGGCTGCCCATGTGCTCTTATTGGGAGATCTCTCTGGTGTGCTAATTAGTTCAGAATGTAGCTGCCAAAATAAAATGACATAAAAGAGACTAATGCATCATAAATATCCCACCTGAGTAAAATAAGAAAACATCTGTTAAAGACCTTTAAACATTTGTTTAATTGGGGGGCGGGGGGAACTGCAATGGATAAAAAGAAAAAAGCAAAAAGACAAAAAGCAGGGAATAAATGTCCATTTCTTCCTCTTTTCTAGAGTTGGGTTGATTCATTGTGGTAGGTGGCTTCTTTTTTTTTTATGTGGCTGGTCCAAATATGGGCTTACTTGCACACATTACCAAAAACTGGGCCTGAACTTTTGGTGAAAAAGGGTGCTATTTTTCCCTGATCTTCATCACCCATGCTCATCAAGAGTGGAGAAAAGTTTCTCACCTCAGCATATAAGGGTAAAAAACCCCCAAGAATCTTAAAAGCTCGCTGTGCTGGCTGCACTGCCAGGAGTACAGATGTCCATCAGTGCTTACTCATCCACCCTGAGAGTGGATCCTCCATCCCAAACTGCTGCTCTCTGGAACAGCTTATCCTCAGGTGCAACTGGGGAGCTTTAACCATTAGAAAAATAAGCCCAGCACAATTAGCAGGCTCAGGGTCACAACTGGCAAAGCATCCAGGACCCAGCCAGATGCTGACATGCAACGAGTTCCTGAGGAATTCTAACATTTCTAATTTTCTAAAGGCAGATTACTTGAAAGTATCCAGTAAGCACTTCTGATCTCAAGGGCTTTGCAGCATTTTTTGTTTGTTATGGAAGAGCTGCAGCACTGAGGAGGCTGTCGTTTAAAGGTGGCTGAAATGCTCCCTGCCAGTAGCAGTCCCAATCTAGGGAAGAACATTACATTGTTAATGCAAAAGAATAAAATATTACAATCCAAGTCTTCCTCGATATACAGTAAGCTGAATTAATGACAAATGTTTCTCTTGGGTAATGTTCAATCTGTTAAACATGGTCTTGTTTCTCTCCCTGAAACATCCTCAAACATTGATTTGAAGTGAGCCATTTCTATGGAAAAAAATACTCAACATTAAAAATTTTGTGGCAGTTTGTTACTCAGACATCCTGAAAAGAGTATGTATTGCAGGGAAAACAGTCCTGACTCAGGGAATTTTTCCTTATTTTATTCTTATTTAACAGAGTAAGTTAAAAAAAGAAGACATACTACAGTTTTACTATATGCTAATTGAAAATTAAGAATCATCAGGGTCCTACAAGAAGTCATGTGTATTTGAGTACTGACTTTCAGAGCTCCTGAGGATGAAAGCAAACAGCATTATACAAGCTTATATTGGGCATATCTTGCATAGAACTAGCCTGATTTGGTTTGATTTTTACTTTGGCCAGGCTTACAGTTTGTTTTTAAACACTGTTATCTTTTAATTATTTTGTTATCAATACTGGCATGCAGCCCAGGTGATGGGCACTGTTGATATTTTCCCATTTTCTCCATCTACTTTAGGCTGTCGACTAACAGAAGTATGAAAACATTTCCCTATTAGCCAAAATTCATTACTGCTGTTTAAAAATAGTTCGATGCACTCAAGGCATAGTGATGCATACCCACACCTACCAAGCTGATGGCATATTTTTAAACTCATTAATGGAAACATGACAATTAGCAGAATTACTGGGAAGTTATTAAGGATCAATGGATTCATTTGCTGGGAGGAAATAAGAAAATAATTCCAGTTCTGATAATGCTTTTAAAATAATCATATTCTCATAGGAATGTATTCATTTACAGCAACAGTTTGGAAGCAATGGGATTTCTGACAAACACTGTGCTCTGCTGGGTTTTGATTACTAATGGTTACAACTGCTTGCAAAGAAGTGCACACCACCTTCAAGAGATAAGAGAGAGAAAATGGCACGAGGGGAAAAGGCTACGAAAGCTCTTCCCTCTGAAAGCAAAGTCAGTGCTAGGAACAGCTAATTACAAAATTGTCACGACACAGCCCGAGCTCCTGGGCCGCCAAAGTTACACAGAACACACCCAGGAGAAATAAGGGGAAGAATTTCTAACAAAGATACGCCTGCAGTGAACAAGTCTAAGAGGAATTGTAAACCTACAAGGAGAGATCCCGAACAAAAGCTGCTGCTGCTTTGTGTTTGGGACTGGGGCAGGCCCTGCCAAAGGTGCACATTTCTCGTTGTCTAAATGCAGGCTGTGCTAATTACCACAGGCTGCACTCTCAATGCAGGCTGTGCTAATTACCACAGGCTGCACTCTCAATACAGGCTGTGCTAATTACCACAGCCTGCACACAGGATGGGCCCACACGGGCTCCAGAGAGCCCAGCACCCTGTGGCACCCTGGCAGGGACCCTGAGCAATGTCCCCATGCTGCAGAGTCCCACTGAGAAAGGACAAATGGCTTTGATTCAGAAGAAAGAGAGACTTTGTTACATGAATCTGGCTAAAGAAACAAACAGCTCTTTTGAACCTGCACTGTGCAGCCCTAAACCATTGCAGCTTTTGGGCTCACCAACAGCAGAACACCTTTCAAATTCACATTTTTGGCACCACAAACTGCTGATAGCTTTGTCATCTGTCTCAATAATTATTGTACCAAAGAAGCAAACTCTGTGAGCTAGAGAATATTTTCCCATAATGTTTTCTCATGTGTTGTTTATACTATATATTTTACCACTTGCAGCATTATTAGAGGCCTCAACAATCATTTGGTAGTGTCTGCAACATAATTGAATAGAGTTTTATTATCCCAGTGAGTAGGAATAAATATTTAATTCTTATGTACCACATGACAGTGGGAATTGCTTCAGCCAATAAATCTTTTTGTTATTCTACTTTTGCACTTTGTGTTGAGACAGAAGTGCTTGTACAAAACCTCCTCAGTTACTTCAATGAAAATAAAATATTTGGCATGTCATTTTCATTTAAAACTTTGCCTCTTCTTTCTATGTATAAAACCAACAAAATTTTTTGTGTGTTTTATCCTTTTAAATGAATCCTAGAAAATAGAAATTTAAATCAACAAAAGGAAAGGAGAAAAAGAAGCAATAAAAAAACAGTGGAATAAACACACATCAGTTTAACCCTGTGCTTCCCAAGACTCATATTCCTTTCACTTCCCAGGTGAGCAAAAGTGGCATCAAAAGGACAAACACTTTCCCCTAAATCTATGCTTTTATGAAAGCTTCAATAAAGCAAAATAATAATAAACCTCAGATCAGTCAGAGTTTCAGAAAACTACCAGGCATTTTAACGTGCTGAACACAATGTTATCTGTTGGTGTTTCAAGACAATGCATAATTTGGCAGAAATGTGGTGGAGTTTTTTATGCTAAGAAACAACAAAAAAATTACCATGAGGGATACTGAGACTTTATTTAGCTGCAGCAACATTCTATCTCCAGTGGGAACTTACCTTCACAAAGAAAGTAGGGACTTGAGAATAGATGAGCTCGGGATTTTGTTTTTTAAAAAATTAAAAATTCTGTACCTAAAGAAAAGGAGGGTAGAGAATTTCCTCTCAATGTGTACAAGCAAAAATAAGTGTCCCATAAATGTTATAGGAGTCCTAATTTTAGTAGAAAAAAAAATTAAAAATAGGATGGTAGAAAGTTTTAGAGAGTTCTATTATTTTAAGTCTGTGTAAACTGAAGAAATTCACCAGGTCTTTTGATATGCTAACAACCAGATTTCCTCTGCCAGATGGGGGTGTCCAGAGAGACTTAGTCCCCACTGTTATTGTTTATACAACAAATTATTGTTCTGTTGTCCCAGGGAATATGATAGTGGGAGTTCAAGGTAAAGCCTAATCTAGATGGAACTTCTCACAAAATTAACAGCTCTAATTTGTTTATGTTCAAACCCAACATGGAATCAGAATAAGTGCTCTTATAATTCAACTCAGAATTTCACAGCAGTGCTTACAGTGCTTTTTGACCAGCAGAAAAGATGAGCTGCTTTGCCTGTGTTTTGGTTTTTGGGGGTTTATTTTTGTTTGTTTTCCTGTTGCTTTTTTGTTTTTTTCTTTCCAATTCAGTGAGCAAACAGAATGGATTTACCAGTCTTTTTTCAGAAGAAAGGTGAAAGTACGATGATCTGCAGATAGACAAAATGGGGCAGGGTGCTAAAAATCACCAATCAAATTGAACTGTATTGTATCTTATAATTCTCATTAAAAACTAAAAATATAACAAAACTGCATCACTGATACTTAAATACCTAAGATTTCTAAGAAAAAACAAAGTTTTACTTCTTTTCCAATGAATTATAGGAAACCCAGGATTACAGAAGAAAAGCAGTGAAATACAGCTCTTCTGACAGGATAAACTGTTCCCCAGTATGTTGGGTGCCAGGGAAGCTCTTCCTTCCCCATCAGTTATGTACAGGATGCACATCAGGGTGCATTTTTGTACCCCAACTTAGCCACTGTGGAGGTGCAAAAAGAGCACCTAAAAAACTTTAGTTAGTGTAGTTGGGATCCAATCCACACCAGAAGAATAAAAATCTGACAAGGCAAAATGACTCTCTGGAAGTTTGACTTGGAAATAGTCTGTTTTCCCTTGCCCCATGCTATCTGGGATCTCTAGAGTTAATTTTATGGACTCATCTACGTGTGCAATATTTTTAAAATGTGTACTTACTAGTAGTCTCAACAGGTCATCCAAAAAGTGATGGAACAAGGACTACAAAACGCAGGACTTGAGCAGATTAACCTTCATGAGCTAAACAATATCTGAGAGACTTGTACTTTTATATAGACCATATTAATTTGGGCAGAGAACTTCATTCCACAACACTGTCAACCCAACAGCACTTTTATGGGCAAGATTCACTCTGTATTCACTCTGCAAAATACATCAAGGAGATGGATTGCTTTTGTTTTACTTTAGCAAGGGGAAAAAGAGCTGAGCAATAACTGAGTTATACCGATTATTAACGTGAGCGTAAGAGAGCACAATGAAGACAAAGGAAGCACATCTCCATCCAATTTGCTGTATGCTAAAACTGCTATCACTTTGCTGAATGAAGTACAGAAACACCAAGTTGTAAAAGCAGGAACTTGGTCAAAGTTGTCTTTATAGTTTCATATAAACTAAATGGTAGCATTCAGTACTTTGGATAGCACTAGGAGCCACTTTGCAAAGTTACTTTCCTTGTACTGTACATTTTTCTTCTAAATAAATGGTCACTATATAATGGCTGTCTACTCACACATTACCTCTCACTGTTCCCAAGATAACAAGCTGTAATAATTGTGGGGAAACCCAAACTCATGGTTGATTCTAGGATAGCACTGTAAAGCAGCAACAGGCCATAACAGCATTTAAACTGTTGTCTTCTGCACTCCTGTCACCCTGGCACAATATCCATCTTGGTATAAACTTTAAAAACTCATTAAATTCTTTCAACTCACTTCAATATTTACAAAAGTTTATTTTTTTTCCTGAAAGGTCAGCATTATTTTATGGAAAATGCAGACAGACCTTATACTTCACTAATTTTTCCTTCCCTTTCTCCCACTCGACATTTTCACAGTACAGGAATCTATCGGTGTCACTTTTCTTTCTGTGTCTTTCCAAGACATGATGATATCTAGAAAATTCCTCATTCTAAACAGTGGCTTTGTTTCTCCATAAGCAGAGAAGCAAATAACTTTCTCCATAAACAGAGAACCAATAACCTTTCCAACTCTTACAGACGGTTCTGCACTCCTTGTTAAGGCCAAAACCAGTAGTGAAACATCACAGCTGGGGCAGATCTTTGCAGGTTTTTGGTCTGAGGTCACCAACAGTGGCTGAATCATGAGGCAAAAAAAGCCTGCTGATCTCATACAGAACACAGGCCCTTACTCATAGCTCTCAGTTGTTCTGAGCCTGCTTAAAGTAACCTTTTCAAACCTCCAAGTGTACTTCAAACCTAAAATTCACCTAAAGAGAATATTGAAATCTCCAAGCAATTTTGTTTTCAACTGGAAAACTTTTTGTTCTACTTCTTCAGTTCCTCTGTATTTTTTTTACTTCTACTTCCCCCCCCACCCCACCTTGTCCAAATCATCAATCTCACTTGTTACAGCTGCTCTGTAGTGTTTGGGATGGGCAGGGGTAACACATCAGTGGCAAGCAGCTAAACCTCAGCTCTGATCAGTGCAATCAGATATATGGAAATTGTTTGACACACTTCCTCCACATGTGGGCTCAGGCTTTAAAACAAGCACTAAAATGTCTGAATTTGTAACGGGAACAAGTCTGAGAGCCTTCTGATGCCACATGCCCTGCTCACAGGGTTGACTGAACCACATTTTACTTGTTTGAGAAGCTCCTCCATGATCTTTCCAAATAGACTAAAGTGAGTGAAAGTGTTGGAGTCCAAACGTGAAGATTTAGGCACCAGTGTCATGTTTGGCTTTTTCTCTTGTGACATCTGCACTGCCCTTCTGTGTTATGAATTTTATCAAAGTCCTATAGCACAACTCTGTACCTTTATAGATGTGCAACATCCCAAGGCAGTCACCATCGGGTGATGCAGGGCAGAGACAAAGGAGCTGACAAAATGCTGCTTGTGAACTAAACACAGTGACCTGGGGTGGATGTGACACAGAAATTCTCTCTTTCTCTTTTGCAGCCATGCCTATTTCCCACTGTAATAATTAGGATAACACAAATAAGTAATTTGCTTCTATCAAATAGTGATTTACCAGAAAAAAAAAGTACTTGTTTACAAGGAGAAATGAATCTCTAAGATTTTCTCTATACTTTGCACTGGGGATAAGTGACAAAAATGGAAGCTGTACAGAGACCAAATTGTTTCATAAGAAAGAGAAATTGAACTGAAATTTGAAAATAACCATTATTTGAAAAGAGAAAAGGAAGCCTAATGAAATAACATTACACAACTGAATTTGATTCTTTCAAAACCACCAAAAAAGATAGATTGATTCCCATTTATAATTTAGATTTCCTGTAACCATGCCAGAAGATGTCAAAATCTATTACAGCTGATGTCTGCCTCTTATCATACATCACGTTCTAACATTCAGCTTTATACATTTTCTCACAGTAGAACAGAATTTTAAAGACACATCTCTGCACATATGTACACAAATGACAAACTAATGGAAAACAATGAGTGTCTAGTATTGCAAAAAGGATGAGCTGGGTATCTGAACTTCCAGGATCAGCAGAGTTCCTGTTTGCTGCATGAAGAGAAGCAAGAGTGAGAAAAGCAGAACCTCTGACTCCATTCCTCAGGCTCTCTGTAGAGCCAAGAGCACAGGCATCAGCTGGGGTCTGATTTCACTGCATTGGTCTCCAAATTCACAGCTGGGGTTAATCTAAAGCTAACCAGCCCAGTGAGACCCAAAGGGCTGATATGTGCTGCATTTCATCCAGTTTAACTCGAAAGGCAGCAAGAGCCATGAGTGCTGAATGAAGCTCTCACCAGTCTGGGAGTTTCCTCAGACTGACCTGCAAGGGGCATCGAGCCCTCATCCCCCAGCTTTCCCTTTGCAGCCAAGGTCCTCCTGTTGCTCATTCCAAATCCAGCAGAGGCTGTGATTCCTACAAACAGAGCCAGTTCTGCCCACTGGAACCAGTAAGTCACAGAATCAACCATCTCTCACAAGCAGCAAACAGACAGACACAAAATTTGCTTTTCCAAAAGTGCTCCACTCAGGTTCGTTTCCCACCTCTCCCTAAAGCCTTTCAGTGTTGCACTTTAACCAGCAGTGTTACGAAGAAAATAAGCAATTCTTTTCAACATATAGAAAGTATATCTTCAACAAGTGACATCCTCAACAATGAAATAATCTATCATTAATTTAAGAACTCTGCTTCATAAACTGCTCTCCAGCTGCAAATTTCTTCCTCAAAAAATTCATTACTCAAGTGATCAACTTCTCAGAGATATTTTAGCAAGCAGTTGTAATCTCAGTAACATAATATAACAAAGTATTTTGTGGTCACAATTTACACACACTTTTTAGGAAGCATTAGAAAGGCAAATTATTAAACTTTGAAAAAAGACTCTAAATGATCTTAGACCTAAACACAGAACTATTATAAAACCCAAGACACACTCAGGGAGTTCAATAAGCCATTTATAGTCCTTCAGAACAAATATGACACTTATTTTCATTTTAAGGCTGTATGACAACTTAAAGCTAAATACAAAGCCACCTATCATCCTATTAGTGCTTATTTAAAAAAAAGCAAACAAAAGAGGAAAACAGCCCAACAACCAAAATCAAGTGTCTCTAAATGACTTCAAACAATCTTTCTTTTACCCCCATTTCTCAACAGCCAAGTATAGAACAGTGCAAGGGACGGGTTTGATGCACAAGAGCACTTCACAGTACCAGCCAAAATCTGATAGTGGGAGATGCTACTGTGATTTATAAACTGTTATTAAAACTGTTACAGATTTATAAACTGTCCAGAACCTCTGAGAATGGTAAACTCTGAAGTAGCATATAAACATTGTGGCTATGATGTTTTACATAAAGACATCCCAAAATATTTCAAAAGCTCTTTCCTTCAGCACTGCTTATATTTCTCTGCAGCTCTGTAGCTCATGGTAAACTCTATCAGTTTAACAAAAAAGGTGGCAGTGCATTTACAGTCTGTTACTGAACTAAATTAGGAAAAGGCATTCATTTTCAGGACACATCCTTCTAGCAAAATTCCACAGCATTACAAAGTAGAATCCGTGTGTAAAATCTTGTTTTGAACTAAATCACCATCTCTCAGGTCAGTACATACAATAGATAAGCCCCTATTTGATATCTCCTACACCAAAGACAAGCAGATATCCTTCTTTTTTTTATTATTCAATTACTTGACTGTTACATCCTCTCCAGCCTGTTTTCACCTTCTGATTCTGCAGCGTCTGGGCTGCAAGAGCAGAAGGATTTCTGTTTGTCACTGACCCAGAGTTTGCCTGATCAGCTCCAGCAGACACAGTGCTGCAGGTAACAAAAACACCTCAAGCTCATCTTATAGGGCTTGAGCTTAGAGTAGGAACTGAACTGCATAGCATAGTTACTCAAATTTATCTCACAGCTTTGCTTCAGACAGCAAAAGCCAAACTGAATTCAGATTTAATTTTAAAATATCAAAATTATTCAACATTTGGCCTTGTCACTTTCATTCATATGTACAAAAAAAAAAAAATCCCTAAAAAAGTGACTGCCTTGCCCTCTCCATGATGCACACACTGTATATTTCCTGGTGAGAAAGGAAAATATGGGAAAAAAAAAAAAAAGCAGCACAACAGGTTTGGAAGAAAGTCATAATTCAGAGGAAATGACAGAATACTATTAAGAAAGTACTACTGAAGTATTCTAAACACTAAAGGAACTTACAGACTACCAAGAAGAAGTTTTCCTACTGGCAAATGAACTTAGCAAGTGTGATGGTAGAAAAAAAGGAAACGTGAGCAAGAATCAGAATTACTAAAGGATCAAATAAATAGAATTTATCTGTATGTTCTAATTTTGACTAGGCAAGTTTATACTTCCTTCCTCTGAAATTTTAGAAAATATAGTTAATTGTTTTTTCAAGAAACTCTGTGTAAAACTTTCAATAAGAATTAATCAGCTTATTTGCTACGGCCTCTTCAGCTGGTCAGTGATGCCAGAGAACCACTCCAGTTCTGACAAGCAAACCTCCCACCCCATAAAGATCATTAATCCTTATGGGTTAAAACACTCTGAAAGTGTGTTTCAGCTAAGAATTATTTTTTCGAAGCCAAGATTTCTTTACACTATTTGAAAACTAAAGATTTGGAGTACATTTGAATTCCTATCTTCCTTTTGTGAGTGCCGCTTAAAGAAAGAACACAGAAGAGACTGCAAAGTTCTTTAAAAGGGGTGGCAAATGTAGAAATTCCCAGTTAGTGCTGTAAATACTGTGGGGGGAAATGCAGTTGAGAGCATTATTTATGACAAAGTTTAGATACCAGCTACAAGCCATTTTCAGAAGCTGTTCTTATCTATATATCACACCTTGATGCTCAAGTTCTTACAGCTGGATATTTATGAAGGCAATTTGAGTGGTGCCTTGAATAATAACAGCGAGGGAAGAGTGCTCTGATAGAAGAACCCCTTTAACCAACTGCATTTGTCACAGGAGCAACACAGTGATTTAACGTAATCAGCCTTAAATGACATTGTTCCCACAGTATATGTAAATAAACCAGGCCATTAATTCAGATTTTCAGTAATAGACAGCTGCATTTGGTTTAAAAAAAAGCACAGTCTAAAAAGATATTCATATTGTGTTTTCCCAATGCAGCAATACAAAATTATCCAGTTAAAAATATCCTGGCATACATCTGAAATGAACCTTTAATACCAACAGCAAAATCCCCGTCTCAGCAGTGATGATTTATCAGATATTGCATCTACTTGTATCATTTACATAATTAATAAGGTTTTCTAAAAGCATGTTCTGCTAATTAAAAAAAAAAAAACAAAACAGCAAAAAACATATGCTGGTGACTTTCTTCCTTTAGCTTTTTATCATTTAGAAAATAAAACATGATGAAAATCTTAAATCACAAATAAACATTTGTTTTAGATTTTCAAATCATCAGTCAACACAGACTCAGCGATTCAATAGGTAATTAAAACCAGGTAGCATCTTCTTTTTTTATTTTTTTTTTTTTTTTGCATTTTGCTCTGAGTAGACAGGACTACAACTGTGACTTCAGGGAGGCAG
>JAWWMU010000041.1:3788928-3809620 GCA_035048155.1 Cinnycerthia olivascens | reverse complement strand
GGAAGGGCCAGGAGCAGGAGCTGTAGCAGTGATTCCAGCCCAGGGAAGGGCCAGGAGCAGGAGCTGTAGCAGTGATTCCAGCCCAGGGAAGGGCCAGGAGCAGGAGCTGTAGCAGTGATTCCAGCCTGGCCAGGCTGGGCTCAGAGCAGGATCAATGCCCAGCTAATGAGCTCTGCCAGGTGAGAGGGGCTGCAGCCACCAAAGAAACCACCCAGCTGCTTCAGCAGCCAAGTAAAACTCTGCAACTCATCTTTAAGTTTTATTTATCTTACAGGGATATGAGTACAGGCTTAAAGCTGCGTGGCTTTATGCATATGCAATGCCTGAGTATAATTCTAAATTCTGGATTATAAACTGTTCCTGTGCTAAGGTGAGGAGGTGCTTGAAGTAGAGTTCTTGACTAGAAAAAGGAAAATCATTTCACAATAAATCATTTCCTAACTTAGCTCAATTCACAGAATCATGCTGTAAAATCAAAACAATGCCCCTCACATCCTGAGCCATCATGTTTATTTTTGCTTCAAGATTTTTTTTATCAAAAGTGTTGGCACACTCAAAGTTGTTTTAACTTTGAGCTCAACCTCAAACTGGGATTTGAAAGTCAAACTGGATTATTTTTACCCATCACTGATTGTACTATTTTTATTTTTTCCTTAGTTGTATTTGCTCCCTGGTGAAAACCCCATTTCTTCAGACAAACTAGCACAACTAGAATTGTAACTGGAGTGATTTCCTTTAATTGGCTCTCTCTTACACAATTAACTAGAGCACAGAAAGAATCTGTGAACAGGTAATTGTTTATATTACTAAATGTGTATTTTAATACTGAACTAAACTTTAAAAAATGATGAATTATCTGCTTTAGATATTTTCAAATAAAAGAGTGATGCCCTTCTGGAATATTTGTGTTATACCAACTTAGATTATTGCAGCACATGTGACAGTAACAAAGCCAAGCATAAGGAATGTTTTTTACTTTAAATTATACCTCTGTAACGAATTAACACAATTTCCTTTTGCTAAGCCTAGGGTCTAACAGAGACCCTGCTTTAGAGATTATTTCTTTTTTGCTGTAGATGTTGTTTAAAAGGCAGGCACTCTTGTTTCTTGAAAAAAAAGTAGGAAGCAATTTCTTTGATTGTTCTCCAAGTCATTTTCTTGCCTGCCAACATTTAAGACAGGATATTTTCTTAGACCTTCTTTTTCCTCTGGCCTCAATCTTATATCTGTGTACTTACCCACGCAGAGTCTCCTCATCTTTCCTATTTTTCTTACTCTTTTTCTTCCAGTCTGAAAAACCCAATCCATGCCCAGATTTGAAGGCTGTGGTTTGGCAGTAATGTATCAAATGAATTTATAATCCCTAAACTCTTACAAACATCAGAGCAAAGCACGAGGTAACCTCAGTGGTGTGAGCTAATAATTTTCATCTTAAACTCCAACCATTTGGACACTATTTCCTCCCAGTTTACTCCACCAGAGATATGATTTCTTCTACACCTGACTGCTTCTAGTGCAGTAGATCATCTTCCATTCTGAACCAAGAAAACAGAGTGGCCACCCACCAGCTGCCAGGCACTGGCATTATCATTCTTCTGAAGCAAGAGGAGACTTCGAACTACACCAAGGAAACCCCAACACTTTCCATGTATCAGTATTTACCAGAAAGTCTGTTACCAGTTGTTATTCATTTATCCTAATGATCACTAAACTAATCTATCACACTGCTGGAAACAAAATGTACAAATTGCAGTTCATGTTCCCTTACTTTTAAGAGCCTAAAATAGTTTATATTTTATTTGGTAAGGTTAGAGACAGGCAAATATTTATTCTTAATTATTTGTTAATCTCCAGAGAGCTCTTAAGGAGAATCTTTGTGCAGAAGATCTTTCCTTATGAGTTCTCATTCAACTAGATTTTCATATATCAGGATCTGAGTCAACTCCTCATATCAGGACTCGAATTCCATGAATTCCTGGTTCCCAGTGCTGCAGGTTACTGCTCCACCACAGATTTCTCAGCCCAAGTGGCAGCTTGGTTAACACCAAAGAGTAACAAAATCGGCCACATTCAGCAAGGATGCTCAGTAACAGAGCTTCAGCAGCTCAATAACAAATATCAGAGACCATTAATTCACTTATAAATATTTCAGGCAAGGACTGGTTTCTAATGACATTGAGAGACCAAGCAGTTTGAAGTTTGGAAGTGAGTGGAATGCTGGCAGTATATAAGGCTGCCTGATACCTGTGTGATTTCTGTGTGCACCAAGTAACAACTCCATTTGACACTGTGGGGCACCAAACATAAACCACACTCCTCAGCATTTCTTTATTCAAAGGGTAAATCTCAAACTTCTCACTGTGTCTTTCCTTTCAATTCAAAGGAAACTGGGAAAGACAAATGAATAAATAATGTAGTGACAGGAGACATAGTTAAAAATGATAACCTTATAGTTTAGGATTATCTGTTAAATAGTGAAAGACAGATATTACTTGTGACATCTGAGTTGGGGTTTTACTCTTAAAAGACTTAACAAATAGAGATGAGAGAATCTGGAGTTTCACAGAATGTTAAAACATGTCAGCCTCCTACACAATTTAATTACTTGCTTACATTGCTTTGTAGCCAACAAACAAATAGCATTTCTCAAATATTAAGTAAATTGGATCAAAATAGCTCTTCTGGTCAATAAATTTCACCTTTCTTTAATTCAAAGCTAATGAAGTCTTTAAAGACAATGCAAGCTGTGTGATGTACTTTGGAAACCTGAAATTTAATATTCAAATGACACCCATCTCTCTAGAAGGCCTGTTCAGAGAAAGCAGTGGTCCCCTTACACAGGGAGACTGTACTGTGCATTTCTCTGCTAGGGACAAACTGTACACTTGAGCCTGCCACTGATTTGGGTGAAAAAACAGTTCCTTAACTTAGACAAGACTTAGAATCAGAACTGGAAAATAGTCTCAGACTTCCAGAGATCAGCCTCTGAATCATACAATCTCTTTTCCTTTTCCCTCCTGTTGCTTCACTTTTGGAGCTTTTTCCTGCAGTAAGGCTTTGTGATTTTTTTTTTTAATTACTTTTTTTAAGAATGTCTTAAAACCCCAAGAAACCTTATATATACATATATACGTATAAACATTTATATATAAAATAATCGCAACAAGGGCCATTTTATCCATTCTCCAACAAACAGCAGTACTGAAGACACTGTCATGTATCAATCTCTAATTTGAATCTCAAGTTTCACAGAGAAATCCATCATTATTGCTGCGATGTAGAGTACACAGCTTTACTTATTTATGATCCTCCCTGGAAAAACTACACCAGCTGCAGACACAATAACTTCTGCTGGCAGCAAATACCTCACTATTGGTGCACAGTTCACCTTGGTGATTCACAGACCCTTATTAGCTCCTGCAAAGTTAGCAAAAATCACTTGTTACCTGTTACTGCCAGGATGAGAAGCAAATTACATAACTGCTAAAAAAAACCACACAAAAATCCCTTAAAACAAATGAAAGAACTCTCCTAAAACATATACGGCCAAAATTAAATAGGAGAGGACAGTTTGATAACAGAATTAAATAGGAGAGCCATTTTTATAACAAATGTGGGTAATTCCTGCCATGGCAGGGACACCTTCCACTATCCCAGGGTGCTCCAAGCCCTGCCCAACTTGGCCTTCCAGGGATGGGGCAGCCACAACTGCTCAGGGCCTCAGCAGAACTGATTAATTCAGTTGCAGTGGTGATATAGAAGTTCATAAACTTATATATATACATACACATACACACACATTCCTGCATCTCTACACTTCCAGCTCTCAGTGCTCACATATTTTCTGCGATGCTGCTTTTGCAACATTTTGGTTTCTTACACTGGGTCTCTCTTCATGTAAATACAAACAGCTTCAAAAACAAAGCAGATTTAATAATTGAAAAAGTTGATGGGCAAGCATGAAGTTTTTAATAAGTGTGCTGCTGTTAGTGCCACATCATCCACACACACCACAGAAATGTGCAGAGACTAAACATATTGTTGATGGGAGAGAAAACATTAAAATATTCAACCGCTTGAATGTATTCATACATGTATTTCCTCAGAATCATATTCTCACCCTGACCTTCATCTTGAACTCAAATCTACATTGAAATTTAAAGGAAAATTATCTTTTGAAACATTAGAAAAGTGAAAGTCCACAAATGTTATGTGGGCCATTTTAGAAAACAGTGTCTATAGTAGTGAATAAAGTAGAAGAAATGTTGGGGGGAGGAAGTAGCTCAAAATTAGTTTCTTTTAGAAGTAAAAAAATACTAGATTTTGCAATATTTGAAATATTTTCATTTGACTGTGATTTTTACAAAATCACAGAATCAACAAGGTTGGAAAAGACCTTGGAGACTTTCAAGTCCAACCTGTGACCTAACATCACCTTATCAACTAAACCATGCCACTCCCAGTGTTTGTCATTAAACACCAATTTCTCAGCATTGGCAGAAGCATTTTAAAATATAATTCCATTAAAAATAGGTTTTGTATTTGACTTTCAAAATACGCCTGAGAAGGCATCTGTTAAAATTTATACTATAAGTTCAGCACTAATTTCCACAAATAAAAAATCCTGTAGTTAAGCAATTGCGGTTGTAAAAAAAATATTTCACACCTGCAACTCAATCAATTCATAAGAAGCCCGCTCATCTGAGAACAGGAGGTGGAGCATAAGGGGGATAAGGACACAGAATATGCTCATAAAGATCTCTGCTACTTTTAATCCGATGAATTTGCAGGAGCCAAAGCCACGGGAGGTTTCACGGAGAGGCTGTATCGTGTCTGTGAAAAGGCTTTTTCTTCCCTGCTGTCTCCTGGCAGCTTCTGAACTTCAGTGGTACCAAGGAGGGGGAAGACAGCGACTATCCCAACAGTTAAAGTAAAGTAAGCATATCAAAATACACGCAATGGGCTGATTAGTTTAGTTTTGACAGGCTGCTAAACGGTAACTCCGAGTGAAGAGCTGCAAACATTGCACAATTAATTACCTTGCTATGCACTGCCTGAGCTGGAGCCTGCAGAGGAACTGCTGACAGCACAAAATTCGCATTCCAGTGCTTCTCCCGCCTCTCCCAATTTACAGGAGAATAGGAAATCATGAACAATTGATACACTCTGTTAGCTCCTATCATGGAGGGTGAGCTCACATGAAGCCTTAGGGGTATCTTACACAGTTTAATGCTGAAAATAAAAGGTAATGTTCTTGGCAAAGAGCTGGGGGGATTAAATTTGGAAGGCTTGAAGCAGCTTTGAATTGTAGTCAATAAAAAAGAACCAAATAGTAATTTTGTAATTTAACTGTGCTGGTTATGCCCAATGAGTCAGACACTTGTGAAATAAACCATGTAAAGAGAAAAATGGCTTAACTCTTTCTGCAGTCGCCCTGTATTTACTCCCTTCTTTTTCCTGCCTTCCTCCCCCTGTTGTCCCCTTGGTCAAATAATACTCTATGCTTACTTTCTCCAGCTTATTCTCCTGGGACAGCTCATCATTCAAAGAGAAACTCTGCCTTTTTGAAATAGTTTTTGGGGTTCTTCTTCTTTTTAATTTGTTCTGTGCTGTGGACAACGATGACCGTGCTAGCAGAGCTTGTAAAGATAAATATCCAGACACTGCTCCGAGCAAATTAACTGGGTAGCTCAGAGTTCTATTCTATTGGAAACTCTACACCTGAGGTGACTCCCCTTCAGAACAGTGTCTTCCCTACACCTGATGTGTGAAGCCTAAATCAGCCGGGGTTAAAGAGGGTTCTCCATCACATAGTGCTCACCTCCCCTTGTTTCTGGTGAGCTTTACAGAGCTGACCTGGACAAAGGCCCCCAGGAATTCCTCCAGCTCTTTGGCCACCCTGGTGCTGAACTACACAGCCCTGGTGCTCCAGATGTTGGAAAATCATACAAAACTTCCAACGTTTTTGTAACTTTAGTCAGTCTTCTTCACCTTTGCCTGGGGGGAGGGAACTGAAGTTCTTTTTCAAAGGACTCAAGGTGTGATGAGCTGAACATCTCAACAGAGTGGGAGCAGCACAGAAGATACACAAAATAAAATGACCATCAATGACCATTAACCTTAAACATCACTCCTGGCATGGTCAGAGGCACCTGGTCTGAGAAAGAGGGATGAGAGAGCCACAGCATGAGGACCATGTTAGCATCAGAAGTGAAGGAATCCATAACCAAGAGGAAACCAAACAGAGAGAACTGTGTAAACTGGGACCAATGAATGTTGAACCAGCGAATTTCTATTTTGACTGTATAAAGCTTGGGAAAAATCTAGTAACATCTCTGTGTCATGGAATGATTTTCTCTGCACAACCCCAGCTATGGGTGGGTGAAATAATTTCTGTTGCACATCCTGGCCAGAATAAAATAATGCCTTGATTCTCTAACACTAAAACTGTTGGAGTGTTTTTGTTTTTCCCACAATTTCGGTGACACAGAGAGATTCATTCTGATCATCAGTAGGTTGGCAGAGGCTGAAGTCCCAAAGCCCCCAGGGTCTGAGTGAGCAGCCTGTGAGCTCAGAGATGCTCCTGAGTGCAGACACCAGGGCTGCTCCAGCCCAGCCCCAACTCCCTGCAGCAGGAACAGCAAAAGTCCCTCTGGTCCAGCAGCGAGGCAGCTCCATTGTCTGATCCCATCATTAATCCCTACACGAGCCATTTCCCTGCCACCACTTAAATTTAACACTTCTACAATTAAAACAGGAATTACTTTGGTTTCCATAATGCAACTACACAGAATAGACATTATTAACCACTTCTTTAATTGCAATAATTTTTATGATTTCCCAAATTACTGAACCATGAAATTTATTTTAAAGACTCCAAGCAGTTCTGAGTAGAAGTAAAACTATTTTTTTTAAAAAAAAGAAGTACCCTTATAATTATCTCATACTTGTAAATTATTCAGATTATGATTGCACTGATTTAATAAGGTCATAACCACACACAGACTCATTTAGAAAGTTATGGAACACTACAGAAAATTCACCACTGTTTCAGTGGTTGAAACACTGCCTTTCTAAACACAATCTTTACAGTCTAGACTTTTGGAAATTTCTTAAGAGTAACTTGACCTTGGTGGGAAAAAAAAAAAAAAAGTGTCTCAAAAGAGAAGAAATCTGTAAATAAAAGGTAGCCTAAAAAAAACTAAACCCAAAAACTCCTTCACATATGTTTTTACTGCTGAAATTCCTAACAATCAGCAGTTTTCTGGATTAAAAAAAAAAAAAAAATACATAAATGCATACAAACAAGATACATACAAGCACAATGTTCCAAAACCTCCCTGTTTTGGAAGGAAAGAGTTAAGACTTCAGAATTAACAATTCCCAGAATTTTCAACAGGGGCATCCTCAAATCTTCAGAAAACAAATTAAATGAAGCAATCATGATAGAAAAATAACTTCATCATCCTCAGTGCTCTCAATCTCGAGATATTCAACAACAAGATTTATCCATTCTGAGTACATCTTAATTCTCAAGGGGAAATTATCACCCCTGGTTCTGGAATCTAAAAAATACATTTAATTCTTATCGTCCATTCATGAAACTACATTTATAAAATGGTGTACACATACAAGAGACCAAGAAAGTTCCTTTTCTCTTCAGCTGATTATCTTCAGTACTGTTATTGCACTTAAAAGTGAAAGCAGTGAGTGATTCATTTACTTGATTGCTAGAAAACATTCCAGAATGTTTTTTGTAAGATTTGCCATCCCCATTTTGGTTTCACTTTGCAGTTTTAAAGATGCTGTTATATATTCTACCCTTTTGGCTGTGCCTTTGTTGGTTTTGTTTGCATTTTTTTTCCTCCCTGTCCTTTTACTAGAATTTTCTATGCTTCAAGTGGAAAAATAGGTATCTGAACATGATGGTCTTAATCTACTCCATCCATTTTAAACCTTTTGCCCCTTCCACTGAAGTGAGTGACCCTGTAGCTCCCTTCAGTTCTGAACTAGCACAAATGTCATTACCTTCCAATAAATCCTTTTTCTCATAGGTCACTTCTATTTGAAATGAACACAATCAGTCCCTGGTATAAATCCCTGTCATATTCAGCCGATCTCTGATGCAAAGACAGCCATAAGAAAAAAAGATATGGAGTTCCACTCTCTGTACCAAGGAATTCAGACACAATAAAGAAAAGAGAAAATAAGGTTAATATGCAAGGGAGAAGAACAGTGGTGTGGGAGAGCTGTGTGGTGCAAAGAGAAGCTCCATGGTGTGATACAAGGGGAAGGAACAGCAGATTAAAAGAGACAGAGAACAGTTCAGGATGATGTGGACATTTCTAAAGCCCTTTGCCCTTATGAATCATGCATGGAAGGGCCAGTCGAGATTCCGTGGACTGACAGGCAGCACACAGAACTTTATGGCTGGTGATGTTCTCAGAGAGGGAGGGCAGCAGGGCTGACCTCGCTGGGCAGTGGGAGAACACAATCAGCGGCTTTGTTTTGGGAAGTTGTGCTTGGAAATGTTTTCCTTTTCTTTGGCTGGCACGCAGGGGCTCTGGAGATACCAACACCAATATCCTGCTGCTGCCTGCACAAAGCCCTGCCAGCACCACCACACAGGCCCTGCAGGAAATCTCAGAGAAAGAGGGTTTGGAGGAACAAAAAAAGAAAGCAAGTAAATAGTCACTTGACTAACCTTAATATAACTGCTGTTATTCAGTGTTCTAAATAGCAATCACAATTAAAGAATTTCTTTGCACATTCTCCATGTCCCTACCCACTCCAAGTGTTAATTTGAATTTAGCTCCATTTGTGCAATGCCATAGGGGAGCTAAGGCTTGGGAGGAACAGCACTCTGAAGCTGTACAATAGGTTAATTCAAACATTTTTGTGTGAAAATCACCAAAGAAAGAGCAACCTGCCCTTTGCTGCTCCAGAGGCAGCCTGCCCAAAGTTGTAACAGGTCAACAGCACAAACCTTCTGTGGGCTTAATCCACTTTTGAACAAAATGAGCTGTTTCTTGTCAAAGACAATCCTTACTCATGGAACCGTATCACTCTGAGGGCTTTGTGCTTGCTGAGGCACTTCAGTTAAGAAGCTGAAATTAAGAAAGTTGGGGTTTTTTGCTCCTATTCCTAACCAAAACAGGTTGTATAAAGAAACTGGGTATAAACAAGGCCTTGTAAAAACTATTGTCCTTATACACAAACTTGATAAAACTTTGGATGTTTTTTGTTTTTTTTTTAAGAGAGGAGGAAAGGACAGTTGAGCTGAAAAGTATAAAAGATTATGGACTGAAAAATATGTGAACAAACACTTTGCAGTAAATCTTGGAGGAACTGTTTAGACCATCACAGCAAAGATCTATGCAATTTCCTCATATTTATGCATAAAAAGTTGCATAATTTGAGGAGCATCAGATCTACTAAGCAAATCTTACAGGATGCAAGCACTCGTATTTTTTCTCAGACATCTGAGACAGAAATAGTGCAGCCCTCCCTTGGGTACTACAGGATGATTTAAACTTCTCTATACCTGAATCACTTGAGCCATAAATAATATTTGCTTAGTCCTTAGAGAAGTGCTGCCTCATTAAATAAGAACATTATAATTACTATGATCAGTTGTTTGAAGAAGTGATCAAAGAATTACCAGCAATCAGCAAATCCTTCTAGACTGGAAATGAAGGGAGATGCACACAGTGACACCAGGACATCACAGCCAGAAAACAGAGAGAGCCCAAGCCCTTGATTCAACAACTCACAGTGGGTAGATATGTCAAGTGAGAAGATTGTAGCCAGAAATGTTTTGGGGCAAGCAGAATTCTTGCATTCTTCAGCTATGGATGTATTTTCCTAGAATTTACAGGAACTTTATACCTCTCAAAGTTCCTCCCTCCCTTGACAACGTAATTGGATAATAATCACTGCTTGCCCTGAGTGCACCTGGAGGCTGGAGGGTCCAACCCAAGGTCCTTATGGCAGCCACAATTGGTACAATCCCTGATTTACAAATATATTCTAAAATATCACCATTAGTTCTAAACTAACTTTGGTAGAGGCTGAAAAGGTTCATTTACAGTTATATAAATATGTATATATATACATGAAGTAAATAGGCCTTAAAAGAAGGTGATTTCTGAAACTGGCTCTCAGTGCATCCCATCATTCCCTGTTACCACAAATTCATGATATTCCTCTCTCACTCCCACACGTTTTTCCCCCCTCCTTCAAATTTCATTTTTGACATTTCCTCTGGTGAACAAGAACACGTTTTCCTCTTGCCTGAAAACCAGTTCTCTTTTCACGTGGTCTTTGGCCATGAAATTAAGAAGAAATACACTGAAGAAAATAACAGCCCTTGGCTGTTCACTAGCAGAGCATGCAAGTTCTGCTCTTTGCTGCTACACAGCATCTGCTTTGCCAAACGATAAATCTATACATTAGAAAATGAAGTTTTAGTTTAGATTGAAAAGGCTAGACTTTGCTAACTAAAGCCTCCAGTCAGTTAAAGGCAAACAAACCTTAAGGATTTGGGTCCAGTTTCATAGAAACGGCTGAGCACCAAATGAATTTCAAAGGGGAAAAAATTAAATAACACAAAGAGAAAGCATTTAATTTTGAAAAGGGTGATTTTTTAATAATTTCTTATTTACTAGCAATATTCAAAACTAAAACCCCATTTATCACACATTCAAAGCAGTCCTATTTCCAACTGACTTTTAATAAGTATTGGCAAATTTTTTGCCTTTTTATCTTATTACAATTAGTCAGTCCTTTGCACTGCTATAGGAGATGTGAGCTCATACTAAGCCAACTGCATTGACTAATTTGAAAAAAAGAAAAACCAAATCAAATAAGGAAATTTAATATAGTTTTAACTGCCAATAGCATAAAATTCTTCTCCAGAACAGGTTCGGTATTCTGCGGTTTATTTTGGGAAGTAGATGAAAGAAAAAAAAAAAAATAAAGAAAGAAACACAACACCAAACAAACAAAAACAAACAAAACCCCCCAAACAAACAAAACAAAAATCCAAAGACACAAACAAACTAATAAAAAACCCAAACCCAAGCAACCAGAAAATGGAACTTTTGTGAAAAACTGACACAAAGGGTAGCAATTTATCTGATGGCAGCATTAGCAACAGATGTCAGAGTCTATTCGGTCCAGCTTTAAAAAAAAATGCATGTTAAGGTGCTTGTAGGAGCAGGCAACAGGAGGAGGCTGTTTCTGGCTGTGAACAATGGCTGGGGAGTGCTGGAAAACCACCTCACAATTTGAGTTTAATGTAAGAGACACCTCTGTGTGTGTGCCCTGTAAGCATCTGTGGATAAATATTAAGGTATTTTCCTATACAGACATCAGGGAGTTACTGCCAAGTAAAGTGGGAAATAAAAAAAAAGTAAACAAAAAGAAAGAACTTTTTTGTTGGTCACCTTATTTGTTTTCATTCACCTGAAACACTTCTCCCCCCCCTACAGGCATCTTAAATATCCAAAATTCAAAATCGAGTCGGTGAGGTTTCCAGGACCTAGGGAAAGCAGGTCATTATTTCTAATGTTCAAAGGTGGATTCTGGAAGCACAGTGGAGATGTCCAGGTGAGATAGGTGTAATTTTTACTGTGCACTGTAAAGCCCAGACCATCTTTATGACAGGCAGGCTGCCATTCCTAAACTCCAGGATTCAAGCATTAAAAAAGAAGGAGCACTAAGAAACAGACCCCCAACCTTCAGCTGATGTATTTAACATTAGTAATTACAGACACAAAATTCGAATTTCTATTATTTCTGTGCTGCATATTTATCTGCACTTAAAGACATTAACAAACCATTGCAGAACTGATGACTGAACACAAAACAAATAAAAAAAAAAAGAGTCACTGCCCTGCTCCAAGTCATCAAGTGTTCACCTGTATATTCCTCCAGGAATGGCTTTAAGCAGACCACGCTAATATAAATCACTCCAGGAGATGGATGAATTGTACAAGCTACCACACAAATTCCAGAACCTGGGAAATGCTCCTCCAGAGGCAAAAGACACTCGTGATATGAACCACAGCAATCAAACCAGCAAAACATTCAGCCTCTGCCACCATCTGACCTCGGGGTCTCTGCCTTACTGGAACAATTCTGAACTCACATGCATTAACCAATTCTTGATATTTTCCTGTATCCAGCCCAAAAGCCTGGACTCATCCTTTGTTTGCCAATAAGATGGGCAGCATTAAAGGAAAAAAAAAAAAAAAAAAAGAGACAGAGAGGAGATAGTTGACTGTTTCTTGCATCAGTTATTTTGGAGAATCAAGTAGAGGGCTGCAAACCTTTTGTCACAGGTGAAAGTTTTTCTTAAGATACCAGGAGATATCTGAAGCTCCAGGATTAAAGCAGGGGTCGACAATGTCACTCATCCTACACACATGAAGGCAAAGCAGATCTGTTTAGGGATTGGGAGACAATTAGACGTGGGGGAACAAATTACCACAAATGAAAACACCACTCCTTTCAACAGCTAAATTAATTTATTGGCTTGCCTCCTCCAATAAAAGCAAATAATGCTTGAAATAAAGCCCTGTGACACTTCTGCCCTGCTGCTCTAAGAAGGCAAAACTTAGGAACTGTAATGAAATATTACACTGCCCACATGATATTTTCCTTGGGAAGGGGGTGTGTGAAATGTCTTGCAAGAACTACTAGTTTCTTAGCTTATTATTAGATTGCAATATCTGATAGGGAGCAAAAACTTCAGAAATTCTCAGGGGCATCTTAGCCTGTTACTTTCTCAGGAAACATGAGCTAAATGAATATTAATAACTTTAATCTTGGGAGAAGACTCAAGCTAAGGTTCCTGAGCTAAATCCAGTAGAACAAAGTGGGGAATGTTATCCCTTGTGCCCTAGAGGAAACAAGTGACACAACACCTGTCTGATTTAGAGGAAAAAGGAAGCAAAATGCATTTTCTGAGTTTTGACCCAGTGAATTTGCACTAGATTTGACCATACCAGAAATACAAAAAAGTAAGTCTAATAAAAAAAAAATGGATAAATGGATTAAAGAAGCAGACACTGGAAAGTTCTGCTTCACATGATGACCACAGATTTTGCTCAGCTGTGCAGGCACCAAGCCCTGTGTGGGAATGCAGAGTAGCAGAGAAATGCACTTATTCAATGTGTGTCCTTCCTCCCAAGGAAGGCAGCAGAGACAGAGACTGCTCAGCAAGAAAAACAGGCCATTTCATATTTACCAAGGAATGAATAAAATTAAAAATAAGTTTTAAAAGCCCGCTTGGCTTCATACATTTATGCAGCTGTTAATTGTTGGGAAGTGATGTTTTCATGCAAACCTCCACTGCCATTTTCTAAATTTTTTTAATGCCTTGAAATTTTGCTTACAGATCAGAGAAAACACACAGTAATGGTTTGCTAAATAATAAATGGCTGATTTTTAATAGTTTTTGACAAATCAAAGTGTGGGTAGAATATAGGTCTATTAAATTACAGTTCAGTACTGTTAATTTAGGTAGGGGTGCTGCAGGAACAACATCAAACAGAATTTGAATAACAAATTAGTGAATTACAAGACGAGACCCAATAGACTGGTACAAAATATTTCAGAGCCATAATGCCCTATGCCAACTTCACACTAGATCTGCCTGTTACAACGTAATTTAACCAGTTTTATTGATACGTGATAATTTTGAATAATTTTTAAAAGAACTCGATTGTTTCCTCTGAAAAGACTGAAAAGAAGTCAAACAAATTAATGCTACCCCATGGTGTCCAGATTTGTGAATGTCACATCAATAACATTGCTCAAATGACATTCTCTTATTGCAACCTCAATGAGAAAAACCAAGAGGAAGGAAAAACAATACATTTTATATGCATTTTGTGTGCTAGCCAAAATACTGCTGAACAGAAACTTTCATGGCAAAGACAGGGTATTTTTGATATTTGAATGCAGCCTCTGTATGACACAGAGAGCCCAGAGCTGCTCCAGTAATTCAAGCCTCTCCTGCTAAACAAGTTACCACTGTCAACCCCAATAAAACGTGCCCGAGACCTGAGCATCTTTTTGCTTCATTTACTTTTTCATTTCATGAACAGGCACTGCTGATGCTCTCATACAGCTTCTGGAGTGGGTCTAATTAAAATCCTTTTAGTGCCGTAGTGAAGTGAGTAGAAAATGGAATAAAACTATTGCAGGGCTTAAGGTTTTGACACTGGAGGAGAAGTCAGGCAAAGCAGAGCTAGAAACACACACACTACAGGCTTGTGCTTTTCATGCTACAGTGCAGACAGCAGAAAAATATTTGGCTTTCAAATTTTCCATGGTTTTTCATCAGATTTCTCATTGCATCTTACAAGATTCTCTAAAATACTTTCATTTGGAGTGCTTCACATGCTCTTTCAAATGAACAAAATTATTTTCTAGAGAATGGAGAAGCATTTGGGATTGCAATTTTCTAGACAACGCCTCTTTCAAAACATATCCAAGAGATTACTTATATAAATCCCACATATTTTATGTACAAGGGCATTACATACAATGCTATAATACATTCCCAAAAATTTTAGCAAACTGCCACTGTCAGTGGGCATAACTCTGCAGCAAACCCAAAACCATGCAAATAAACACTGCTTCACGATGCATCTTTGATTATGCAATATCACATACATATAAACCATTAGATTGGAGCTGTTCTACAACTAATAAAACACCCAAAGCAATACAGCAGCCACAATAGGTTACATTAAGATCATTATTACAGCCCAACTAAACATCATTAGGACAATATTTCATTCTTTGGCACAAAATCTATGTGCTGGAGCAAAACTGCTTGAGCAGCTCGACCTGCTCTCCTTTCTCCTGGTCCCTCTTCTGTGCCCTGCCATAAAAAGCACCATTCACATGCTCTTGTGAGTCTGGAAACTTATCAGTGGACACTGTATTCTTGGGAAGAGTGAAGCTCACGAGAAGTTTTTATTAGCACAAACTATTGTTAATGACATTAAATGATAAGTTTTGGTTGCTTTGATTACAGAACAGCACAGCTCTGTGACATGAAAGCAAAGCTCTCCCAGGGTGTGTCTGCTTATAGGGCAAACCCAACTCATTCCTACATTGAAGGGATTACTGATAAACCTGCACAACAATGAGAAGGACATATTTCAATTAGGTAAAGAATGCAAGTTTCTGGCTTTTGGAAAAGGTTTATTTTTCAGCCAACAGAATAAACAAGCACTGAGAATGTTGTGCAAGTAATGGTCTGCAAATCCTCAGCAGAAACCTCCTACTGTGAACCTGAAATCCAGATTACCTGTACTTTTGTGAGAAGTACAGGGAAAATAAAGATTCTTTCCAAAGACATATGCAACTGAGGTTTCCCAGTCATTCTCAGAGGTGCAGATGACTTGAATTTCTTCCCTTGCACAGCTCCACGCACACAGCACTGCTGCTTTGATGCAGTCAGTTCCACTTTCAAATCTTCCATCTGCTGAGAAGCAGATACTTCTCCATTTGGTTTTATATCCCACAATCAAAGTAGATGGATTAACAT
This sequence comes from Cinnycerthia olivascens, assembly GCA_035048155.1. Lineage (NCBI taxonomy): Eukaryota > Metazoa > Chordata > Aves > Passeriformes > Certhiidae > Cinnycerthia > Cinnycerthia olivascens. The sequence continues at coordinate 3,794,052 of JAWWMU010000041.1, read as the reverse complement.
GGAAGTAGTGAATATTTAGTCCCAGAACACTGAAAGTTTTGTCCCTATTAATATGTGTTATCTGAGTGCCTTAGGCTTTGGCTTCACACAACAGAACAGACATGAAAGTCATTGCTCCCAGCAAAGTGCTGTCTCCTATTATCTGCAGCATAAAGTGGATTGCTGCTTTTGTGAATGTGAATTCCAGCCTCTCCAGCCTGAGACTCACTCTTACACTGCACTGATACTTCTCCTGCCAGAGGAATAAGTACAGTCATTTCAATTAGCATCCCCTCACACGTTCTGCATTGTGGGACACAGCATGAATAACGTGAACATCGACTGCATGGAGCCTGCAGAAAGTGGAATGGCTAAAGCACCTCATCCATTGGCCAGGAAAAGAAGTAACAAGAGAATATTATAAGGGTGAGACAACCAACTGTGCAACATTCAGATTAATAGCATGTAATCACTCAACAAAAAAACACACAATATTTGAATAGTAAATAATACCTGATCTGAGTTCCAATCTTCCCGTAATATGTGGAAGATCAAATCTAAATAGTATGTTTTCTTGACATGAGTACTTTAATTAGATTAAATTTCTAATTAATATATATGATGATGTCTGAGGCTGCTAAATAATATCCAGGCTTTTCTGATGGGAGTTTTCAGGCACAAAGCACATAAGTAAGTGATTTTTGTGACAGCAACTAACCAGCACAGTCAGGTTTAGAACAGCTGCCTTTCACAGCTTTCACAGAAACCCAAGACAGACAGGTCCAAACAATCTAGTCTGACATCCAGCCCACAGGCCATTAAATCATCCTTTGTGGAGGGCAGAAGAGGTGGAAGAAAGTGGAAGAAGAGCAGGGAAAATAACAAATACCACTCCCAAAGTGGAAGGGAGATGATTATATGATATTTCAATTGTTTTCTTTGCTGCAGACAAGACCCAAAGAGAGGTCCCAGATGACCTGAGGGAAAAAAAAAATAAAATCCTGTCCTGTATTTGGTCAGCTGCACCTAGCACTGGTGTGTGAACCTGACACAGCAGCAAGACACCAGAGTTCTTTTCACACTCACCTGTTTCTGGCTGGGTCTGTGCTTTGATGCTTCAGAGGGAGCAAAAAGCAACAAGGCCTCTTGTCCTCACTGAATCAATGCAATGGAAAAACATGTTGCATATTAAGAGAGTTGGAGATTAATATCCTTTGTATGTACTTGGGAAATGTCTTCAGGCAGAGCAGCGAATATTGCTGGGGCACAGAGAGTGAGGCAGTGTCCCCCAGAGCCAGTGGAAGCAAGGGCTGGAAGGAGGGAGGCAGATGCAGAGATTTTAGGGCTGGAGGAGCCTGGCTCCGGCAGGTGGATGTCACCTGTGAGGTCAGGACAGGACAGCAATTGTCACCTCCTGGACATGTCCTGCATTGCAGGGCAGGACTCTCCTTAAGGTTTGTGAGACCAAACCCATTGTGGAGCTAAACTCTCCTGAAGAATGAGGTATTCCCACTTGTTCCCCAGAAATCCTGATACAGTGAAAGTATTTTTTGATTTAGGAAAAACATAACACAACCTAAGATGTCTTTGCCCAAGGGGTGGAAGAACAACTTTAAACTGTACAGGGAGGAAAAAACATAACCGTGAAAAACAGTAATTCTTGCTACATGGAAGTAGAAGGAAGTAGCAGGACTCTGATCTGTTCAGTGGAGTTTTACACAGAGCAATGGAAAGGAGCTTTCATTACCTAATAACTGATCAATAAAAGCTTATTTCATGATCATTCATGTGTTTGCTTTAACTATTTTTTCTGATTTTCAAATGTAATTTGTAGCTTTTTATACAGTTTTCCTCCTTCTAGAAAATTTTTAAATCCAAATTTTGAGTTTTCCTCTTAAAATGAACTCGAGCAATTCCATTCTGCATCTTGAATTTCTCCTATACATTAAAAATGCTGATATCAAACCACCTCATACAACTTCACTGATATTTAGCCATTAATTGCACAATGCTTCAAGGATTCTCCAGGATTATGGTCCTTGTTGCACAGTTACCATTTTATTGCACTGCAGAAACACCAACTGCAAATCTAACTTCTGAAAAGGAGAAATTTGAAGTGAATACAATGTAATAAATAACTTCATTTGTGTAAGTGGCTGAATTCAGGGAGCAAGGTCTCTCAAAAATATTAGAAAATACTCTGATCTACAGAAGTTATAAATGTTCATTGGAAATTTTGCTGAGCAGTGTAAGGCAGCAATTTAATTTTGTAAGCTAAAGGAAAAACTAACAATTAAAAATCCTCATCACTAATTTTCTCTTTGAAGAACATAGCAATGACATGCAGTACTCAGGGATAGGTGAAACAGTAGGTGAAGAGTTCAGTTTATTTTAAATATATTTAAGATCTTGGTTTTAGTTTGTTAATATTTATCGATTTTAGCAGTTAATCCTAGATACTTCCTGAGTCAATGTGTTGAATCAAAGACTTCAGCAATCCCTCTGAATTCAAAACCTGGAAACATCATTTCCACAATCTGGAGTTCCTTTTAAACCTTATTCAAATTTATGAGGTATTGTAGGAAAAGTAGAAATCAGGGTCACAATAAAGGAATATTTTTTTCCTTTGCTCGTCTCCCTGTTTGTAATAGAGTATTTAAATACTTTCATTACAGGTCTTGCTAATTAAAGCAGATGGACAGGATGAATTCTTAGGTTTTTTCCCAAGGTATTTCTATGTAGAAGTCTTGATTATTTAGATCTGACATTTTCACTAGGCAAAAATAAAGTACTCCAATTTCCCTTTCATCACCTGGGAATAGAATCACGGAACTCCTGTGTGCCATACCAGGAATTCAACATAGCACTGAACTCAAACTTACTAAGCAAGTCAGTCCAGTACCTTCAAACAACAAAATAATTTTATTTCACAACAATGTCGTATTTTTGCTTAGTTTCATGGTATCTGGCAGAGAAATTGTAAATACTGTGAAAGAAATAGAACTTTTTTTTTGTCAAATGTGTGGAAGAGTCAGGTTGTTTCTAATTTGGCATTTCTTCAAGAATGCTCCGTGTATACCTCTCAACCAATTCCGCAAAACATTGTCCAAGTAGAGCAATATATGCCCCCAAAAGTATAAGAAACTTCACAGTACAAATTCTCTAAAAGTACTTTAGCAAATCTGCTTGAAAATATGAATTACTTTAGTTAAAAGTAATTCACCACGCTTATATTTCATTATCAAGAGGTAACACGTCAGATGTAGGACAGCAAACGCACCCTAATCCCAGCTGGGTCATTTTCCCCTGGTTTCCTACAAGTGCAAAAGGAAAGTTGCAGTGTTGACATCAGGCTCTAACCCCTTTCCAACCATGGCATTACAGAGTTTCAGCAGATAAAGGAAATAAACAAAAGCTGGCAGGAAGCTGAAGGAATTCGGTAACGCTAAACAGCCAGAAACAGGGAAACCTGCCTTGGTCTGTGAAGTCATTAGAATAATTTGTTTAGAAAGCAGTGAAGAAAAAATCCCCAGTAAATACTTTGGAGAGGGCTGGATCAATTTGCAAGTGCTGAGAGCACACGAGCCTCAGAGACCCAGGGACATTTGTATTAAGCAAGAGACACACAATTAAGCTGCATCTCAAGCTAAAACCCTGAGGGCTCCACATTTCATTCCAGTCAACCACTGCTGCTTTTTGGCACTATTTTCTTTGCAAATATGAGTAATGTGGGCCCTTTAGTCACTATTAAGCAGTGATCTGGGGAAATCAACCACTTCCAATAATCTTATACTCCAATTTAGGGCACTCTGAAACCACATAATGAATAATACTGTCGCCAGTTCTCTCCTATAATGACACATGGCGTATGCCTGCTATTCCTCTTTTCAAATCAAATCCAACTGTGTTGCTTTTTTTCAGAGAATTTTGTTTATTGTGTTCATTTGAGTTTCTTTCTTCACTCATTTGATGAGGAAGTAAATTTCTGCTTCATAAGCAAGATATTTATTGTTAACTTGGCATTCAGAAAGCAGCTGATTCCTTTGCAATCAAAAACAAATTATTTTTTCAAGTGAGTAACACTATGCTACAAGTTACTCCTGACTGATAAAAAAATCTATTTTCACTGTAAATTAGAAAGCTGATTAAGAGACCTTCCAATATTCTTGTCCTTCCTGGATGGATTTTACCTTTTACTTCCAATGAAGAATTTGCAGGAATGACTTCCCTGTTGACAGATGCAGAAATGTTTTATAGCTAAGCATGTTGAATGCCAGAGTAAAATCAAGCCACTTATCCAATTTCATGCCTTATGACTGTTTTTTGGGTTGTTTTTTTTTTTTTTTCATAACCACTGGAAAATTCTAATCAGTAACATATATTGGAGCAATGTTCTAAGGAATACAGTAAATTCCAATCTATGCTATGAAAAAAAAACAAACTACAACCTGCAAGAAAAAAGTCTTTGAAAGATGTGCAAAGATTTTAAGTCTCAGAGATGAAGGGTAGAAACTTTTCAATACTTCTGCTTTTATAACTCAAAAATTCAACCTTTAACTTACTTTTAGAAGATGGATTGAAAATATACTTTACCAAAACATTGCTTTTCTGATTCTCAAGTAATCTAAGGCAATGTGAAATATACTGCCCTTTATCAGAAATATCCCCAAATTATTCTGCTACTTGTGCAGAAGCAGCTTTTCTAAGTTACAGATAACTGTGTGGATAATTCCTTATTCTTCCCAGGCAAACACAATCAATTGCATCCCTGAAATTCAATTTAAAAGTAATTTATCTTACATGAATATTCCAAATTCACAAGATTTCACATAAAGCTGTTCCTGCAGCATAGTAAATCTCCAAAAGAAATTGTTATTCAAGTAGAAATGGCCCTGTGCAAAATAACTTGCAAGGTGCTTGGTGCAGTATTTGTCTTTGCAGTATTTGTCTGTGTGAAGCCTGGTGGAAGCACAATTCACGAGTGAATTTTAAATAAACTGTAAGAGAAAATCTCCACAAAAAGCCAGCCTTGCAGGTGACTTTCCCAAGCAGTTTCCATCAGCTCCCAGGCACCCTGACTCATTAGTCAGCTCAGCTTCACTAAGTGGTGATTTCCCTGTGCTCAGATGATTTTTTGCAGGGAGG
>JAWWMU010000041.1:3777396-3788828 GCA_035048155.1 Cinnycerthia olivascens | reverse complement strand
ATTCATGTTTAATCAGGCTATCTTCACCCAAGGAGGGAACCAGAGAATCAGAGATCATCTCATTTCTATGAGTAAGCTCTTCACAGTAAAAAAGCCAACAAAACCAATAAAACACTATTCCAGAATAATATTGTTATAACACCTCCTATAGTGACTTGACTGAATTAGCACAAAACCTCTTTGATTATTTTTTTCAGAACACCTAACAAGTGGTAGATAAAATAGATTATATAGAACAAGAAAACTTGAAACTATTATACTTAAGTAACATTCATAAGATGATAATTAAGTAATAGCCCATAAGAAGAGGCTGAAATATGCCTATAATAAAATTTTGGTGATGTAAGAGACATGAAGGAATCGGTGGAGGTGGTTACCACACCTTACAGAGTTGAATTTTTCTCAGAATACTATTCCTTATTCACAAATTAAAGTTATTGAATATTTTCAATATTTGAAACCATAATATCCACATTACTTGTTTGCCCTAACTTCCAATCTTTGACTGAGACTGATGTTTTATGAAAGACCTCAAAAAATCGCATTACAAATCAAATCAGATCTGCCCACACCATGACCAGTTTGGGCTGGCTTTCTGTATGTGACAGCACACACCATCCCTAGTGCAAAATACTTTCTATGCACAGAAAAGGGGCACTCTCAGCTCTTCAACGTGCCCCAGACTATGGTTTAGATGTGCACAAACCCATGGGAGAAAAGAGCAACAGAAATATGAAATCCTGTTTCAGTGGAACACAATATTCTGAGATTAAACACTCAGGTAGGATCAAAAGTTTCAAGGATTATTCTAAATATAGATAGAAATTCAACACAGAATAATGAAAACCAGATGTAAAAAGCAGGCTTTTCCCATGCAAAACCTATGTTCTAACTTACCCTATCTTCAGGAAAAAAAGGACACTGCAAAATCTTTCCTATAATGGTGCTCAGTTTGTTGTTGTCTGTTAAAGCCACATGAGCAAAACAGGATCAGAAAGGAAAGCTGAGAGGCAGAGCAGTGAATTCCAGCACTGAGAATCTCAGCACACACAGTGTAGAACAAAACCCACCGAAAGTGCTCCATGCCCACAACATTCTGTAGTTCTCATCTCCCAGGTTGGAAACTGAGTTATTGGGATCTTTCCAGAAGGACTTTGACTTTGTCTTGGGACTTTAAAGCAGAAGTTTGTTTCCTTCACTACTAGTTTCTATCTTACTTGATATTGAATTATCCATGTTTCCTGAGTGCTACATTTTCATCCTGCAAGGAAAAAAAAAACCAAAGCAACAAAACACTTCTGTAGAGATCTGAGCTAGGGTTTCTTAAGTACATCCTTTAATGCAGCTGCATTTAACTAAATGCATTTTTCTTTTGCTTTATTTTATTCTCTGACTTTCACAATGAATTTTCTGGCAGTTAGAAAATGTAGATTCTTTAAATAATGTTCTTCACTGATGTCCAAACACTGTGTAAGTAGGTGGCTAAATGCACAAAATGTGCTCTGCTCATATTGAGACACATTATTTGTATTTACCACCAAAAAGAGAAGATAACAGCCCAAAAATGCAGGTAAACAACATCAATAAACATGATGTTCCCACAGCTACAGTAGCAATGTTAGCATAGCAAAAACCTGTCTGTAAAGTGAAAATAAATGCCACACAAAAGGTTTTACACAGGCAGACATTCCACATTAAATTTTTGGGGTGTGAACATCTTGGACAAGCTGTGCTCTCACATGAGCTCAGTTCCTAAGGAAATTAGACAGGAAAAAAAAAAAAGAAACACAAGTAGTAAATTCAGAAGTATGACCATTGGGTTCTGATTTTTTCTAAGACTCTTGCCTATAATTTCTTCAAATTCAAACATGAATCTCAAAGATGAAAATGCATTCTGACTCCACAAATCTTTTTTAGTCCTGAATGGAAGTACAGAAAGATCTGAGTATGACAGGAGGTATTCCAGAGTAGACAAGGACAGTTTTAGCTCTCTCTGCCCTAATTTTGTTTTCATGTACTCTGGGCATGAATAATCACTATCGAGAAGTACAAGGAAAATGCTCAGAAGTAACTATAGTTTCAGAATCAGCTTAAAGAACTGATTTCAATTTGTGAAAACTACAGAAATCCTAGTACAATTTTACACTTGGAATTAATTCACCAAAGCGAATAGTACAGTAAGATAGAGGTAGTTCTCGTGCCCAGTTTAAAAGTGGTCCCCATGCCCAGACAGTATTTCTTAATCCACAGGAAATTGAATCTGCAATTACACATACCTAGAGTTTTCTTGCCTTATTATGCTGTTTTCCAAGGTGCAATTACATTACAGCATCGAAAGCAGTTATGTTTTGCACAGGTATTACTGTTTTTATTAACCACAGTAAAAATAGGTATATATAATTTACAGTTGGTCCCTCTAAGTGTTTAACTAAATTGCTCAGAAATTTTGTAAATTAAACCAGTAACAAAAAAACAATTATTTACTGACATTTTAATAGGATTAGAGCCCTCGGTGTTTTATCTTCTGAATTATGTTACTCTAGTCACTTCAGCTGGTGTGAAATTCTTGACTAAGATGCATAGCCCCATTGTCACTCTAAGCAGTGGCTCTTCACCTCATGATTAATGTCAGCTGCATTCATTGGGTAATTTAAAAAATGCTGAAACTTTGCAAGCAAATTAATGCCCTTCAGAAATCTCAGGAAAATCACATGAGCACAAAGTTTGCAGGAATCAAGTTAGAGTGTAAGTAAAGTGGAATCAAAGTTAGGACAGGTTTATCAAATGTCTTCACAATCAGTCACCATTCCAGCAATATTGGTGTTCTACAGATTGCACTCTTGAAACGTGACTTCCAACAAACACTTAACATTTATTTTCTCTGCTGGTATCAAAATTGTTATTATTCCACTATAATTGTTTTTCAAACATTTCCTAAAATACCGGTTGCAAGCAGCTCCCATAACCTGGCCACATCCATTCCCTTCCCAAGTGACAGACAGGTCTGGATGTACCAGCACATACAACCAGCAAACTGTAAAATTAGCAAGGAAATGAAGAAACCCCACAAGAGAAATTCTTTGTAGAATTAAGTGCTTTACAATAAAACTACCTAAATTGTTTCTATTCTTACATTACTTCTGGATTGATCCTTTCATGAAGTCCCAAATTACAGGAAAAACAAACTCAAATCTCTGCCAGAGTCACAATCTCAGTTGTATTTGCTGTAATCCAGTGAAGTTTCATAATCTTCACTATGACAAGAACTGATCAAGGAAACCATTTTTTAAAGTTTTAGGTGTACTTAAGCATCTTATGCACATGCAGTCTGCTCAGCAAATCACTTCAGCAAATTTTGTGCCTCTATTTTTTAATATCTCTATTTATGATCATAAATGCCATCAGCAAAACTGGGAATTGAAATTACATAGTGATGGGAAAATAGTCCCTGTTCTATATTTGAAAGATTAAAATTGAATTGCAACAAAAGCGGCTTAATATTCATAGATGTTACATTACTACAAGAAAAACACCCAGTTTATAAAATCTATCCCAAGAGCCATATGCAATTTATATTGATTTTATTTTCATAAACTTGCTACCTCTTTATGATGATTTATAAGCAGAAGAGTTAAGTATTTTAATATATATATATATATCTGTAAACATCTATCCAAACTATTGGCTATAAGGAGGACCACAAAGCTTCTTTTTATATTTTACAGTAACAAAAGACCCAGAAAATATAATCTTTTCACTTATTCCTTAGTCACCACACTTTCACATACTACAAGCTCTCCTAGAACGGGCAGTGTATGCATCCTGATATAAATACCCTTTAAAGCAAGCCTAGGTAGCAATGCAGGTCCCACATTCACACTCCTAGGGATTAATAATGTGATCTAAGAAGCTTTCAGACTGTAAAAACCCCAAATATTCAAACACCAATAAAGTTTTAAAGGTCTGGTCACCAACAGCTGGGCTGAGATATTTGTATGTGAAATGCAAACCACCTCATCTGTCTGAGTGGATTCAAGTTCTTGAAAAACACCATTGCATGCCCCATATTTTGAAGTGACAGACTAGGAAAAACTCTATCGAAACTTCCTTTTAGGATGTATTGATTGTTTTAAATGGAAAATATTTCCTCAAATTCTCCAAGTCAAGCATCTCCAAATCACAGAATTCCCTTATTACCCTTTTTAAAATACACGTGGTGTTCTTTTTTCTTCAGGTTTTCTTCCAGAAATTATCTAGGAATTAAATTATCTAGGAAATTAAAATTATCTAGGAAAAAACAAAGTACTTATGGTTGCAGAAAAAAAACCAAACATCAATTTTCACAAAAAACTTGCAATAGCCTGTCATGTAAACGGTTGTCAAGAAAACTGAGGATTTTCTCTGCCACAGCTTTTGAAGTATCACGGAGAGTGCCCCAGCAATAACATCTGCCAATCCCCTCAGGACCCTGGAGCACATTTGTTCATTCCCGTGGGCTTGTGCAGGTTCAGGTTCCTCGGGTGGTCTCAAACCCAACCTCCTCCTCCAAGGGAGCGCCTTGGTTTGCCCAGTCCCTGCTTTGAGACTCACATTCTTGAGAGATGTGGGAAGTGTGACTGGGACTGAAAACTCCCCAGCATTCTCCAGGCTGGCTGCCACTCGATTTCCTGTCTTATCTATTTGGGAGTTTTCTTAATTCTTCCTTTTCGGACCAACGTCCCAGGAGAAGCTGTTCCTTTGGTTCTTCGATTCCTTGACTAATTACAGACTCCAAATGTGCTTCACCTTTCCAGTGTCCATGCTAGCAGCACCCCTATGTTCTTCCCAGGACTGATTCCTTATTGTGCTTCAGTTCCACCAGGAGCTCCCAACTCATTCATATTATTCTACTGCCTCACCTCCCTGATTCTCACACATGGGAATCAAGAGTTCTCATGCTGTAAGAAAAATGTCTTTAAAAAGCCATCAACTCTATTCTATAATCTACCCTTATCCCTGAGGGCGGTTTCTAAAGGGGGACCTCATCCTGGGTTTTGAGATTAAAATAACAAAAACAAAAACAAACCCCAAATCAAACCAGTCAGTGCAGTCAAGAATCCAGATGCAGCCAACCATTCTTTAAAAGTTCTGCTGAGTCACATCTAAAGTCAAGGGGCTTTGGTTCATTACTTCCCAAAATAACAGCGCATGTCATATTCCCTTCCAAAAATTGAAGATGATTGGTGCATTTGCCCAGATCTGGAAACATTTATGCTCACATTAAAGCACAGAGAGAGCCACTCTGAAAGGGAAATGTGACTGAATGCCTAACCTAAGGCTTAACCATGACCTGCTCTGCACATAAACTGGATTTACTGTGTTCCCTTTTCAAGATCCTTTCATTCCACTGACCTGCCTGAATTCTCACCTCATACAGGATTCCTTGGCTGGATCTTTGCTTCTTCTCCACAGATGGAGGAATAAGTTAGGGAGCTTTGGTTCAGTCTGGATGAAGTTCCAGAGTGCAAGAGACTCACAACTAAGCTATTCTGTTTCCACAGAGCTGGGAATTAATTGCTTAATGCAATTAACGGGATTACTTCCATTCCTTACCTTTAAGCACACTAAAAAATTGCTGAATGAAAAATCCAGCAATTGAACACTCTATTAGGAATCATTGTTACTTATTATTGCAATCCTGCACCAAAGGCTACCACTTAAATGACCTTGTATATGACATATCCTTCAAATACAAACCTAAAGATTATCCTGAAAGTTGATAAACAAAAAGCACTCCTGAAAATGGTAAAAATATAACAGTTATTGCTGAGCCATCAAACTAAAATATAGCTCTATGAGATGACTTGCCTTTGCTAATAAAGTAAATATATATTTATAAATATAATATATAATACCACACCAATCATCTTTGGTATTAAGGAAAAAAAATAAACTTTATCATGGTGTCTTGTGTCCTATGTTAGAGGTACAGTTTAACTTGTACCAGCCCAGCAGAGAGATTTACTACAGGTAAACACATGGGACTCCAAACTGACAGAGATTTTATGCATTGTCTAAATCTACTCCAAGTTTCACATCATTAATACCATTGAAATAGAAGTGTTGAGTACACAAAGCATCAGGCTCAGACCAGCAGAACTGCTTAGAATAAAAACAGTCTGACTAGAACATTATTTTTAATTGAGATTGAAATAATTGTCTTAAGTGGAGGCTTTTTGTTTCCATTACTTGGCAAATCTGATTCTGCTTGATTAAAAAAAATAAAAAAAATAAAAGGATTAAGTAGGAAGATTCACTCAGATCTTTCCCAGATTTCATAATTAATCACCATCCCTTGGCAATCATTTACCTGAGTCAACTTAGTATTCCCTAAGTCAGATGAGCTTTCTTACCTTTGATAACATGAAATTAAAACTAGAAATTATTGATTAATGACAAGAATATATATGGCCAGCTCCATCATTTAATAAAGAAAAAAAAATCCATGCTATTAAAAAAATAGAGCTGGTTCAGTGTCCATGAATGTAAAATGTGTATGCTTTACTACTCTCCAAGGAATTTCTGATTAACCTTCTAGTTCATATCATACTCAGCATTTTTGATTGAAGCTCTAGCACAGTTTCTGTTGAACAGAAATGTCATTTTTCAAGAAGACGAAAAGTCATAAAACATAATGCAATCCTGCACTGTCACCATAGGCAATAACCAATAGTGTGAATTCAGGCAAATGACTTCTGCTTAAATATAATTTCCTTATAGTGAAACACACACACAAAAAAAAATCTGCTCATAAAATATCTGATAATTCAGGAGTTGAAAGGACTTGCCACATTTGCCAAGTTATAATGACACAAACCACTGTGGTTCAGTGGCTTAGCCCTGGAAAAATGATAATATTGCTCTAATACTCCCAAGTCTGACACGAGAAGGGGCTGAATTACACACGGCATGATGTACAGGGATACTTCACACAAGGACAGAATTCATGAGGTGAAAAAAAGCAGCACAAACAAGAGGCAATAAAATATAAACACTGCCATGCACAATCATTTCAATTAGCAGATAAACTACAGGCAAGTTTTGCTCTTCAGTGTATAAATATGATTTTTCCCTTATACCAATTCAGAGATAGATTTATTGATTAAGGAGAACAATTGATCCAGTGCTTGGTAACTCTGCTCCACTTTTACCAAGCCGAGTAAATCCTGGTAAAAAACACTGCTATATGACCAGCAGACCTCTGAAAAGAAAAGCATCCTTAAGACTGTGTTATATTTTAGTTTACAGGTACAGAATAATTACAGTGATTCAGAAAATAGGAAATGACAAGAAAATAAGGCAAATAATTCTGGGATATTCATTGATTCACTGCTAAAAATCTTAAGTGCAATAAATATTAACATCTATGCAGTTATATAAGCAATATACAATACTATTTTCAAACTATCTATTTCAAAATCATTAGTGACATAAAGCCAGGCCATAAAATTTGATTGAGAAGAGCCTTTATCCCACACAAAGTCTAGATGACTCTGGGAAACATCAATAAATATAACTCTTATTGCAGCATTGAAAGTCATTTCACTAACCCTCACCTTGTTTGTTTGGAAAGTACTTGTGAGAACCAATAAAATCTTTCTTTGATTACAGTGGCAATCAATACTTTGTTTCCAATGCAGGCAAACACTTTAAATCTTCAGATTTAAAATACATCTCCCTAGAGTATCTAGTTGACAAATACCTTTTCTTCCCTGGCCCTTTTCTTAAGTACTGTCCCAATAACAGCAAATCAATCACAGAGCAGCCTGAGCTGGAAGGGATCCACACAGATCACTGAGTCCAGCTCCTGTCTCTGCAGGAAACAACCCCCAAAATCTTCTCATGTGCTTCTTAGTGAAGGATACCTGAAGTATTCCCAAAACCATTCCCAAATCAGAAACCACAGCTCTTATAAGTGTCAGGTTCTCTGCTTTTGCAGAAATTCCCCGAGCTAGCAAAGTCCTTTTTCCACACCCGAGATGGAAGAAAAGAGCAGAAACTCTTCAGGTCTCGTTCTCAAGGTTGTTTATTCGTTCTTATCTAAAACATTTTCTTTCTGACCTGCTGAGCTCCTTCCAGCAGGACAGTCGAAGGCCTTCTCCCCCCTCAGAGGAGTGTTTATCTTTTATACTAAAAGTTACATACAGATTATTTACTAATAGTCTCCAATACCTATTCTCTACATTAGACAGTCAGTTTCTGCTCTAAACCAATCACTCATGTCCCCCTCACCAAGAAGATGGAAAGAAGAAGAAGAAACCCAAAACCCACGAGGTTCCTCCATCTTGGCAATACACATCCCCCTGTACCAAAACCCAAAAACTACTTTTACACCCTGTGACAAACTCACTACTGCTCTATTTAAACTCCTGTGACCTGTAATTCTTCTTTTAAGGTTGGCAATCATTCCCACGGGCTAAAATCCAAACCACAGGTGTTTTGGGCTGTGTGCCAGGGTCTCTGAGACCCCTGCTCAGGTCCCTGAGCCTCCAGTACAGTCGGAGGCGAATCTTGTGTTCCCACAATAAGGAGACTAAAATTTTTCCCGACCCAATATATTTGCCAATATCTCCACAAAAAGCACTTTGCTCCCTTACAGTTGCCTCCTCATTAAACAACCCCTCATGGGATCTCAGGCCAGCATCTTCATTCAAGCTGAGATCAGTTTTTGCATCCTTTTCAGACTGTCTTGAATTTCTGCCAACACAGCAAAATTCAGCCAACCAATTTAATATTACTGATTAATGAAAAAAGCCTGTAGCTCCCAACTCTTTTCATGTGTCTAGTGTTAACAGGAACACCAGGAGCAGTACAGCTGGTATGAAAAGGTAATGTATACAGGCAGATATTTTCAGGTACTCTCATGAGTAATTGTTCTGTTGGATCAGCTATTTAAGCAGTTTTTTTTCTCTCAGACTATAACCACAGCCAGTGTGGCTCTCCTCCAGTTTAAGGGAGATGTAACACTGAAGAAGGTCCTGCTGCTGCCATTGTGACAAAGAGCCTAAAGCACAGAGGGTAAGCACAGAGGGTACAGACATGCATTGTCTGGCAGAGAGGAGTCTAAAGAAAACCAAACAGGAACCTACAATTACTCGTAAAGTAGCTGCAAGATGTCAAAGCCAAACTTTTCTCAGCCTTTTTAATAAAACAAATCAAACCAGTTGTGTAGGTTGAGCCTGCTGACTATGGAAAAGCTCTGCACCAGTTGGGTAACGTGCCATAGATTTTATATTAATTCAATTTTCAGAGGTTTTCAAGACTTTTCTAGACAGATCCACAACCAACCTGATTTACCACTGGCATTAGAGCCACTGTCAACCAAAGATTAGATCTGATCATCTGAGGTACCACTGAGTCAATTATTCATTCTATGGCTGTGGGATAACCTGTAGGAATGGGACCCATCCAGGCACCCCCTATCCCACTCTGAAACCAAGACAGACTGGCTGTAGATGCTCCTTTGAAAAAGGCTCAGCTTTTAAGGATGGGGAAGCCATTTGAATAGATATATACCATATTGAGAATAAGAGGAGTGTTTTAAATGACTCAAGGGAGTACAGATTGAATTACACTCCCGGAAGTGCAATTGGGAATACAACCTAATCTCATTAGGTCAATAACATACTGTGCTAGTAAATCTAGTTTATTTTTTACCATACTCTTACCATTCTCCATTGAGTATTTTCATCATTTTTCCATATAAATATGCTAGGCCACCCAGAAAACCTGATTACTGTAGTTAAAATTATCTAGGAAAAAACGAAGTATTTATGGTTAAAAAAAAAAAATCACAGAAACTTTCAGTAGTCTGTCCTATAAATGGTTGTCAAGAAAATTACTGAAATATATCAGATGCATTAATTTGTAACTCAGAGGGAAATATATCTGGAGGATTATTTTTTATTTCCTTCAAGTTTGCAGGCTAGTAGGAGAGCATTCTGAACTGCCTGGCTTTGGTTTCACAATAACTTAGGGATAACACTCCAGCAGTGATTCTGCTGGAATGCAGACCCTGGTCATACAAACAAGCCACTGACATCAGCACAGGAGAGAGAGCTCGTTAGGATTCCTGCACTTTGCTTGTTCCCTGAAGGAGGAAGGGAAACAAGAATTACAATGAGCCGTGTGCTCTGAGAGGCGCTAGCATTCATTTCCTCCATCAAATTCAAGTACTGGAAAAAAGCTCCTGGTGATCACTGCAAAATCAGATTTTTATACTGGTAAATCATTGCTTTTTGCCAGCAGCCAGAAGGACTTTGCCACCATGTTTGTGTATCTTCATCCTGTTAAACCCTGGCAAACGGCAGGCACTGGAGTCCTTACAGCCCTGAAGAAAGCGCGAGGTGCCAGCTCCTCACAAGTCAAAGAACGACTGACGGAACAATGCCCAGCCACCCCTACGTCTCTTCTCATCTCTTTTTCCTTTCTGTCCATGGCAGAGGATAATCTGAGGAATTAGGGTGTGAAGCCCAGGAACAGAAGCATCTCACCCACAACAAATTGTCTCTGTGGCATTATTGGTATCAAAGCAGAATCTGGATTTGTTACTTTTTCCAGAACTGATAAGCAGCAAAACATTCCATTTATTCTTAAATTGGATTAAGTCAGATATCTGTTTTCTGATACTTTATGCATCTATCTTTGATAGCTACCAAATTCTTATTACGCACTTGCCCACTAGTTTTGATTTATAAACAAAATAAAAATATTTCAGACTGAAATTATGACAATAGGAGAAAGTAATTTCAAACAACCCATGGCAAAATTTAGCAAAATTAGGCCATATTTAAAATAGGCATATTTTTTAAATCAAATGACAAGTTTATACATTACCTGTTTAAAATAATTAGCAACTGAAACAATGATCATATGTGATCATTAGGATAATGACATTAAATAGAAATGCAAATTTCCACACAAAGAAACCTAAAGATCTGTGAGGGAGCCATTTAATTAGGACACATGAAATGAATTGAACTGCACCATTAAGAATTCAAACTGCAAATATTTCAAATTCAAAAAAGGAAATGGCAATAATTCCAGCTTTGCAAATTTTGGGACAGCTTGAATCTACTCAGAAAAGTTTTGGCACAGGACTAAAAGTGTTATGTTTTCAAATCTGATTGTGGTGAAGTCTCTGCTCATGTCTTTGCAGCAAACCATCAACAGATCAGCCCCCTGCAGAGGGCAGAACCCATGCAGGAGATGCAGCAGCAATGGTGCAGCCTGGGACTGGCAAAGAGCAGGGAGCAGCTGCTCCATCCTTCTCCCTCCTGGTTCAAATTTCCAAGGGCAGAAGAGCAGGGAGCAGGGTGCTCCATCCTTCTCCCTCCTGGTTCAAATTTCCAAGGGCAGAAGAGCAGGGAGCAGGGTGCTCCATCCTTCTCCCT
>JAWWMU010000041.1:3763858-3777243 GCA_035048155.1 Cinnycerthia olivascens | reverse complement strand
TCCTGGTTCACATTTCCAAGGGCAGAAGAGCAGGGAGCAGGGTGCTCCATCCTTCTCCCTCCTGGTTCACATTTCCAAGGGCAGAAGAGCAGGGAGCAGGGTGCTCCATCCTTCTCCCTCCTGGTTCACATTTCCAGGGGCAGAGTCCCCCAGGCCTGCCCCGTGCCCTGCTGCTGGAACAGGAGTGGCCAAAGTGCTGACTTACGGCACCAGTGGAATCTGGCTCCATGCTTCATTAGCTGGCCGACAAAGCAGTGCAGAACTGTTATTGAATCATATACCATTCTTATTATTCTCCCTTGCTCAATTTTATTTCACTGGGTAATTTTTCCCCCCCTCCCTATTTCTCAAGAGAGAGAAAAATCCTTTGTATCCTCTTTTTAAAGCTATCTCCAGCAGCAATACCAATGCTAGTATTTTCACAGACTGTCTTCTCCCATCCACAAATTCTAATGATATGCCATACAAAACAGTTTAAATGTTACCCCTAATTTATTAAATGAAGAGAACTGCCAATAACAGATAATTATTCCATTTCTATTTGATATTTTCAGTTAACTTTTCTATGTAGGCTCTCCTTCCTGCTAAACAGTATTTTCTAGTTTAATCAATAATCTATCCTACCAAATATAACATTTCCCATCAGCAACTGAATTGATTGGGAAGTGATCAGAGCTGGACAGCAGCACAGCACTGCCTTTCAGAGTTATTGATTTACTTCCAATGAAGCCAATAAGAGGGTGCAGTCAGCATAATATTCTTATTGCCATATTGAACATAATTTGGTCTTTAACAGTTACTCAAAAATTAATAATTTTAGTTTGCTTAGAATCAATTTCAGTACTCTTAGAAGTTGCAAAAATATTGCAAGGAATGAATGATGAGACATGAAGGCAAGCATGTATGCATCATTTTGTGTATTTTTAAAATAACTGTCTATGTGTTTCATCCCTCACCACCATGCACTGCTCCACCAGCACTGAAACATAAATACCCATTGCTTCTCTCCAATAGTTTCAATGAAAATCAAAAGAAAATCATTATCACTTACATCTCCTAATGCCAAGAAAGTATTCTATATCATTAAAATTGGAATTTCCAGAAACTTAGCTCCAGGAAGGGCATCTATGCTTCCTCAATTACTTTCATTTGATTCAGATTTGAAGGGAGAGTCAAAAAACAATAAAAACTTGCACACCATCATTAGGGGTGTTTTTATACAAAAATATTTCCCTCAGACCTCTATTTTCATTTCCATGATAGTTTTGTCAATGTGTCATAACAATTTATTAATATATTTATTATAGAAAATATAATTCCTAGTCTACAAATCAGGACCTGAAACAAACCTGCCCGTCTGAAATGGTTCACACATTTTGAACTAACTCTGCAAGACATGGCCCAGTTAAAGTAAACACAGAACAACAATGAAACCAAACATGTTACTGAACTTATGTTACGAAGACAGAAGGGTGCCAAAAGATTTTAAAGACGTTACAGAAGCAGCTAAATCCGTAATAATTACAATAATAATTACAGTAATAATTACAATAATACCAACAATTACAATTTTTACAAATATGTGGGGTTTTAGTGCAATTGATTCTCCCACAGGAGTTTCAAATAGAATTCAGACAGAGGAAACAAAAGAGTATTTTTCTAATGTTTGCCAAGTTTTGATTTAGTGCAGTGGACAAAGTTTGGCCGACACCTGGTCATGGCCACACGTGCATTAATAATTTGCCAGAGTTCCTTGTTTGCGTTGTGCCCCACAGACAAGGAATCCTGCTGACTCTGTCACTGAGCTGACCCGAACCTGTTCTTTAAAACATGAAATTTTCACTACAAATTGTGTGGGCCTGATGTGCCAAACAAAGGCTCCTGAAATAAATGAAGCAATAACTTGTGTCATGACAGCAGACAGAGCAGCAGCTGTAACAATATGCTCCCAAAAATGCTTGCACTTGATTTTTTAAAATTAAGTCAACATCCTTAAGTTATTTTCTTTTAATTTGATGTGTAGTAATAGAATTTTAGTTAATATGATTTTATACATAAGGAATTAAATAAAAAGGTGTTATATCCCTTTAAAAGTAAGCAATTCATTTGTAATTATATCTTATGAAATTGCAATATACTTTAAATAATAATAAGTGCAAATACATTGATGGTAAACAGTAGGAGCTACTAAATAATATAAACCAGAGTTTAAAATGCTTGTGAAATCCTTTCTTTAATATATAGTTTCATCAAGAACAGTTCCCACAGGAGTAACTGGGATTTGTGTGTGCCTTCTCTCCTTACACCTGCAGTATTTCCATGCACCAGCTGTCATCATTTGCAGAGACATTCAACAAGTTACCATGTCCAAAACATCACCAATTTCCTGCACAGGCCTCTCAC
Source organism: Cinnycerthia olivascens (assembly GCA_035048155.1). Taxonomy (NCBI): domain Eukaryota; kingdom Metazoa; phylum Chordata; class Aves; order Passeriformes; family Certhiidae; genus Cinnycerthia; species Cinnycerthia olivascens. The sequence continues at coordinate 3,774,840 of JAWWMU010000041.1, read as the reverse complement.
AGGGACTCAAGCTGCTCTCAAAGTATCACGACAGCATTCAAATTAAACCTTCTCCCAAACTGTGGAGGAAGCATGAGAGACATTTCTGTAACACCAGGGATATTCTTTAATGATGAGGGACCGTGGCAGCGGCGCCTCTCAGCAGGGCAGCCAGGTTTGTGCACAGCTCTGACAACACTGGATCATCCCAAGCAGGGAATCCAGGGGATCCTGTGGCATTACCCACAGCAGCAGAACTCTGAGTACAGCCTACACCCAAGACATTGTTAGAGACAACTCTTCTGCTTCTCCCTCCTCCTTCTCTCTCATTAAGGCAGTAAATCCAAAGTGAGTTATCCAAATGCTCCCGAGCAATTAACTCGTGTTATCATTCTGCAGTCACCAGTTCTAATTTATTCTTAATGAGAAGAGTGGTAGAGCCCACGTGCACCTCTGAGTAAATACAATGACTTGTAGCACGCTCATAATTGTGATGCTCGTGTGAAAGTTAACATACATTAATTGAAATAGGCCCATGCAACAGAAAGAAAATTGTTACAATTGCATAAAGGCAGGTAATAGTTTCCTTCAAATTAACTCAGGAGCTCCAATCTCATATTAATATAATTTTCTGATTTATGAATAAAAGATTTAGAATACTAAAAATTAAAATAAATTGAATTGTTCTTCCTAGATGGTGTCTCAGTTTCAATTTTTATCAGCTTTCTCTTTTAATCTATTTTTATGGGATTTTCTTTCCATAATACAACCAGGGCAATGCATATATTTGAACTGTATTCCCATCTTGATATATCTGTTATTTTACTTATGCAGAAATTACAAGATTTATCCTATAGGTTATGAGTAAAAACATATACTTATATTAGTTTTAAATGGATCTCTTCTGAATCTCAAGCACTGATATTGTTGCCTTTACTAAAACTGGGGTTTTTGAAATCGAACTCTGCAGAGTTTGGGTTTTTATTTTACCTTAATGGATTAAAGCCAGCTTAGGGCAACAAGAGATCTAGTCAGTCTTCCTCCAAGGGATGTTCTTGGTGCAAAAAGTGAAAATTAAACCTGAAGGCTTGAGTACAAGGTGCGAAATGTAAAACTCCCCTTGTGTTTTCTCATCATCTTCAACTTCCTTGTTAAAAATTTATCAAACCTACCAGTTATGAATATCAAGCACTACCAAAATGCATGAGATTAAAACATCAAGACTCACAGCTTTAAGAAAGTGTCAGGCTGAGAAACTGGATTTCTTCTTCCTCAATTCTCCATTTTGCTACACTGGCTTTTAGGTGAGAGGAATACAAAACAGATGCTCAAGGTCTCCAGCCCTGTACAGCAGCTCGTACCACAAAACAGCCCACAGAGGCTTCTGGAACAACAATCTAGGCTTCTTTTTCATTTATTTCCTACCTAACTGTGTAGGTTCTTTGCAGCCTGTAGCTGTTACCTCTTCTCTCAGGCTCAAGGCTTTTTCCTTGAGCCCCCAGCTGGAAAATGTTTTTAATTCACATATCCTACAGGTAGTCCTCTGCAAGGGAAGGAATGTCCTCAGTGACAGACAGAAAGAGTTCTAACTCAAAGCTTGTAAGAAAGAGAATATTTCTAATGTAATTTTTTAAAAAAAAATGTTTTAATATGTAGATATTGAGTGGTAGATACACATGTGTATATACACATATATATACACTGTGCACTTACCTCTTTGTGTTTATATAGTTACACATAATTTCTTTTTTTCTAAAGAAACCATTCTCAAAGGATTTAGGCATGACTTCAGTACTATGACACATCTAATTTTAATCTCATTTTCAACAGTGACAAACTAAGTCTTCCTTGAAAATATTTACATAATAAATAGTACATCCAGATTACAGGCTGGAGCTAAATATACCAAAACCATATTCCAAGCATATATAAAATTATTTACTCCTGTACTGAAAGGACACATTTTTTCAGTCATACATTATCAAAAGCAGAATTGCTTTGAAGTTTAAGGAAGAGATTTGGTTTTTTGAGGGTTTTTTTTTGGGGTGGCGAGTAAGAAGTTAAAATCACATGGCACAAAGTAGTCCTAAAAGCAGCACTTTCCCCTCCCACCCCAAGTTTTACATACTTCAGTTTAATCACTTTTTTCAAACTATTTCCACAGCACTATTAGTATCATATGTAATTTTAGTCTCTCCTTCAGGAAGAGGCAAGCTTCAAGTTCCCATTAATTTTTAAAAATTAAAACACAAGCATTTAAATTACCTTGTGATTTGTGAGTCCTCCCTCTTCTCTTCCTAAACAAGATCTATTTATTCTGCTAAAATATTATTTTAACCTTTCCATCAATCTGAAGTGGGATGCTCACCCATTCTGGGATACTAATAATAAGCAAAGCAACAAAACACACTAAAAAAAAAAATCTTTAGGACACCTCCTTAATCTAGATGAGTGTTGTGCTCAGTCTAAAATTCACACTTGATCTTAGATTTTTGTGTCAAATGCCAGCCACATTTAGGTTCCTGCTATTTCTGTGAGGTGAACAAATGAGGACCCTTGATAAAGCTTGTTTCTGAAGGATGATAAATTCCATTGCTGAAGGCTTCTAGTGTTACACAATTACTATGAGCTCTCTCTGATATTTTTGTTTTGTGTATTTCCAAACACCTGTGGAACTTTGGAACGCCACTTCATGGGATATTACAAGGCAGCAGGTTTGCATTTCCCTAATTCCACAATCATGTCTAGTTCTGGCTTGGCTCATGTCTTCCATGATTCCATAATCATGTGTGGTAATGTCAGGAGCATGCAATTAACTAAATGGCACAAAAAATATATTTTATCCCAGTACTTTCAACAGAAAACTTATGAGTGTTTTCCTTTGCTAAATAAGCTGAAGAGTGTATCAGACACCGACCCAATGAACAAAGGCTTCCACTTTCTAACAATGAAATAATGACTGAAATTTGATGGTCCTTAAACATCTGTAAAGGACTAGAAATGCACATACAACCAACCAATTGCTCACGCTGCTGGAACAAACCAGACCTTCCCTACCAAGTGCAGCTATTTACTCCTTCAGGCCTGGTCTCTGCTCAATATTAAAACAAGCCATGAGATGAAGTTTCCACCCAGTCTGCTCCTGCTCTAGGAGAGGTTCATCCCATCAGTGAATACAACTTTAAGGCAGGGGTATGATTGCCCCAGGACGATGAAAGCCTGTACCACTGAAGCCGTGTGGTATCTCACAATTTTCCTGGGGTGTTCTTGGTGGTTTTACTGGAGCTCTGTCCACAGACGTATTTCTGTTCAAACACCACCCAGGCCATGCTCATTGCCCAGATCTGTTCTAGTAAACCTACCCAAATTCAAACACCACATCCCTTGCAGCTGCACAGGGGTTTGAAACTGCTCTAACTCCTGCCTCAGGATCAGTGAAGGCAGCAGGATGGCCAGACTTTACTAAGCTGAGTAACAAAGGTAAGTCCATATGGATGCAGCAATGCCTGCAGCAGCTGTAGAGTGCTCACGGAGTTGAGAATACAAGGAAAGTACACATTCACACCGAAAAATTCATCACCATTTATAAAGAAACTGTGCCATCTTTGTGCAGCATTACTGAGAGGGAAGCTAGCTTTGTTCCCCACTATTAAAATACAATCTTTTCCAAGTGAAGTTTTATAAGAAAGAGACAGTGATCACAGAATTTATCATTTTACTTTTCTGCTACTACATCTCAAACAAAAATAAGGACAGTATTTCTTGGATTACATAAACGCGTTTATAATGCACACTAAACCAAAGAACATTCTTGGAATTTACCTTTATCTTTAAAAGCTGCTGTTCAAACTTTTCAGATCCAGCAGTATAAAACACATTTTGATTTTATAAGCAAGTTCCTCACCTATCTAGTTCTGCAGTTTATGTCCCACCTGTATCTGTTTTATGAATGCCAGTGGGCTTTAAAGATCTACCACACTCCCTTCAGTTCCTTTCCTCTCCATTAAATACATTCTTGACACTTTTTAGGAGCCATATTGCACTCACATAAAGAGGATTTATGAATAAACACGTGAGATGAGCTCCTGCTCACCCAGACTAACATTGAAATGCACCAGCAGCTCAAATCTTCAGTTTCAGAGTTGGGTGAGAATTCTCCAGGGAATATGCATCGTGTAATACTTGACACAAACCTAACATTTCTTTTTGATTTGTAGTTGTGTTCTCTGAAAAGCACAAATAAAAACACACAACCTTGCAATAGAACTTTCTGCAGTGCTGGAATTAGAATCCATGTGCTCCTGTGCACTGTGAGCTGCGTGAGCTGCTCGGCTGTTTACAAATTCCAAGCAATCACAGCTATGTATGTTTGTATTTTATTAATTTATCAATTACACTGCTCTTCTGTTTTATTCAAAACCTATTTCCATGTGACTGCAGTAGGCTCTCACTGAGGCTATTTTTTCCATCTGTAAAATTTGTAAAGTACAGATTAAGTTGTTTTTAATTACAAACTAATAACAAACTAATGGTATAATTTATGTGGTAATCTAATTTGTCATTTGAACACTGTAGAAAGTAACAGTAGCTGCCAAGCAAAACATCCTAGAAAATTGTTGTAATACATATTTGGACAAGTGAAACCTCATCATACCAATCCAAATTAGGGATTTCTAAGGAATACCAAACAAATGACAACAGCACAGTAAACACAACTCTTTGAAAGTCAATTCCGGACAATTTTGGTAAAAATATTAAAATTCATATAACTTTCCTCTACTATTTCAATGAGTATCTTCCTTACATATTTTAAATCACTCTCAGACTCTACATTACAGGTTGTGAGATACCTGGAGCTAGAGGCAAAATTGACAGCAGTGAGAGACCCCTCCCATGATAAAAAATCAGCCACATGAGACATCTTAAACTGGAGTAGGGTTCATTTCTTCAGCATGTAGAACACTTTGACAGCCTCAGATTTTTGATTCAGCGTAAAACTGTAAATGATGTGCAACAATAAAAATTATGTAACTGCTGTTTTGTGTGGGCCAGAGGTGTATTTGGGCATAAAATGGGACTGACAAGAGATATATGCAGAGGTGCAAAGGCAAAAGTATGAAAAGCAGCACTTCCAAGTGCAAAGCAAGGGTCTGAGAAAGCTTTTTCATGAATCCACAAAGCTGTGTTAAAAATTAGTTTTGGCAAATATGGGAAAGTTGTGATTTCTACAGCTGAAAGCTGGAACTGTTTGTCCAGCTGTGGCTCATCAGTACCAAAAGCAATGTCCATAACACCTCTCCTAAGATCAGAATATTTTAATTTTGCAAGACTTTTAACTAATCTCTTCCAAAAATGATTGTACTCTTTCTTTTACTAAATGATCAGTCTTTATGAAAAAATATTATTTTGAGTCATTGGTCTTTACTTTTTTGTGACTCTTGAAGTATTCTGGTATTAATTATTTCCTATGATGTTACATGACTACTCTGAAAGTCTTAAAAAGTAGGAAATATGACACTGGAAAGAATTTCAATATGGTTTCACTAAAAAAACATCTTCACATCTTATAGTGACTGAGAAGGAAAGAAAAATGAAACCATCCCCAAAACACCTGGACAGGTATTCATGTCACTGCTGTTTACAATTCTCCTTAACTTCAACACATCATAATTAGCCTGAAGACATTTATCCCATGCATATTATATGGGTAAGTTTATTAAATATTGCTGAACCTGAAAACTTCAACATCTCAAAATTGTTTAAGGCATTTCCCAAAGCTATGCCAAGGATCCAGCTACTGGACAATGAACTATATAGTTAGTGCTCAGCTCACCTGGCAGAACAATGTGAGCTTCTCAGCTCCCAGGGATATTTGTCTTGGCTTTCTTTCATGGATTCAATTTCACATGAGAAGGACTGTAAATGACATTATACTGTCAGATTATTAAGACCCTCATTCACACAGACTTCCAGGAAAGAAAACTTGAACTACAATTGAAAAGATGTCACAGAATTAGTCTAAATATAATTTAAAATTTTAAGGAAAACTTTTGGATCCAAAAGCATTCCACACAGTATCTCTACTGTCACCATTAATGTGTACACTGTGCCAATCTGTATAAAATTGACGGTGAAAAATATCACATTACACCATTCTCAGCTGCTTCCTACATTCCTTACATTTAGAAGTACACTAGAATGAGAGAGGGTTTGAAAAAGATTTAGGTTTACAAACAGGAAACCACAAAATATTTCACTTTCTTATCCCAAAACTATAACAAGCTTAAAAGAAAAATAATTGGATTTTATTTATTTTAATTAAGTGGAATTGATTGATGTCTGTATTTGCACATGGAAATTATGATACATGTTATGTGCTCTTTATCTCCATTAACATATTAACATTAACATGTTTCTCAGAAAAACCCCCCAAGAACAAAGCATATTTTTTTAGGAGGTTTGATTACTCATTTCACTCTGCAATGGCGCAGGAATAAATTGATCAATGGCATTGCTCACTATCACAAAGCACTGGGTTGTACTTGCCTGATTCAGTGTTCAGTCAAGTAAGTAGAAATCAAAGAATGTTGTTAAGATGTTAATCAGACCTTTGCCCTTCATGTTCAATACCACAACTTTGTTCTGTAAATTCCTGGAAAATCTAAAGTTTTTGTCTTACGGAAAAAAACCCTGAAACTTTCAAGCTGATCAGAGATAACACTATTTTTTAAAAATTGTATTCAATTTCATAGCCAAAATATGTAGTAAGAAACGTCTGGCCTGTGGAACTGAAAAAGCTTCAGTGGAGTGTAAAATTCAGTCTCCTTCATCTGTAGTTTGGTCCATAGAATCACAGAATGAACTGGGCTGGAAAAGACTCCTGAGATCATCAAATCCAACCTATGACCTAACACCTCCTCATCACCCAAACCATGGCTCTGAGTGCCATGTCCTGTCTTCTTTTAAACACATCCGGGGACAGTGCCTCCACCACCTCCCTGGGCAGACAATTCCAGTGCCAAATCCCTTTCAGTGAAGAACTTTTTCCTGATGTCCAAACTTCCCCTGGTGCAGCTTTAAGGCTGTGTCCTCTCATTGTGTCAGTGGTGGCCTGGCAGAAGAGACCGACCCCCACCTGGCCACAGCCACAAGAAGCCCCTGCAGCTCCCAGCTGGAGCAGAGTGTGTGGAAAGGCTCCCAGCAGGAAAAGCTGCTGGTGGGCAGTGGCTGGGACAGAGCCAGGTGTGCCCAGGTGGGCACCAGGCCTGTGCCAGCCACGGTGTGGCCAGCAGGAGCAGGGCACTGCTCGTGTCCCTGTGCTGGGCACTGGGGAGGCCACAGCTCCAGCGCTGTGTCCAGTTGTGGGCTGGACATTGGGGGGATGGAGAGGGTGCAGGGAAGGGAAGGGAGCTGGGGAAAGGTGTGGAGCACACGTGCTGTGCAGAGGGGCTGAGACAGCCTGGGGGGCTCATCCTGGAGAAGAGGAGGCTTTGGGGGAGACACGTCACCTTCTGGCTGTCGGCACCTCCGTGCCAGGAGGGTGCAGCCAGGTAGGGGCTGGCTTTGCTCCCAGGGAACAAGGGACAGGACAAGAGGAAATTGCATTGGCTACCAGGAAAACATTCTGCACAGAAAGGGTGGTCAGGCTGCAGGCTGCCCAGGGCAGTGCTGGAGCCACTGTCCCTGGAGGGATTTAAAAGAGGTGTAGATGTGGCACTTGGGGACGTGGGTTAGTGGTGGCCTTGGCAGTACTTGGACTTGATCTCAAAGGTGTTCTCCAACCTAAATGATTCAATGATTCTGCAAAGATGGAAACACATAAACAGTGCTGGAGTATTCAATGAGCTACGTGGGAAAAGTGTTATATTGTTTATACCACTCAATAAATAACAGAAAAAATCTTGTAATAAGCTTTGTTATTTCAACACACACATTGTGTCTTTTTGCTACTACCTTTGTCATGAGAAGGAGGTATCAGAATTATCATTCTTGATATTTCTGACCTTTTCAGTATTCAGTTATGTTTAGATTCACTGTCAGTTCTACCTCTTCTTCAGAGGCTACTAAGGCTGTAACCAAAGAAAAATGCGAATTGCCAGCAAGTCAAATTACAGAACATTAATAAGGTCAAAGCAGTACAGTTTATTATCATCTTTCACAGAATACATGAAACATTAACGCTGTGCTACTTCATTTTCACGACAATAATTGTTAAGAGACCTTCCCGTGCAACTTATTCTCATTACAACTTTAAAATTACATTGTGATTTGTAATCCTGTAGCCCTCTTAGAATTTGTCTCTCTCTAAATATCTTATTTCAAACTGCACAGAGCTGCACATGAAATATTTCCAAATAATGTGTTTTATTTGCAACTTCAGAGTTTCACTGAAACTAATGGAAAGTAGACTGAGGCACATTAGCAGGAAGGCTGTAAGACAAGATGCCATTTCACATGCTGGCAGAGCAAGAGGCTCAGCTAAAGGCCTCCTGCCAACCTGCTCATCAGAACTGGAATTTTTCTCTGTCACTGTGAAGACCAAAACACAAGCAATGTATGCAATTCCCTACTTAAGGCAGAGTGTATTTTATAGAGAATGGTAATGGTGGGTGCAACCTGGTCTAGAGGGATGTGTTCCTGCCCACAGCAGGGCGTGGAATTGGATGATCCTTAATGTCCCTTCCAACACACACCACTCTGTGATTCTGTGATAAACTTTCAGCATTACAGCATCAGGAGACAAGGTTTGCTCTCCCAATCCACAGTGCAACATGGACTGCCCAGCCCAAACTACACATTTCTCAGAAATTAATATATTTTTCCAAAAGCTAATTGGCTTCAGCATTACCTAGCTTGATGTATGAGATAGCAAGGGATGGATTTTTAGATCAGTGCAAAGAAATTATATGTATTATTATACAATAACAAGTTGCATACCAACTCCCCATGCAATAGGGTGAACATTAACCTTAATTTTCTCAGCAAATATTCACAAAAGCTTCTAAAGGATACATTATATATATGGAACACCTTCTTCTGAACAATAAAAACATCCTTTTATTCAGTGCACCAGGATTTGAAAACAAAAATAAAAATAATTGAAAATTATTTATTTCCTATACACTGAAGTAAATAGACAATGCTTAAGTGTTGGTATGGATTCCATTTATGATCCATTTATGAAAGACAATGTGTTTCTCATTTTGAAGTTAAGAAAACCCTCCTTTTTTTGATTGTTGTGGTTTATTCATTCTAACTTTCCAGATTCAGCAAGGTTTATTGTGAGCTCAGGTGGACTGTACAATTTGGGGCTTCATTTAAATGGGGACTCCAGTAACTCCATATTCATGGAACCTTTCATGTGTCCCTTGTTCACAGTACCTGCCTTATGAGCAGCCATCACCTGCTCGGCCTTGGAATAACATTATTTAACATTAAGCTTTTAGGGATAACTAAGGAATAACATTGCTTTTAGGGATCACTGTCCAACTCTATCCAGAACCCCCATCTGCTGAGATGGAATCAGAAAAACCCAGAACAGTAAAATAAATGGGGAAAAAATTGGAACAGACATATTCTATTTTTAGGTAGCTAAACTTACCTCAATGGACTATACCGACATTCCACAGCTCGGGCTGGAACCTAGAAAGCAACAATCTCTTATCTGTGTGGCAGTGAAATCCCCATCACAAGAACTTGGGTGTCTTGCACCCTCTTCTGCAGTTGCTCAGAACAATCATTTTGGATTAAGCCCTTTCCAGAATCAGAATGACACAGCCCATGCCTATTCTGCTGGACCCTGTTACTTTCAGTTCATTCATTCTCCCTCCCACTTCTCCCCACTCTTGGCAAATCCCCAGTTAGCAACCCTGACCTTGTTGGTGACTGCAAGCCCAGACACACAGCCAGAGGCTCTGCATTCGCAGTGAGGCTCCTTAAAACACTCCCATTTCTGCTTTGCCTCCTCCCCTGTCAGAGAACCACACTCCTTCCACCTGTAAAAGACCTTTGTAAGATGCATCAGTAAAATTATCTTCCGATTTTGTTGAAGCTGGGTCATTAACACAATTTGAGTTACAAACTCTTAACTAGTTGAGTGAATCCAAATAAGGACTGGAAAAACAAGCAGCCAGGACTTTGTAAAGCAATTGTCCAATTGAAATAGTCAATATATAATACAACCATTACCCAAGGCTCTTCCATTTGAACAATTACACATAAATGTGTACTGAGGACTCTCAGTTTCACTGTGGCAATGAAAACCACTGCGTAATTAACACGTTTGTGGCAGTAGGGAAAGACTGGATAAACCAGTTCACGTGTGCCTCCTGCACAATAAACTACAGCAGCTCTGTCCTGGCTTCACTCAGCTCCCAGTTCCAACAATCAGCTGGAGAGCAGAGGGGGAGCTGTCAGAGACAACTGATATTATGAAGGTAAATGTCGAATTTTCTCTCAGTGGTCCAGACTCGGGCTCGTTAATTCAAGCCTTGAGCCCACCCAGAGATGCCAATGTCGGATTTTCTGCTATTTTGCAGAAATTCCCCGAGCTAGCAAAGTCCTTTTCCATGCCCAAGATGGAAGAAAAGAGCAGAAACTCTTCAGGTCTCATGTTCAAGGTTGTTTATTCGTTCTTATCTAAAACATTTTCTTTCTGAGCTCCTTCCAGCAAGACAGTAAAGGCCTTCTCCCCCCTCAGAGGTGGTGTTTATCTTTTATACTAAAAGTTACATACAGATTATTTACTAATAGTCTCCAATACCCATTCTCTACATTAGACAGTCAGTTTCTACGCTAAACCAATCAGTTATGTCCCCATCACCGAGAAGATGGAGAGAAGAAGAAGGAAGAAACCCAAAAGCCACGAGGTTCCTCCATCTTGGCACCACACAACCCCATGTAGTAAAACCTAAAATCTACTTTTACACCCTGTGACAAACTTATTATTACTCTATTTAAACTCTTGTGACTTGTAATTCTTCTTTTAAGGTTGGCAATCATTC
>JAWWMU010000041.1:3721808-3763758 GCA_035048155.1 Cinnycerthia olivascens | reverse complement strand
CTCCGAGGAATTCTTCCCGGACCGGTGGGGGGGAGGGGCCGTGTGGGTTTGTTTTCTAGAGGGGCCCCCTTTGGAGAATCTCTCCCAAATTTGCCCTAAACCAGGACAGAGAGGTACCCCTGTCTCCAAGCCCTGCCTGCTAACCTGGACCCATGGGAGCAGTGTGAGCAGCTGTGGAACACTCTCCATTCTGAGTAAAATCAATGAACATTCTGAACAGAAGGTTTGGAGGGAGAAACTATCTTTCATGACAACTGGTGAAAAGAGTAGCCAGGTCACCATTTTATTATGGACATATGGAATAATTTTTGTAGCACTTTAGAATTAAACTGCTCACCTGGGAACGATGAAAATTAATTGTTTTTAGGGTAACTATGGGATTTTGATATTTCTGTTCCCAGGTTTAAAGCATGTCATGCAGTAAGAGGATCTGAATCACAAATCTATCCAAAACTCAGTCCATGTATTAATAGATTTCACATTACATTGACTCATCTAAAATTGTATGAAATCATGTCAGACTGAAGAGTGTTTTCATGGCAGTTCCCCCATGCCAGTGTGCTAACACCACTCTTACACCACTGTTACACCACTGTTGCAATCTGTTTGGCAGTCATTTGTTGAATGTAGCTTCTATTAGCACAGCATGGGAAAATGCATTTTCTTTTTCATTTTTTAAACACTGTAGTGTCATACTACTTGATGATTCACAATTACACTAGAGTTTGCAAAGTCTTTTTGTTTTCCTCAAATTAAAAAAAAAATTAAAAATCTCCTTTTACTTTTATAAACTGTAATTTTTCACTTGTGGGTTTTTTTGGTTGTCATGATCTAAGTCTGTTGCTTTTCATGCAATTAAACTAATTGGAGCCCTTCTCTAACAAACATGATAAATGGCTGGTTTCTTTTACAACAGAAACCATGTAGAATAGCATTAAAAGATAAATTCTCTGGTTTTATCCATCTCTATGACAAATGTGTCCATAACACTCAAAACAGACTTACACCTGAGAAGCTCAGTGCAAGATAAAATATTATATAAAATATAAAAATTCTAATAGCAAACCAAATCTAAAATTATGCTTTTTCATCCAACATTTCTCCTCCCTTAAAAAGCACCTGAGTAGGAAGGGACAATGTGAGAATTAGGAAAGGAAAATCTGTGGGTTTGTTGGTTTTCTTTAAATAACAGCCTAAAAATAAAAGGAGCTCCTAGAAGATTTAAAGTGTTTTTAAAAAGACAAAACTATTGTATTCATGTTTCTTTTCTTTTGCCCATGAAACAAATTAAACTGACTTTTTCCATCTTGCTTCTATATTTTTCAAGTATTGAAAAGAATTGCTAAATCCTTATAAAAGCATGGAAAGTCAAACAGCCTCTAAAACATGAGAACAGATGACCATTAGAATTAAATCAATCCAACTTTGAAATATGCATTAGGGGTATAAAACTTACTATTCTGTCATACATTAGGATTAAAATAAAACAAGTTCTGACAGTCGTTTCAAAAATGAAATCCATATATTTTAGGTAAAATTCTCATTAAAAAAAAATAAATAAAAGCACCGTCTATTTCCTGTTTATACATGAATATTCAGTACAGCTCATGCCATTCCCTGCTCCTGTAGTAATTAAGTATTCAGAGCAGTAAACAGCTCAGTTGGAATGATTTTATGACAAATAACTAAAAACATATCAACTACAAAAGCCCAGCCCTTCCACATTCCCTGCAGCCCAGGCAGCTCCATCACTGGAATCAGCCAGGAGCATCACTCCCACTCCTGGCACTCCAGTGTGGGGCCAGCTCCCCTCCACTGCCCTCACACACGAAATAAAGAGGAGCAGGGGAGGCTGCAGAAGCCTCACAGATCAAAGGACAGAGCATTTTTAAAAAAAAGCCAATATGGAAACCAAGCCTGCGAATCCAATGGCTGTTGGATTGATTGGTAGCAGGGAAAAACAAAACAAACTAAAATAAATGAATAAAGACTAAAATCAATGAACATGGACACCACCTTATATACACGGCACGCACATGCCAAGTGAAAACACCTTCATCCTCTGAAGTGTCCTTAGCACTGGAGGTACTGAATGAATATGTGCTGCAATGCAGGAGATGGTGAGGATCACAGGTTTAGCATAAGAAAAACACATAGAAGTTGAGATAAACATTTTTGAATTCCTTTGATTTGAACTTCACCTGATTAAAAGAAGCTTTTGCTGCCCCAAGTGCACTGCAGGATGTGATCTATAACCCACACAGAGCTGGATCAACCCCACTCTGCACACCCTGTCCAGACCCTATCCAGGGTGTACCACAGAACAACTCCAGAACAAGGTGATGCTGAGGCAGGAGAAAAAACAGAAAGGAGGGGAGAGAAAGCCAAGTGCTAATTTCTCTGTATCTGGAATATGAAATATTAAAGGTGGCATGCTGGAACAATTACAATCTTCAGCAGCCTTCAGTGCTGAACTGCTCCTTTTGACCAGTTCCCAGGTCTATTTTCCCTGTGCTTTTCACACAGAACCAGCACATTAATTACGATGAGATCATGCAGCTTCATCCAACAATGCTAATGTTATCTGAGGGCTGGATGGCATCCAAATTTCATTTCCATATATCACTTGGGCATTAAAAATGATAAATCAATATTTCTAATAGTTTTCCATTCTAATGTATTGCGGTGGAAATAAGCCAGCATAGCCTACGAGAAATATGCAGATTAAAAAGGTCAGACTTTGAGCATAATGAAATGTAATTATTAATTTTGGTCAACTTGGAGGCAATTGGTCACTGAAATCAAGGAAAATTCAAAAGGAATTTGAAAAATTAACATAATTTTGAAGTTAAACCAAAGACTAACAGGTCAGTGAGTCATTTCAGTTGACAAAAATGTTCATAAGCTCTGAGCAACGGAGGGGAAATGAACTCCTAAGAATTCAAAAGGCATAACTAAAATATATGTGCTTAAGTACAGCACATCATTGTTGTAATTCCAGGGAATATCACACGTGAACTGTGGCACTGACAGAGCATGGTAGGTAATAAATACATCCATTACTTAACTCTAGGAAATAATTTATATATTTTCACCACATGCATTTAGCTCCAAGTTATTGAATGATGCCTTTGTTTTTGGTTTGTTTTTTTTTTTGTCTTCAAGATTTTAACAGTAAAATGTACCCGACTGACAAGACATAGAATAGGAAGAAAATATTCTGCATTTTTTTAAGCAATAAATAGTCCAATAAAGTCAAATAAAGATAATTATGCTGAGTACTGCAACATGCATATGAGTGTATTTCAGACATTATGTCAGTAAAAGTGAGAATATAAACAAAAATTAAAAAGGTTAAAAAACATTAGAATAAAAAAATAACATTCCATTCTAAATGCATTCTCTCACATTCTAAAGACATAACAGCAGCTTCAAAACACTGTTCTAATCATACTTTTGAATATTTATCAAAAGAATATGCAATTCAAAGAAAGAGTTCTTATAATTAATTTGTATTAATTTTTAAGCTTAAAAACTCGACTGAAATCTCATATAACAATACAAGAACAGCCAATTCCATTCAAATCAGTGCTGAAAATCTTGCTTAACCTGGGAGCTAAGTCCCACTGAATTCACTGAAGTTACATAACATATCCATTTACTAAGGAAGCAAAATCAAATGTAGATCTAGTGAGTCTGCTTTAGAACCAAGATGAGTCCTACAGGAAAATTCTGTCATCAAATTTCAAAATATTAATAGTTGGTACTGAAATTCAAGACTTTTGGAACATATACATCTAACTTGCTTATACTGCAAGACTACAAATCAGTTTTTTACAGAGCACACATGACACCTGTGGAAAATATCTGTTTCTAAGACATATTTAGACTCTGTAGAACAGTAACAGGGAATTTAGGGTTTGTTCAATGCCTTTATAAAAAGAATGGCAAACTAATTAATCGTGGATAACATCAAACCAAAAGCAAAGTCAAAACTACCAGTGTTAACTTGACTGAAAATCTCCCAATAAGAATAATCTTCATGATCTTGACAGACAACGAGCTCATCAACAACGATCTTAAAATCTTTCCTGGTCATGTGTCTTGGGTATGAAAAGATGGAGGATTGCCTTTTTCTGTATTTTAGATCTCTGTGGGAGGTTTTTTTTTTTTAATTTTTTTAAAGTGCATTGTAATTCCTACAAAGAGTAAAGATAATACAGCTGCTTTATGGTTCTTCTTAGAGAACAAAAAAAAAAAAAAAAACCAACTTAATTTTATCATAGTCTATTGTCATGAAAATTTGAACTTATTTAAAGCGGTGTGTGTGAGTATAGTTATGAAACACAGCTGCAAAGGTGTGGGCAGATGCAAGAGATGGACTGGTCACCAAGAGAGCACCTCAGGGAGCTCTCTGATTGTATTGAGAGGGAACAGAGATACAGGGAGAGGAGCTGCCACCCTCAAATGTGGGGATCCTAAAGCCCAGGACAGTCCCAGGTCCCTTTATGGCACAGCAGCAGCACGGGGATGTGTAAAACATCCTTGTTTGCTTGCTTTGGCTCAACCTGACAGAATCCATCATTCTGATGAAATTCTCCTCATTCCAGAGAAGGTCTGTTGGACACCAATGAATGGCCAAGGCCCACTCTCCCTTTTTTTGCCCTCAGGAGAATTTATTTGGCTCAACTCAAAGTACAGGGATCCAAACCATTGCCCTCCTTCAAACACCCCAGAATACCAAACACCCAAGACTCCAAACTCTCAGTTTCCTGTCTGTGAGTTTCATGGTCACTAATGAAGCAGGCAATTAGAGACTGTTTTTATTCCGTCCTTGCCTCATGTTGAGGGTGGGGATGTTTGAGAAATGCAGAGATGGGCAGAGGCTGACAGACACACACCTGCATGCACTGCTTTTGTCAGCAAACTCAGGGGCTTCATGTCTGTTCCATCACCAACCCATTGCCTTACTCTCATTTTCTACCTCCAATTAAGTGAGCAGTAACCTTAAGAGAAGAAATGTATCCATTCTCCTCATAAGACCTAAACACTTTTAATTTTAGATGCTATTTGTTTATGCATTTGCATTCCAACTTTCTTCACACTAAATCATACCACTTGCTAAATATGAGAAATCATCTGGGAATGTTTTGGTGATAGTTTCCATGTCCATAAAGTTCTGGTAAAACACGTTGCAAGCACACAGTCAATATCTCTATGACTACACAGTGATTTGGTTAATCCAAGGGAAAGAAAACAATCCCCTTTAGGCCTCCTGTCTTTTGAAGACTACACATTTTAAAAAGACAAAAGCAGAACACAATTTCAAGTTCCAAAAGTTTGAAGCATGAGGGTGATTCCTGAGGAAATGCTGGTGAGCACTTCTGAAGATCCACCAGGTGAATCTCTCAAAAATCCATGCCTGGCATTCCAATCTTTCCTGCCCATTGGTTTGAATGGTGTATGAATTAGATTAACTGTCCTGATTATTCAAAGAAATTTAGCTTAACGACCTGCAATTACTTTAATGGCTTTGGAATTCAGAAGGTAAGAAGGCACTATGTTTCTTTAAATGAACATTAAATATAAAATGTCTCTGACTGACTGTCATGAAAACCCAATTTTATTGAGATTTAAATTATTCAGAATCAATAGCAGACATTAGCTATAGTTAGGAAGCTATGAAGACAGAAGGAGCTAAAAGCGACCCTTTTTAATACAGAATAATGACATATTGTTTTGAAAGTAACAGGATATTTGCTGTGTATCACTGTTTCAGAATGCAGTATCTTTACCACTATTAACACTAAATTACAAAAAGAAAAATGGACTGAAGTTCACCTTTGATGAGTTTCTGCTTGAGATCAGTTCCTCACTTTGACTATTGAATTTTCTAAGTCTGGATGAATATAATTTTTATTCTAGTACCATCACGTGCCTCCAGTCAGAGGCAGTAAAACAGTACTAGCAATTCCACACACAAAATGTAGCAGGAAACATTTCAGATCAAGCAAGAATTAAAGAAATCTTGAAAATATTAGATTAATGAAAAATGCATGATATTGGTGTGTAGCAATTCTCAAAGTGATTTAAAAATAGCTTCAGTAGTGTTGCTGCTTAAAGATACATCATTCCTGAAGAGTAAAGACTATAGATAAGGAATGCTAAAGCCATAAAAATTCATGACCTGTCTAACCCAACCTCCCTGATTCTTCTTGCCAATGCAGGAGAGTTGGAATACAGCACAGCAGAGGCAGCCCATGAGATCCCTCACTCTGAATGCCAGGTACCAACAAGAGAAGGGAAACTTGGAAAACACAAGCACAGAGTAACCAAGAGCTCCTCAGTAGACAAAGAAAGGGGATTGTTCAAAGCAATGTGCTTAGGGCTCCATTGGAGCACCTCCCAGCATGACCTCAGCTGCAGAACTATAGTGTGCACTTATCTAAAAGCCTTCTGTGAGTCCCCAGAGGTTTTCCTTCCCTTTTGAGGAAACACAGGAAAGAAAGATTGTATTTATTAGATATTATATACAAAACAAATATCCTAAATATTTACATTTTATGACATATTATTTTTAAGTTAAGGCAAATAAAGTTATTGAGTGCTTGGGTCCTTAACCTTAAAAAAAAAAAAAAAAAAAGGAGGGGAGGAGGATAAATGTCACTGAAGTTACATATCATCAATGAATGCTATTACATAGGGACCCATCATATATTGGCCATAATCTGTTGGGAAATGATAAAATATCTACCAGCAATCTATTTCTAATAGCTGGGAACCATAAGCAATTCCCATCAACTCCCATCATCAGTCGTGGCTGACTCACACTCTGGGAACAAAATCACATTTACATATGCAACTTTAGGCACCTGGTTTTGATAACTTTGAGAGTTTTAACTCTACACAGAGCTATTGTACTCAACAGAGCTGGCACTCTCTCAAAATCTGTACTTCATTTATTAATTCAAGTCACTCACAAAGTTTCTCCCACACTCTTCCAGCCCACTCCTATTCTAAATTTGTAGGCTAAAATTTATTCCAGACACATTTCCATATGAAACAATTTCTTTTCCCATCAGCACCCTCTAACTCCACAACTGTCATTAAGAAGATACAGTTGGGATGTTTTTTTTCACTTACTAATCATTATAGTGCATAACAATGATAGTAGTAGTACAATCAATAAATAAAAGCAGTGAAATGCAAAGTAATTTTGTGACAGCAGTTTGTGCTTCAGAAGAAATAAACCGCTGCTCTTTGTGGTGGACCAGGGTCATGAACCATCAGCTGAACACATTTTAAACACAGAAATGACAGGGTGCAGAGAAAAAGAGCTAGTTTGGAAAATATTTCAGTAGTTTCATCCACCAAATAAACAGCAACTATTTCTGTGCAACATCACCTGTGCTGCCACAGGAGCACTCTGTGCTCCCAGGGCATGAGGAACACCTTCAAATACTGGCACAAATTGCACTGAGGGCACTGAACACAACATTTCTACTGCTCAGAACACCACAGCCAGGGCTTTATGAGCTCCCATCCAGCCTATGAGTATATGTGCCTAAATAATAATTAATAATAATTAAAATTGAAAATGATTAATAACCACCACCACAAAAAAATCTTATAAAAATATCCCATTTGAGTAGGATCAAGGTGAAAATTTCTATTTCTGCTCCCTCTGGGATGAAATTCTGGACCAGTTATGGTGAGTGTATTATTACTGATGTTCTGTGGGATTTTTTTTTTGGTCAGAAACTTCATGCGAATTACAGCAATTATAAGCAGTGAAAACATTCAAGGAGGTTATTTGGACTCACAACACCACTTTAATTGCACCTGAAATTTCATGCTAATAACTTTGCCCAACAGCAAAAACAAAACTCCAAAGAATGCACTGACTGCAACAGCTCCTTGTCCTCCCCCAAACAATGTCACATGCACGAGATCTGTACTTGTGTTTTCTCCCTCTCAGAGCCAAGAGCCATTGCCATTTTACCTCCAAGCCAAGTAGGAAAAATAACTTTCAATCCTAAAAATTGCCCAGAAAAATGATGGGCATTCATACAAAACAGATTTTTTTTGCCTCCTGTTCGTTTCTATTTCACTGTAATATACTGAGAAATGCAAACATGCAATTTGGGAGTATTTAAAATCAGCTTGATTCCTCTGTATACATATGTACGTTAATATTAGGGTTAGAAAACAAGATTATTTTCACATAGAGGGAAAGTCTGCTCCATTTCATTATTGCTCTTTGAAAAAAGAGTATTTTCAACAAAACTGACAAAAGAATGGAATAAATTACATATGAAATTTTAATATTTAAAATGCCTATCATATTACAGCTTATTTGGAATATATTTAAGATCAAAGCTACAAATGACTGATTTTGAAAGTTCTGGTAATTTTCTATTTTATAAAGAAGACCATCAGGAAAAGGGAGTTAAAAACAATGACAGTGCTAAGAAATCGTGGAGTAACAATACTGGTTTCTAATTTTAAAAAGTGCTATTTTTAAGAGTAGAGCCTTTCATGGTAAGAGAAGGTTGGGCTTGATTCCAAAGACAATAAAAAGAAATTTACTGCCCCCTCCTGGACTGGTAAAACAAAGTTACATTTTCTCTCAAGTCACAAAATCACGGATGATGTTCTTTTATCATTTACCACATACTCCATCCATAAAGGAAGCTGGCAGAACAGGTGATGACTTTGACTTTGGGAGATCCCCAGAAGTTAAAAGCAGCAAGTTCAAGACAGGAGTCAAAGAACTTCAGGATTATTTTCTCAGAATCATCCTTAACTGTATCTGTCCTATGGCAAAATGGTGCAGCAGAAACAATTTACTTCCATAAACAAAAGAGAAATACAATGTGATGCTCAAGGGGAAAAGCTTTTTGTCCTAAGGAGAATATTTATTTATTTATTTATTTAAGTTAAGCTGATGCTTTTGTTTTATGCTTGGGGTGTTTTTTGTGTTTTGGGATTTTTGTTTGTTTGGAGCTTTTTGCTTGTTTTTTTTTTCCAGTTTGGGTTGTGGTTTTGAGTTTTGCATTGCAGGGTGGTGGTGGTACAGGGTGTATGCCTATGATCTCTTACTGTTCAAGATTGTAAGAGAACACTGGTTTTCTTGAGGACAGAAATGTAAAATGCCAACTGATCCTGTCAACAGAAACTGTGTATTACTTCACCTTAAAAATTCTATGAAAAAGTAGCCCATGCTAAATTTAGCTTGCAGTAAAAACCAACACATATTTTGGAAGGAAATGAATTACATGCTCATTTAAAAATACTCATAAAAAGATTTTTTTTTAACTTAAAATTAAAACAATTAGTATGACTAAATTTACAATCTCCTTTTAGAAAATAACTTCACAAAAATCAACATTTCTTGGCACAAGGTAGAGTAAGGATTGAGAAGTCTCTATGAAATGACAGCCAGAAAGGGGAGGCAGTTCAGAAGGATGGTGTAGGTGAAGGGCTCCTCTCAAACAGGAGATGCTCAGCCCAAGGCAGGATTAGCTCAGAGCTGGGACCAGTGGCACAAAGCTGGGCCTGGCCAAGCTGGTACCTGCCCTTGTCAGGGTGCTTCTCCCAGGGTCAAACACGCCTCAATAAATTCCCAAAAGTGTCCCAGACATCCTTTCTGTCAACATCAAATCTGCCTATTTTCTGCAATCTGCTTGAGATTTACTGCCCAGGATTTACAGGCAATGCGAAGGAATTCCACTTTCTGAGGCCCTGTCTGCCCTTCCTGGTGAGTTGATATCTTGTCCTAAATGCTGCTAGATTTTGTTCATCACATCCTTTAGGAATACTACTACAGTTGTAGAAGCAGTAGTTACTGATCACTGCATGGAGATTTGCCTCTTAGTATGGAAAGTAACTTTATGCTGGCAGAGGAAGCTCTGAAGTGTTTGCCCTGTGTCTCTGCCTTTCCAAAATCCCTCTGAAATGAGAGACCAGTTGGAGCCATGAAAATGTGCAGCACCAGATCACCGAGTTGTTCCTGCCACTCTGCAGCACAACCAGGAGATTCCTCCTGCTCATTCCGGGCTCCGTGAAGCCACTCTCCCTTCACCAATGGAACACAAAAAATCATCATCTCTTTCTGAGGGAAATCATCATCTCTTTCTTAGGAAAGAAACAGGCTGCTCATTGCAGTTTGGAAATAATCTAACGTGTGTGCTCAGGCCTCCCACAGATGTTAAGGTGCTCTGAGATTCCTTGCTGATGAGCACAGCAAAGCAAAACACCCATCTGGACACACAAAATCAGCACAAATGGAACCCTGGCCAAATCATTCACTCTGGATTGATGACTATGGCTTTTAATTTAGTTTGCTCATGAAATTCATTTAGTTGTAGACTATCCAAACATAGTTCTAAAATAATAAAAATTTTATTAATCTGAGAAAAAGACATAAAAACATTTATAAGCCTCGAAAATTATCACCATAGAAACTCCTCCGGGTTCTAAAAGGCAAAGCATTTTACAATTATATGCTTTGATATGCTATCACTGTATTATTAAGTTTAATCAACTGTTAATATGAAATTAGGAGGTCTTATAAGTACCTCATAGAACAGTCTTTGCTGATAATATATTGGGAGGTGTAGGCAGTCCTCAAAAACATTTTACTCATTCCTCAGACTATCATCCGTATCATATAAATTATGATTTCAGAGGTGCTACGCAGATCTGCTTCAGCTCTAGAAAGAATATTTGGAAAGAATACTGAAAATAATACAAGTTTGAAAGCAATCCAATCTTAAAAAGTGGGCTTAACAAACAAATCTGGCAGATGTCAGAATCTGACATCAAATCAAAAGAAACACTCTAGTTGTAGATTTCAAAATAATGAGCTGGGGGAATTTGCCATACAAATCAGCAGCTTTGGGAGCTCTAGCTCAGCCCATCCAAACAGCAGCCTTCCATATTCATCTTTGCCTTTAAACATTGCCCTTCTCCAAATGCTTGTGGAAAGATTTGACAGGTGAGAGGGATCTGCCACCAGGTTTCAGGGGCCTTAGAGGGAAGGAGATCTTTGAGAGAGAAACACATGTACAGAGGGGCACTTCAAATGTCTTGATTCTTCCATCATCCACGTGCCTGCTTCCAGTGAGGTCTTCTGCTTGTTAAAATCGTCCATAAAAAGTAAATCGGACAATCTGGGAAGCTAATTCCTCTTCAATTGAAATAAATCTTATATTGCAGATAGCATTAAATGGATTTGTCTGTGCAGTGGCATGCTTTAGCTGAGGAACCGCTGCACATGGCAAACTGCTGCTAGAGAATCCTAACAACATTAATGCCATTTTTCTGCATAATGAAGAGTGGAAATGTGATCTGCTGTTTCCAATTCAGTTTGGGATGATGGACACTGATTTGCCCTCATCAAGATGATACAGTTACATGCTGTTCTAGAGTTCAAGTGATGAGGTTTTTCCTAAATGTGAATGTCCACATTTAAACTCTTTTAATTTAGCCTTGTGTCTATCTTTCCCAAGCATGTTTTGGGAACATTTTCACTTTCACTTCTGCTTGTTTTATCTTCAGGTGTTGACTATTTCTACCTATTATGCTGTGATATTATTTATTTCATCCTATGAAGTCAGCTCAAGTTGTCAGACAGAAAGGAGGTGAATGAATGGAGTAAGAATTGAAAATTGATTCTATCTGCATAGGTAATGATATAAAAACTACTGTATTGTTTATTCTGTGGCTTCAAACAGATTTTGATCAAGGTTAACCCAGAGGTGAGTTACAGGATCTGCCAGAGGTTTGCGGTGATGCTTTGGACCAAACATTTCATCTTCCACTTCTCCTGCTGTCTTTAGGCTGCCTTTCCTTTTAGGCATGGAGAGACACAGGTCTTGCACTTCCAGCATCCACCAGTCACAAACTGGCTCCATCTGGCAGGGATAAGGTGCCAGAGGAAGGTCAATGCCCAAGCAGAGCCAATGCCCACCGAGCCAAACTTCTGCGCCTGTGCTAACCTAGCAAGGGTGCCAAAATTCTTTTGGCTGCTTAATTCAAGTTTGTGTGTACTAAAGGTTGTTTTTTTCCTTCAAACCAGTTGCAAGCTATCATCTTTTAGTGCTCAAAACACTCACCAACTGTCAGGGTATTTCTGAAATTGGGAATCTGGAATTAAACTGACCCCCTCTAGACCCAGAGGTATGAGAGATGTTGGGGGTGAGAGTCTGTTAGACAATATCGGTCAAAAAAAAAAAAAAAAATAAAATGTTGTACTACTTTTGCTAAATTGCCAAAGAGCTTCAGAAAAAATAACCCACACATTACAGTGCACTTAATAAACCAGAGAAGAAACAAAGGTAAATCTTAAAGGAAACTCCTGAAGAGGACCTTGTGGAGTTTTATATCCCTGTTTTAACTGGTGAAGAGGATTCTGTGCAGACTATGACCCCGTCCCTAGGCAACTAAAAGCTGTGCTGTTGTTTATGATGATTAATTTCCTAGACTGTTATGTTTCAGGGTAATAAATTATTTACAATAAACTTCAGTAAAGCTAAATGAGCTCAGTCTTGGGAAGACATTTCGAAGGTGTGAAAAGCATTGGGATGAGGGGAATTAAAATGCCTAGACAAAGAATACTGTCAGCTTCAGAGGGTGAAAATTTTAAAAGGAAATGCAATTATTGGCTATAAAATATGGATGGATGAAGTGAAATTTTGAGAAAATAGATTTGATCCAAAGTTTTCAGGACTGAAACAAAAAGGAATCTTAAGGTTGTGAAGGTAGGGAAGTGTTTCTGGTGATGTTACTGCATTGCACTACTCCAAAAATGCAAGAGAAACTAAAAACAGGGCATTAAACACTTCCAGTCAGGATTTCACTACATCTTACAGCAAAATTTCTGGGTTTCACTCATGCCCAGCTATGCAGATGCTTAGACTGATCATATGCGGAGCTACTATTAGAAATGTAAACAAACAATTAGGAAAGCTCCTACTCAATAACACTGGGCAGAGCATCCAAACCTCAATGCAGCTTAATGGATAAATAAATCTTCCTGTTTTCTATGCACCAAGACGTTTCTGTCAGCCACAGCAGTAAGGCCCCATGCCATGGGGAGCCAAGAAACATTTATCCAGGGCAGATTTTTTTTTTTCCACTCAGTGCTCTAACAGACTAAAAGGGTCAGAGAACTCATGTGCTGATGCACTCTACCAATATTTTTTTTAACAGATGAGAAAGAAACTTGACAAATGTTTAAGAAATTCAAATAATGTCCAATTACTGTATCTTTCTCTCATCTCCCTTTTTTTTTTTTTTTTTTTTTTAAATAGATTCTTTGATGCCTTTTCCCTTCAGGATAAAGAACTTCCCCTTAGTATTACACAAAGCATATTCAGTAAAAAGAAAATAAAGTATAAACAGAATAGGGAATGGCTTGCCGGGAGAAAGTTAACCTATTTTACTATCCGGATGGATCATGACACCTTCAGTTAATTTTAAAAAATCTTACCCATTTGTACTAAGGGATTAAAGTATTATGAATCTCCTCCAATTCCTAACTCGAAGATAAAATACAGGTGAGTTGCAACCAGTCAATCTATTAGCAGGAAAATCTATTTTTGAAGCAACAGAACCTACACTGCAGAATTTAAAATGTGTCTACACCCACATAAAGAGCTTCCTATTTAAAATATTACAGACTGAAATTGCATGTCCGGGTTTGTTTACTTTAAGTCTCACAACAAAGACACACATTAAGCACGATTTAAAGCTTACAACAGTCAGTAGACACAAATACTGAGTTTTTTCCACTTGTACCTGAGGAAATTCAGATTTCTCATCTGTGTGGAGGGATCAAATACCAACACACACCTACGTAGCACAGGTGATTCAAAGCTATCTTCTTCAACACTTGGAGAGTTGCCTCAAATTTCAGCCTTCCTCAGACACTAAGGGCAACTACACAGTCATTTTGAAGACATGTCATTGGATTTCTACTTGTGCAATTTTTTAAAAACAGACCCGAAAATTACTTTCTGGGATCAGTTGGCTGGCTCTCAGTGAAGTACTTTTGAGATCCACTTTTGGTTACATTTATATGACACAGGCTATACTGTTTTAATCATCTGTGCTTTCGATGCATGGTGATGAGGGAATTATCATGCACTTGGGGACACGGTGTAATTAGGAAAGTGGCACAGCAGGGAAATGGAAATGATTTTAAAATCTTCAGAAATTAACCAGCCACTATAGCACTGCTGTTTGTTTTAAGTTGCTATAGAAGCATCCAAGCGAAAAGCATGAACAACGAATCAAAAGAATGCCTGGTATTATAAATAATTAAAATTTCTGCCCTATCATTTCTCAAGGCTCATAAGAAGCAAGGACGTGCAACCAACTGGGTCAGACAAATGGTTCCATTCACACATCTTGTAAAAGAGTCTGCCTGAGCATAGCTAATATGCTGGGGAAGGAATATTTGAGCAGGTGTAATTATACTAATGATTTATTGAATGTTTGATTAATTGGAAATTAAGTGAATGCACAGTGGCAGAATTGTCATAGCAAATCGTTCAGCTGTTTGGTTAAAAGGTGCTCAATCTCCCTTCAGTAAAGCAATTAAGAACATCCTAAATCATGGAAATGAATTATCTGTGCAGAATTATCTGATGTAATGATACTGTACACAGACTAAAACCTATGAACACACTATCCTAACAAGAAGTGAATTCATGAACTCAAAACACAAATTCCTTACACTGCTCATTAAAACAAGAGCCCTCCTGACTTCCTGAGATACAGTGAGGGAAAAGAAGGTCTGTAGAATCCAGAAAGCATTGAAGCCTCAGGAAGAGGCTCACATTGCACATAATTAGTCAATTAATGATTAGGAAATCTATATCCCAGATAAATCTTTGGTTTATGTCTTCAGTGACTTGTTTTAGAGTAACTTAACAAAGAACCTCTACTGTTGACTTCTAAAAATCTTTCCAGCATTGGTTAAAGAATCTGCCAAAATAGAGTTCTGATGTTTCTTTTTCATCCTAAGTTCACTGCTTACAGGTCCATTCCAACAAAATTACTTGAGTGCTACAACTATAGGCTTAGCTTGGGATATTGAAACCCAGTTGCTCCCTGACATTTGGATCCAACATTACCATTTGGATCCAGAATGTCTTGCAATAGCTTTTTAATAGCGTGGTTAGCAGGAAAAAAAGCCAAGTCCCTTCATAAGTGGGATATTATCAAAAGACTAAAATTATATAATGCAAAGCCAGAATCAGAACATGCAAATGAGTAGTCAGCCTGCAGCAGGTAATTATCAGATAATAGGTTTACTATTCTTATCCTTTCAAGTATTTGGTAAGGCAGTTCAGAAAATTTTAGAAGAGAACAGTGAGCCCACAGCTAGTTCTTGGAATAGAAGATTACTTTAGGAGTTCTATAAAAAATAAACATTGCCTTTACTATGAATCTTAATTAGTTTAAGGGAACTTGTTGGGGCATGGATCAGGAGACCAGAGCCACACTAAACCCAAGCTAAAGCCTGGACCAGTAATTTGTTTTGTACTTGTGTGTTAGTGTGAGGGGGAGAGTGGTGTCACAAAAGGGGTCTCTTCTCTTTGAGCCTCTGCTGAGGTTCAGGCACATTCACATGTAACACCTAAATCACAGCTACCTGAAACAATCTCTTTCCTACAATAAACTGGATTCATTTTTTTTACTAACTGATCCATATAGAGAAAAAATTCTTTATTCAAACAGACCAAACAGCTCTGCTTAATTTCAAACCACAGCCAGGAGTTAAGAGGACCTGGCAGCTACGAAAGATTTGAAGATTTCCATGTCTAATGACAGTGACTGTTTTCCCACAGGGCTGATGCAAACCATATAGTCTTTAATTTAAGCAGAGAGTTCTAAAGATCAAAGCTGAAAAAAAAGAAATAATCTGTGTTTTCTCCACCTACCCTCTGAACAGGACTTTTCTATCTACTAATTTTCTTCTCCTTCTGGGAGTGAAAGGGTGATAGCCCTGTGAGCTTGCTCAAAGTTGTCAAAGCCATAGAACTAAAGAGAGATCAAGAGAGCTGTATCCTGTTCTTTGAATGCTCATTCCCAACCTGAAGAGCTCCTTCAGCAGCACTTGAAAACACTTCATGCTATAACCACAGTAAAATGGAAACCACTTGACTGAGTCAAGCATGGAGCAAATCTATGATCACACAGCTCCTCTTCTCCCACTTTGTGACAGAATGCTCTGATCCCAATTAACAGAAAAGCTTAATTAAAATAAAATTAGCACTCTTTGCTTTCCCTGCTGTCCTCCCTGCTGTGAAAATCTACTGGTACACCAACTTGTAATTACCAAATTGACTTATTTTAACATGTGTTCTTTGAATTTCCATTGATCATATTTTGTTCTCCAGTCAGCCTGGCTCTTTGCCAGTTCAATGAAAAGAACCACCACCCCTTACCTTCACATGAGAGATGCCAATATCAAAATCACTGCTAATCCTCACGCTGTCTATCAAGCAGCTGAAATATTACTCAAGGTTTTACATAACCCTAAAACCATCAAACCACATGCATAATTGATGCTAGCATGTCAAAACAAGAAAGAGCACATATGCCCAGCAATCCATTCACAGAGAAAGCTCCCCCAATTAGAAACAATAAATATTGTAGGTTATTTCCAACAATCATCAACTCATGTCTTATTTCCAACAACTATCAACTCCTGTCTTGTGTTGTTGTATATGGCAGGACTGGATTTCCTTCCTGGGAGACAAACAAGAGGGATGCTGCCTTACTGCTACTGAGACAGCAAAGCTTGAGAAAATGCATTTGAGTGACTCTGACATCACTTTACTCATCCAGCAGCTGGGAGAAAGCCTTTTCCAAAGAGAAACTCTCCATCTAACACTTCACCAATAATAGGACAAGATGTTTTTATCCCAACAAGAAAGAAAAATACATGACGGATCATATGGAAGATACAGAAAATGTGGTCTGACAAGATTTAAAGAAATACATATTAATAATTCAGGTGATTCCCTAGATCCATATATCCTATATGGAAAGCTGCAGAAGAAATAAGAAGGTTCAAATCTTTTTTCATAAACCTCTATGAATAATTCCACTTCTATTTGGATAATGACACAGATTTGAATAGGTGTTACTATTGAAATCGCCTTGCATATTGTAATTACACACCACAAACTGTTTTTTAACGTGGGATCAAAAGAAGTTCTCCTTCAATAAATGCATACTGAAATATTAAAAATTTGTATAAACCATCTGAAAGAAGGAACAGATAATGGATCATCTTAGAAAATAAGAGAATATCAGTTCAGTATTTAATGAAATTCTTAGGTTTCTCAGCAGTATCGAGGTAAGAGTTCTGTATAAATTGAGCAACAAAAACAGGCTGGATATTTAAGTTTGAAAATAATTTTGAAAAAATTTGAAAATTCTAACACTGCAATAAAGAAAGATTGCCTTTTGCTAGAAGAAAGAAATAAAATGCTGATTTCTAGCTTTCAACTGAAGTATGATATCTTTAGCTTTAAACCAATTCACATTCTTTAACTTAGATCTCTCCCAAAAGCTAACTGCAAGTCTCCCAGTTTAGTTCTAAAACCTGTATATACACTCCTGGAAATACAGCCCAGCCCAGGAGATCACCAAGACACAAAAAGCTGTTTGGTCACTCAGGAGCCTTTCCACTGCTTCCATTACCTTTACAGGTTCAGAGGAACAGATGCCTAGGTGTTGTTTTTTTTTTCCCTGATAGCAACTGGTCAAGCCACAATGGCTGAAAAAACTGAATCTGGTTTTAGACAGAGTTGTGGAAACCATTTCTGCTTCTCTCTCCATTTCCTGGGTGCAAATATAACTAGTATTTAAGAGTTTGCAAATGCTCCATTTTCTTCCTCAATAAATGACAACATTCTAATTGTTAAATACATGAACACACTCCCATAAATGTACTCAACAAGAGATGATGATATTTCTCTCATGACCTCCTGCAAATTGAGAACAAACCCCAGGGAGCCACTTCACCTCAGGATTACTGCCACACACCTGCCCTTGCTTCCCCACCGAGGGTCTCTCTCAGAGCAGGGCACTCTCCAGCTCCAACCAGCTCAGGACAAACACCCAGGGCCCTCCCAGAGAGCCTCAGGCTGGCAGCAGGCACAGGAGAAATTCCTGGAGATGCTCAGGCTGCAGGAGTGAAAGCAGCACAGCACCTGGGCCTTGTTCTGCAGCTCTGCTCCTGTCAACCCTGGGGCCAGTCCATGGGGAACTGGACTTGCTGGGAGCACTGGACCCTCAGTCAGCCAGCCTGGATGCACCACCTGCCCTTAAAACAAGGGAATGCAGGCACCTGTCTCTGACCAGCCAAGTTTTTCAGGAGAAATTTTCATTTTCTCATTAGAAAGATATTTCCCATCATAAGTACAGCAGAGAAGAATGAGTTTCCTGAACTATTATTAATTGTCCTCTTCTGGAATCTCACATACTTTATTTTTCAATTTTCCATTCAGTTTCTTGCTATTCTTATTCCATTAACATAAGCTGTGTCTCAGTGCAACTGTGCCAGCACAGAGTGCATGTCTGACATTGTAAAAACCAACCAAAATCTCACTTTTAGCTATTACACACACACATTCCTTATATAATCCATTAAATAATGAAACTGTGGCAGAGAACAAATAGCACAACTCACTCCAATCCTATGATTTTTAATGTTTTTTAAACATAGTGCAGACAGCTACAAATCTGCTGGTGGTAGTGGGGCTTCCTCCTTCAGAGCTTAAGCCCCGTGCCTGGGAGACTTTAAGAAAATGAGGAATCAGTGACGGAATGTGGCACACAGTTTTTGAGATATTACTGCTCCCAGCATTTTGGTGCTGCCTGCTGGAGAGCTGAGGGCCTGCTGCTCGCCACCAGGCACCACAGTTTCATTAACCAACCCCCAGGATTTATTCCCAATGATGTTTTTGATGTTTACACAACAATTTCCATTACTCCAAGGAAAAACAAGAATAAAGGATCTCCTGTTTCCAGACCGTTGTTTAAAAAGACTGAGTTGGCTTTATGGAAGTGCTTTTATGCAGTAATTTTTGATTGAGCATGGATCTATAATCTGCAAATAACTATATCGGTTTGTAGACTTTGTAGTTTAAAAGGGAGTCATTAGAAAACAACAATTTACATATGTAATGTTTTATGAACAGACAACAACAAAAAACTGAAAACACTCTTATCCCCACTTACCTCAGTCTTGGTGCTTATTTCCAGCATCTAGAGGGGAATAATTTTTGCCAGTGTAAATACATTTATTCCTACACATGTGCATTAACCTCAGTTGACAATGTAATATAAAAACTGTAAATAGTAAGCATCAAAATAAATTTGTGCAGATATTTTTATTTGTTCCTAGAAATTAATCCCCCCTACTTGTGCTTTTTTTTTTTTAGTGGTAAGTGATGCT
Source organism: Cinnycerthia olivascens (assembly GCA_035048155.1). Taxonomy (NCBI): domain Eukaryota; kingdom Metazoa; phylum Chordata; class Aves; order Passeriformes; family Certhiidae; genus Cinnycerthia; species Cinnycerthia olivascens. The sequence continues at coordinate 3,744,275 of JAWWMU010000041.1, read as the reverse complement.
TTCTATATTGAATTGACTGGAGAAATTACAGTTAAACCATATCAAATTGGTGCTTTATAAGGGGAAAATGGATTGTGAAAATACTGTTTTCTTTCTTCCATGCACTTAAATATTTTGCATATTTTATCTGGAACTATGCATGTCTCATCAATTTAGCAGAGAGAGAGAAAACTCACATATAGGAAAACTTTCGAGCAAAACAGCTAAACTTTACCTTTTTTTTTCTTCAATGTAGAGCAATCAGATAACAATAAAAAAATCTGCATACTGATAATAAATACATTTCTTTCCTCAATCAGCTCCTGTTAACCATCATAATCCCCACACTACAACAGGTAATTTTGCAGAGAACATTGAAGGCCAGCAATTCTCAATTCCTTTCTGTTTGAAACCCTGAAGTGTTTCAGGGGACAGCTTTCCTGGGGACACCCAGTCCTCTGCCCATCATCAGAATGCCCTGACAAAAGGAAAACCTTTCCATTATAGACAATTATAGAACCATTATGATGGACAACAATGCAGCCATACAAAAACTGCCAGCCACTCAAGAATGTTTCATGTGAAATCAGAATACAAGAATGAATGAAGAGATCAAAGCTCCTTGGAAATGTCCCTCACATTTCCTCCTGTGTGCTTGCAACAGATGAGCTGCATACCTCTTGTAGAGAGGAAATTCTGAGATCAGAGCACTCAGAGAGTCATTGGGCATGCTGAATAAAACTCATGGCAGAGGCTCATCATTAGTCTCTCTTTTCCTGCTTCCACTTGAAGCTAAGTCAGCATTTTATGTCTGGAATAATGTGCTCGGGAAAACACAAGAAAAGAGTATTCTTCATAAAAAAAAATTCAACATATTCTGTAGAACACTGAAGGTGTTTGACTTTTCCCTTATAAGAACACACTAAAAATGAGATCCCACTATACTGCACCTTAAAAACAAAAGCCACAAAAAGAACTGTTTTCTAAAACCACTTGTACTTTTAATGTGTAAAATAAACCAGTACAGTGTTATAATTGTTCAGAGATTATGTCCAACATCCAGATAAACCCTAAAGATGGCCAAAGAGGCCTCAGTACAAGGCTAAAAGATTGTATTGATACCACCACAGAAACAATAGGGCACTTTTCCCTTTTATCCTCTTTGCATTTATTACTGTTTCCATTGTGTTTTCAAGATTTTCACCATCACTAGATAGAAGTGGAAATTCTTTTCCACCATCTTCCTACTGTTCAGTATACAAGAGTTAAGAGGGAGATAACAAGTAATTTCCAAAAGCAGACTATTAAAGAAATAATCTAAAAAACTGCCTATGTAAGAACTATAGAGAATTTTTTAAGGCAGCTGCACATTTCCATAAATACACGTGTATATCTAAGTAAAATAAAACCTTTAAAGGACAGCTATAGAGAATTTTTTAATTACATGACCTCAAATTATCCATTGCTTTTCATGTTGATACTGAAGAGAACCTGGAACATCTAATTAAATTTCAGGATTGATTTTGCATTTTTCAGTTTGAATTTAGTGGATCTGCTTTACAAAAACTTCCAATAATAAAATAATAATTTAAAAAAGAAAGTAAAAAGAGACAAAGTAAATACTGTTTTGTCAAAGAAGTCATGAATTGCTCAAAAGGATGTTATATTAACCATTTTAGTAAGACTGATTTACTAGCAAGGGTTTCTGATGAAGACAACTGATATAATCTGTATAATTAATCTGTGTCAACTCAAAGAGATTCTTCTATCCTATAAGAAGTTGGTAAAGATAAGAAGAATTGATTTCCTGCCCCTCCCATCCCTCACATGAAGCCGTGTCTGAAGAACAGCATTACTGGTTTGTTATGTACTGCAAAACAAACACCTCACCAATATATTTACCAAATGTCCAAGGCTGAACCATTAGCTGTAGTCAAATTATCATCAGACATCACACAGAAAACAGGAAACTTGAATGAGTGAGCAGTGGCAAGTTTTGTTTGAATGCAAAGAATGGTTAACTGAGAATTACACACATCTCACATCAGCAATATCATTTGTCATCCTCAAATGAAAATAAAAACATATCACAGGGGTCATTCTAAAGGAGATTTGTATATGCCTGAAAAATTATAACGGTTCAAAATAAATTTTATGTCTCTATATGATGAGTTGGTTCTGGAATAATAAATAAACAAAATTTTTCTGTGACCAAATAAACAGTTCCACCTGTCCTGAGGTGTCACAACAATAAATTATATTGGGGGTTACACAGGAAAAGGAACAAGACAAATCGTGCACAAAAATCCACAGACAAAAATCAGAGCATCAGAAAATAATGGAATCCCAGAAAGATTTGAGTTGGAAAGGACCTTAAAGCTCATCCAGTGCCACCCCTGCCATGGCAGGGATACCTTCCACTGTCCCAGGCTGCTCCAGCCCCAATGTCCAGCCTGGCCTGGGACACTGCCAGGGATGCAGGGGCAGCCACAGCTGCTCTGGGCACCCTGGACCGGGGAAGCCAGGAGGAGACTGAACCCTTTTCCTAAGGAGAACAGAACAGGAATTCTTCCTCCAACAGCCAAATCCTCCATCCAAGTCACCAAGCAGGAAATCAGTTCCCTTCAGGCAATATCCAACCCTCACACTGTACAGTCTTTTCAGTATTTTCAAAAGGAATTAAACTGTCTTAATTACTAACATAAAAAGTGGTGAGATATTTTAGGAGCCTCTTTTCATTGACTAGCTCTTAGCATGAAATATTAAGTTAGAAGATAAGCCCTAGTAAGGTACAGTTTATTTCTTTTTCTACAAGATAAACTCCCTGATGTAACATTGAATCTCTGTCAGCTTGTTTATTTTTTTAATTTCCCACTTCATGACAGGTAAATATTTATTACCACTGGGTGACTTATTCATGTGAAAGATCTTTCAGGATTCCCAAGCACTCACTAACAGAAATGCAATTAAGAATAATTTAGTTAAAAGCTGTAAATGGTAACCCCACAGTGCACAACTTCACTCCTAGCTCAAAGACATATTCAAAATACAATATCCAGACACCAAAATTTCTTATGCACTACATCCATATTGTGACTGGCCATTGATTTCAACTTCATTAAACCTTAAGCATTTTATTGAATAATTAGAAAATTCCATAAACATGCATCATATTCCTTTGAGGAGCACTGTTACAAAAGGGATGACATACTAAATTTAACCTAACTTTTTAACAGATTCTTAAGTACAAATCAAAAATAAAAATCGGCCTGAGGAGACAAAAGTAAATATAGAGAAACTTTGAATAAACAAGACTGTACCAAAGGCTTTACATTACCTACTGAGAAAATAAAGATTAGAAAACGCAATAAAAGGAACATGAAAGGAAAAAAACCAAACTCCCCCCCCCCCAAGGGAAAAAAACCCAAAAAACCCACAAGACCCCAATAACCAAGGCAAACTTCATTATAGAATTTGCAAATTCTGAGCTTTGTTGCACAAGTTTATAGATTTCCAAGGCCAGAATCACAGGTCCAGTTGGGTTAGTGAGACCTCTAGACAGGCAGACAAAAGCTGCTCCAGTTAGTTTGAAACACACGTGGACTACCATAAGCACACAATGATCTGAACCAAGTAAACTCACAGCTTCCAATTTCTGCAAGAACTTCACTGTTCAGTTGTGTCCAGAGAGCAGCTGAACTTGTTGGATGTCATTAATGTGTCTGACAACCAGAATTCCCTTTCCCATAAACAGCTGTGTGTAAATAATATAACACCAGACTTGAAAATTCTGACAAAAAGTTTAATACCAGCAACGCCAACTGAGCTTAGACTTAGAATGTGCTTCTGTGGCTCATGGAATTGCAGTGGCCAGTGTGGGAGATCAGCCACTCTGTGATACAACACACATTATCACAGCAGCAGTGGCACAAAGGTTAGAGGAGTAACAAAGGCCAGGAGAGTTCTGATTTATTACTAAAAATTGCTTTATTATAATATCTACAGAAAAAAAAAAATGCAGCTTTCCCTACACATGACCATGGCACTTAATAGCCCCCACCTGCTATTAATCTTGCCAGTCAAAAAATCCCCTTCAACTCCCCCAGGTGCTGTAAATAAATGTCTGGCTAAGTAGCCAGGTCTTGTGCTGTGCCCTGCAGGCCACACGAGTCAGACTTTCATAGACTGGCTGGAAAAAGCAAGTTAATAGTTGTGGGTCTCTGGTTTATCCCCAGGAGTTTCACATGGCAGTTCCAGAGTAAAAGAATCGACTGCTAATTTCACCCTCCCTTATATAAATGTCAAGTATTGTGTATTACCCCATCCCTTAGGGACTCGTGTGCAAATGTTTGTTGTGAACATTATTGTAACAGCAACCTTGTTGTGAAAGCCCAAGTTGTTTGGCAATCCCTCACACAGCAATAATTAAAAATAAATAAATAAACCCCACTATTAAAGTTAATAAACCTGCTCAGATAAATACGCTTAAGCATAACAATCATATTACAGAGCAAAGCAAATCTCAGCAGAATCAAAAGCTTTAGAAATGGTGGGGGTTGAGGTGTACTTTTCAGTTTAGTAATGTATTCACTTGTGGTTTGAACAAATTAATAGAATTGCTTTTATAAAAGAATTTCATCATGACTATTACAAAAATAAATAAAATGAACTCTGTTTTCAAAAGCATCATCCCAGAACAATTCACCTAATCATCACCAAATCCTTCAAGCTGATTTAGTGTTATATCATTCATATTCCTGCTTTGAGAATTGGCTACCCCAGCTTCTCTTTGCTCATTATGAACAGAAATAAATAAATAAAAAGAAAATCCTTATCAAGATACATAAATCCAGCAGTAATCCTCTCCCACTAGTAAAATAATCTAACACAAATAATGTCTAAATGACATCAAGAGTTCAGGGAGAAAAGGGAGACGAAAGAGCAAATGAAAAGCACTGAGGCTTCTGTGACAGTCAGGCCACTTGGTCACAAAAAGTGCTCTCATTTTAGGCTGAAGTGTAAAAAAAATAGTATTTAGGACTAGTTTCCAGAGGTCAGCATGAAAAGTAAACTGCATTTTGTAATGCCTTAAGTCAATTTAATCTCTTCATTGCCTGGTTCTTGTGTGATTCAGAGAGAAAGAGCAGCTGCTGCCACATACATGGATTTGAGACAACATATAAACATGGAACTACAGTTCCAACTATTTTAGTGTATTACAGAGATAATTCCAATGTGGCCATTGGAATGTTTCCATTTTTACCACCTACAACAAACAACAGAGAAGATAAGAAGTAGAAAGAAGGTCTGAGAGAAACCATTTTTTATTCATTTTTTTCTGCAAAACGTTTACAAAAATAGTTTTAGTGGAGTGAGGATTCAGCACATGAAAGAATACACAGGCAGTAGAAAAAATTATTTTGGTGTTGTATCAGATGTAAACCAAGTCCAGTAAACACCCAGAAGAGCTGTGGTGACAGAACAATAACAGAGAGCCCAGACCACGGCTTCTGAGGATGAACAGGCCTTAAAATAACTTCGAAGTTATTAAGAAATGAAGTCGTTGGGGGTGAGAAATAAACCCAACACCTATTCCATTTAAAAAGGAGACAGGATTTACTGGCAGGTATGTTCTTTAGCCTGCAGTGCCATCGTCTGGCTACGGAAGCTATATCATCGTGGGGTGGGGAAATGCAGCCAGCTACATATTTAAATGGAAAAAAAAAAAAGAACAAGCCTTAATACTATGCACACTTGTAAAAATACATGGTACTGGGGCAAGTTGTAGTATTTACGCGGAGAAGCATTGAATGCATAAATGAAAATGTGACTCTCAAGACAGAACATGAGACCAGAACATTCAAACCAACTGACTAAAACTATGGCCAAAAATGCCATGTAATCAAGATTCATCCTTATAATGTTTTGGTTTCTTTGTTTTTCTTTTCTTTTTCTTTTTTTTTTTTTTTTAATAGAGTCATTAGTTTAAACTTTAAGTTAAACTGTGTAATTTGAAAACCACTGATAAATAATTTATGATTGCAGACCTTAAAGGCAAATGCACAAAGTGATATTTCATTAAGGGACCACAACAACAACATATTCTGAACTACATTTCTCGTAACATTTAAACATCGTACACTCTGAGCTTCACTATGCCAGGAAATAAAAAAAAAGAGCATTTTCTTTCTCATAATGATTATTACATCACCTACAGCTAACAAACTTTAGGGGTAAGCAAATCCAATCTGAGTGATGTTTTAGACAAAGCTCAAATAAAAGTAATGGAGAGACATTTTTGGTAACTAAGGACTTTTAGGATCATCAGTCTGGTCCCAAAATTCAGATAGATAGGATAAAAAATCCCCAGCACGATACATGAGGCCCAGGGAAAACTCACAATAAGCTTAGGTAGGTTTCAAATACACAGGAAAGTAAGAGGCAAGGTAAGAGCAGTTTGTGACATTTACATCAAATTTTTTAAGTGAGTGTGATGTTTCAGAACTCTTTTAACTAATTTTGAAGCAGTGTTTGAGGTGAAAGAGTAATCCAAAGAATGTCTTGAAAGATAAATTCATTAGCATGCAGAATAACTTGATCTAGGCTCCAATCTAACTCAATTCTTCTGTGTCAGATTACAACAGATCAGATTTGAGTACACTGCTGTTTGGTTTAAAGGCATAAAGTTAATAAATTCCCAATGAAGTTCAGTTTACAGAGCTTCCAAAATAAATACAGACACTCTTACAGAGTTTTACTGGTTAAGAATCTTGAAAAGTGTGCAGAACTTCTAAAAATTATGACACTTTCCTTTGAGGGCTTGACTTTAGGAACCAACATTAAACGTTTTGAAACCCAATAATCTCCAAATCTCACAGCAACAACTAATATTTGCATCTGCTCCAGCTGAGGCTGGAAGCACTGCAAGTGAGCTCACATAATCCTTTCTTACCCAGATGTAACTGGGTGCTTTTTTCCCTCAGAATCACAGCTGCAATGTAAATACAGCAACCTTACCCTGCTGTCTTCATCATCTGAATGGCGACGGCAAGGACTGAGAGAATGCCCAGAATTACAAAGGGTTTGGAGGGTCTTCAAAGGAATTTGAGCAACATTCCATTTAAATTCATTTAGAAATGTCAGTGACTGAAAATAAAGTCACCTGGGCTGATTTGAAAAATGAATTTCCAGGTCCCTTGAAAGCATTTTCTTCTCACTGCAAACAAAAACTGTTCAGAACTCCAGCACCTGGTGTGTGGGGGGGGTAATTCTGCACAGTGTAGGAAAGTTGTGACAGCACAGGCCTCTTCTAAAGAAACCAGCCTTCACCCGAGATACAATCAGCTTTTTGGGACATAATTTGGAAAATAAATGCATCAGGAAAATACAACCACGTGCTGATTTGTGCTCGGATCAAAACTAGGTGGACATGGACAACTTTTGCACTTGATGGATTGAAATAACAAGCTCTGTTTCCAAAGGAATGGAAATACAGCATCAAGGCAGAATCTGTAAAGTCCACTAGCTGGAGCAACATTTAAATAAAACACAGCTATCACATTATATAATTAAAGTATCAAATCAGTGAGGGCTCTGTAACTACATGGAAACAGGTTTGCACATTTAAATGTCTCCCTAGAATAAGTTGCCGAAAAAATTAATTCCTACATCACCTTATCTGTGATTATACGAAATTACTTAATTCTTTATAATAAAATACATAGGGAAGTTACCATGTCACTGCTGTAGACTAAAACATCAGACAACAAAAACCAAGACTGTGGTATGGGTGGCAAAAGACAAGATCGTTTAATACATAAAACTTGGTCAATAAATTGGGGAGAACTTCCTACTACACAGAACTGACACAATTAAGACATATTCTTAATTAAAAATGTTCCTAATCTGAGACACCATTTTAAGGAGACTTTGATACAAATGCAGCTGTACTGGAGAGATGGAGTGTTACTTTTCTGCATGCTATTGAATGGTAATGCTCTCATGGGCTTGCTGCAATACCGATTCTAAAGGTTTTCAATTTACCTTTTGCTTTTTTTTTTTTACTTAGACTATGTAGTAAAGATTCAAAATTCATTACATTTAATAAGCAGTGCATCACAGTTCTTCAAAAGCATTTTATAAAATATAACCAATACAGAAGGGCAAAGTTCTTCAGGTGTTCCAACTTTTCAAAACTCCTCAAATACTGTCATGAGAAATTTCATCCCAAAGTCAGTTAGAAATAAACTGAGTAAGCATTCTGCATCTTCAACAGTAGTGAAAAGGCATCAAAGCAGATACAGGCCCAACCCTTGTAATGTAGAAATGTGTTTTACAGCTTTAGAAAAGAATGGTGGAGATATTGACTTGCAAGGTCACGAGAGCCAGCCAGTGTGTTCTCCACTTGATGTCACCTCCCACACCTGGCATCTCAGAGGTAAAAAGCAAAGCCTGATTTCCTTTGGTTGCTGTGAACCAAAGAAATACTGGAATCTGTTTAGGAGAAATATGATAATACAGGCAGCTGAGGACAATGGAAGTAGAAGCCAGCAATACAATAAAACAGAATCAAACTTTGGGTGTAAAGGCAAAAAGTTTCAGGAGGTATCAATAAGTGTCCTATCTGTGATCATCTAAGGCATAAAGAATGTTTTCCATCGAGTTGTAGTGACAGAACCTCAGTAGCTGCAGTAAGATTTTGCAATTTGCTGCAAATTTTGTCTTGCCTTACTCATTAAGCAATTATCTGTTCAGCAAAAGGCCACAGCAAACCAAAGTTTTAAGAAACACATCAAACAAATCTGCTGAAACAGACGTTCCCTGCTGGATTTCAGACAATTCACACGTATAACAAACCCGCTCTCTTCCTTAGAGTTCAATCTTTTTCAAGCCTTGAAAGTGAAAGATGGCAACAAAGATAATTTTTTTTTTGTAATGGCATTTTTTGAAGTCAAAATGTTTGCTCCTTGGATGGTATGCATATTGCCGTTATCTAAGGAAAAAAGGTAAATTAACTTTCTTTTGTATATTAGCCTGATGATAAGGAGGTATAAAAGGAAGGGTAAAAGAAGTCTTACTTTAGACTTTGAATATCAGCATTCTTTTTTCAACATTTATACTGTATTTTTTTCAGAAATAATCCCTGATCTTTTAAAAAACGGTTGTGAGGCAGCAAGTGTGACATAGTGGGACATGCCTGTACACTAGTCCCTTTAATTTCGCCCAGGGTGTCCTACTTTAGTAGATGAAGAGATGAGATAAATGGCAGAACTCCTGGATTTTCCTGACCTTGATCAAGAAGAACAAATTTTTAGCTGAACTGTGCAAAACTGCTATGATTACATCAATCTAATCTGAAAAGCACATGGATTATATATAAACCATGGTCTCTGCTTCATCCATCAAATTGAAAGACAATAAAACATACTTCTATATGAAAAATTGGGAAAAAGACTCCTTTAACCCTTATTTTACTCCTTATGTAAGGATCCCCAACGATGTTTGAAAGGCTACAGAAACATGCATACATATCCAGGTTTCTAAATATGGATATATAGAAATTTAAATGTAAGTGCTCTTATAATAACAGGCTCCTTAGAGAAAAAGACAATGCATCATTGCTGAAGAAATCAGTTCTTAAATAACGGAATTAGGAAATTTTGATCAAATTGCCCAACCAACACCAGGCATCCATAAAAAGCTTTTGCTACAGAGAAGATTTACCTGGCAAGAGATCAAACACAACATAAAAAGACAAACTAGAATCAATGAGAAATGAATTGGATTACTGGACAGAAGCATATTCTGCACGTGTTCAAGCTACTGGGAAAGTAACAGAACCAGCAGGTATAAAAAAACCTTCCAAATGCTTGCTTACCCCTTCCTAATCCAATCACAGCCATGTTGTTAATCAGGTTGGACTACATCCCAGATATTAATTTGGCAAACAAAACAATCATCTGATTCAGCCTGCCCCCTTCAAATATGCTGAAAACAATCTGGCACTGATATCTTGCCACACATGTGCTCCTGGAAAGCCATCTGATCAATTTATGCTGAGATGAGAGAAGATCTCTGCATTCACATACAAATGCCATAAGGCTTTCCCTATCCTTTAGCAGTGAGGAAATGTGCACTCCACTGCTCAAGGAAGTGCTGGAATACACTCAGTGAAGGGAGGCAGCTCAAAGAGTTATGGACTCCTTTCAACTAAAAATAAATAAATCCTGCAGATGAACTCCTACTCTGTATGCACAAAAAGCTGCTGGTTCATCAAAGCATCACTCCCTCACTGACCAGAGGATTCCTGTCCTGCTGCTGGAATTCCTTCCTGGAAACACTTTCAGCAGCTGGAGACTTCCTCTGCATCTCCTAAGTTTGGGTTTGGGCATGGTTTTTTGTGTCTTCACTAACAAACTATCTCATGACTTTTCTTGCTTTTACCTTTCCTGTGTCTCTCCAATCCCAGAGTCAGGTGGTTGGGGACAGCAGCTGCTGCCTCAGCCAGCTCATCACAGTGTGTCAAATCCTTTGGGTGACATTCTGTCCCCCCTCCTTCACTGTGACAATGCTGCCAAGCATTAGCAATACTTCTTTTTGAATTACTGTTTCCAGAGAGCTTCAATGCCCAAAAAGAGTCCCCACAATGACAATACCTGGGTACCAACAGAGGGGTTGACTGAGAGGAGGAATCACAGCCTCTGGAGGCAAACATTCCTGGAGTAGGATTCCAAGCCTGTCCAACAAGCTCAGATGTTGCTGCAGGCTCAGAATGGAGCCCATGTGCACAGAGGGTCAGTGCACAACCTCTGCTCCCATCCACAGTTGTGCTGAATACACGGAGTAGAAGAAACAAATGAGAATTTTTAATACCTAATATTCCCAAATATTTCCATAAGAATATTTTTTTATTCTGGTTATAAGGAGAACAAATGCCAAAAATATAAGCAGCAGTTCAATTCCTGAAAGGACTTGAATTATCAACATCAAAATTTACTGTATTTCCATAGAAATACAGTATTTGATAAAGAAAGAATGTTATTTATATCCCTCCATTTTATGACTTAGAGCAGTGGCCTGCATCAAGTTCTTCTCACAAATCTCAAGTGCCATTTCCAAGTTTCCTGTACAATAGTTTCAGTGAAGAGTACACAGGACTACACAGCTTTTACACCACAGAGAAGCAGTCTGAGATCAGAGCATTTGTCTGGCATTAAATAAAGACAGAGAAAGTGCAGCCTCCCCTACAGCAGCATGTTGGTGTGCTTATCTCAACAGGAGCTCTACTACAAGGACTCAGAATAAATCATAAAAGAACTCACATTTCCATTCCTTTTCTTCTGGAGAAATACATAATCTCTGGATTTCTACCTCACCAATAGGGCTCTTTAAGAGGAGAACAGGCCTGTCAGTGGCTATTGTCCTTACTGAGAAGAAAACTAAAGTGCAGGACCAAAACATTTCTCTGCCTAAGCACAGGCTGGCAGTAAGTTAAATGAAAGGCCCCAACCTGAGACTCTTCTGTCTGTACAAAGATCGTTTTGCTCACACCAGTGAAAGGCCTCGCTCCTCTTTCAGTGCTCTTTAGACCAGGTCCAAAAATCCCTGTGACCAAAAAAACACCTGCAAATAAGGTGGGTCATAGGTGCATAAAGAAGGTCAACTCAGACCTTCTTTATCAAATCTCCCACATCTTTATTTTAAAAAGCGAGAAAAAAGAGAAGGAAATGTCAACTGGAAATTTACTTTTCTCTAAAGTGTCAGTGACCATGAGACTCTCTGGCACATGAAAACAACAATATAAAACCCCACACTGAGGAGTCTGGTTTATGAAAAGCTGACACCACCCAAAAACATTTAAAAGGAAATGCGTCACCCTTGTTTTTCAAGTTTTCTGAGGCACTTTCTAACTTGATGTTTTTCATAGTTCTTAGTTCTTTCTCACACACGGGTGTTGTTATCAGAAGTCTGTTTTTGATACAATGAGGTTGTTTTTCATACTTTCTCTTGGTGTGGCAACAACTGATGGACAATTTCTTGACCAACGGCATGGGAGAGGTGTCAGCCTTCTTCTCCAATCCCTGGTCTGTGTGGAAATACTGTAAATATGGAGTCAGATGTATTAATAAATAAGTTTTAGCCTTCACACAAGAAAGCGTATCCGTGTGTGTCCCACAGCGATAGAAATGTTCCACCACAGCAAAAGTTGAAGTCTTCCATTGCTGTGAATTTTTATTGGTTCACAAACACAGACAAGCTCCAAGACAGGTTCTCATTCACAGCATACTAATATTTATAGATCTGTGGGTTTTCCCTTTTTTATATCACTTCAAAAGCCAATTCCCCTCTGTTTTTATACCTGTTGAAAACTTAATGGCCAGATGCAAACAAAATTTCAGCAAGGCTTGAGTCCCCCGTGAGTTATTTTTCAGTTAATTTTGACAGATAATTAGCATCAAATCAGACTTCAGTTTTCCTTTTCTCCTGTGATTCTCTCCTCCCCTGAATAATCCCAATACTTTTACTTTACATTTAGGCAAGTATTAAAGCAAACAGTTTCTGTCTCCTGCCCCCTCCCTCGTCCCCAGGTGAAACATAATCACTTGTATGCGATGCAGGTACAATACATATGAATATATGCCAAAGTAGCTTGTGCATACATTTACTTCAGTGCTAATAAAATATTTTATTCATGCATATAAAAGAATGTTCTTTCTAGCTCAGTGAGTTTTTAGGAGTTATTAGCAGGAATGTGTCATATACCTAATAAATTTTATTTCAAGGTAGAAGAGATTTTTTTTTTTAAAAAAAAGTAAAATAAAGTCTGAGAACTAGCTCTGTAGACAATCACAGAATTATAATGTGAAGATTTATAAAAATACCTTCAAAATGAAGATTTTTTAAAATTTCCCAATAGAAATATAATTTATTTGCAGCAGCAATCATGTTTACACATATTAATACAGGGATAGGAGAAGCAGTGGTTCAAGATGGAACACGTTGGCAAAAAGCCACACTGTATTAAAAGCTTTTTTTAGCACTCTGCCTTATCAGGGATTGCAGCACAGAAAATACACTATCCATGTCCCTTCTGTGTATTCAGCATATGTAAAAGTCATGCAGCAGAACACGTTGACACTTCAGTGGGAGGTCAAATTATTGTTTTGGCACTTCTGACACATCTGTCACTTCAATTCCACTTTATCAAATTACAGATCGCTAGATAGAGTTGGATTAAGGGGAAAGACAGACACACACACACAGAGGAGCAACTGTCACCACTTCACTTGTGAAATCCCATAATTGCATGTCAGTGACAGTGAGAACAAAAGAGCAGTAATGGTGCTGACATTATGAGCATTCAAATACCAGGAAACCTTGCAGCAAGACTTTGCACTCTGTCAAGCCACATGCCAGGAAATGGACTGGATTTCTGAGCAATTCCTCACATTAGAATTGCCAATATTTATTAGACTGACTAATAAATAATGCAATGTCTTAAGTTCCAGGGCAACTTTCAGCTCCCTGTTTTTCCAGAGGTAATGCTTTTATTTGAAAAGAACATAAAACTAAGAGAAAGAAGAAACAAAATGCTTTGATTTAAAAATATCGTTAGAAGTGGCATGAATAACAATAAATATTGCCTAAACAATGAAGATTATGGGCTTGATTCGACTTCCTGAGTTTTAGGATCCCTGGAGTGCAACACATCTTGATTTCAAATAATTGTGAAGGGATCAGTCATGAATTTCAAGTAACTTCTGGCAATAAACAAACAAAAAACATACACCACACACACTTAGATAACTTTACCCTTTTGTGGAAGGTGGGAAAACCTGCAGCTCTGAGGTGACTGAGCTGTCAGGGGGAACATCTGCTGTGCTGTGACAGGAGGATGCTATTCCCAGAACAGCTCATTATTCCCCCTCTGGGTTACTCCTCCTGCTTCCTGAATTCTGTGGTCGACCCTCTCCACTTTCTGTGGTCCTGCCCTGCAAAGGTTCAACAACACCTGGCACTGTTTGTCCAACAGGGAAGGAGGCAGGAGAAACAGGAATCATTTGTTCACTCTGTTAGACACCAGAAGGGCCATTAACACTCAAAGCTCCCTTAGATTCCTCTAAATATATATCCAAATACAGTTTAGACACTCCCCTACCAATCCATTGGAGTCTATGATCTTCCCTCACAACAAAAAATAATTTATTTTAATGGGAATAAAAATGCCTCTCGATAATCTACATAATTATGCAGACTATACAATGCCTTCACAAGGGAATAAAAATGATACTTATTCCTATCCACTGCTAAAGAGCCCCTAAACAGCAGGAAAAGGGATTACCATGAAAGCAAACAGTATAATTACAAATCCACATCTATGATGTCAGGAGTTGACTTAGTCCCTCCACAGTGCTCTTCACTATTTGATACCCTTATTAATTCCCTTCTACAGTAATCTGAAGATCAGAGAAATTGGACAAATATTTTCTCCTAAGAAAAAAAATCCCTTAAAGTTCCTGAAAAACATCTTTATGTGATCACTATGAATAAATTAAAAACAAACAGACCAACCTGCAAGAAGCCATTAAACAGACAAAGCAAATATATATTAGTAATGCTGTTTCTTTTTCTCCTCATTTTGTCTCAGACACACTTTACAACCTTGCCTACATCTGCCCTTCACACTTCTATTTCCACACATGTAACTCAAGCCATATAACTGTAAGTACCTTCCTCACAGGTGTTTTTAATCTGTTTGTAAAGTAATTTGAGATCCACAGACAGAAGGTACTAAAGAAAAAAAATTTTAAAAGATAAAATATTTTCCACAGGAGAGAGAGAAAAGGAAAGGCATTCCTGCCTGCCCCATATCCCACAGCAAGTAATAGGGAGTTAGGAAACATTATGGCACTCCAGGGATCTTTCCTACCTTCCTGACCTATCAGGTTATTGCCCTCATGCACTGCCATAAACTCTGCAGCTCTCATTAAGTCATTGTGCTCCCAGAGCTGATGTGGGACATTTTCAAGCCAAGATGCATCTCAAACATATTCCCTCCATGAGCCCTTCCTTCTCCAGAAGGGAAAACGCAGCAGGAGCCCCGGGGTGACCTTGAGCCCCCCGCTAATGGTGCTGAGCTGCTGCTGAACGGGGGCATTTTCTGCCTGCCAGGAACAGGCAGGAGAACAACACTGCACATTACAGCCAGCACAGCCCCATTAGGGGAGAATAAACTGAAATAAAACTGAAATGAAACAGCCTGAGTTGAAGAATAAAACATTCCCAGCATAGCAGAAACTAGCTGAGACAAAGTTATCCAGCACAGAAAGGTCACTGTAAGTTAACTTCCAGTTTGCAGTGTAAATTTTCCATTGCACGTGGAAATGTCACACAAAGGATGTCAGGGGACGTAACTTTATATCAGAGTTTTGGTTTCACAGCTTTGCCATGAATTAATTTGATGATATGACAATTGCAGAGTAAAACGAAGTATGTTCTTTGCGCTCTACTCTGATCTCAAAGGCAGAGGGGGACTGGGACAGATCTTATTTACAGTTTCTTTTTCTCTTTATATTTTCGAAGATTACCGTTTGAAACAAGTCCCATATAAACATATTAAAAAAAAAAACAAACCAACAAACCTGCTCAGACCAGATAAAGATATGAACTGAGATGAAATAAAAAACACAGAAGATTTATAAGATATAATTTTATAAAAACAAGGCAGGTTTTCAGATAATGGGAGATGATGGAGTTGAGTAAGGGCAACAACAACAAAAAGGCTGTACACATTAGAAGTCTTCTTAGAGACAGACTGTGGTTAGGTTATATCAAATGGAAGGATTTCAAAGGAATCCACATGCTCTCCCTCTTGGAAAAAATAGCTAATATCCTTATTAATTGCCTTCCACCAGAACCATTTTGTTTGTGCCCAACACACAGAGTTATATCAAAAAACATGGGGAAAAGGACTTGACCATCTGTCATGGGCCTTGCAATAGCAAAAAGTCACACAGGCTTTGGAATCATGACTCAAATTCCCAAACATCCCATGGCTAGCTGCAGATCCCCATGCATCTTTCACAAAAATCACACGTGGCATGTTCTTAACAGGTTTCTTCCTGTGACAATTTAAGGGTCACTTTTCCACGTCTGTTCTCTGGGAAGCAGAGCTGAGCCATTTCTGTGATGGCACGAGTTATCAAACACCCAATATTGTGATGTTCAGAATGGTGCTGGGAGATCACAACGAGACAGTTTGGGTGTGTCAAAGGCAGGAAAAAGTATTCACAATGCAGGAAATGAGTTGTACGTGCACTTATGGGCCTTCTGCTGGGAATGGTAAAGGCAATTTAGTAATTCATAATTACCCAGGCCAGAGAAAGCAGACTGTGCATTGCTTGTCACCTGATATTTTCAAACCTGGGGGGTTTCAGCCTTGCAGAAAATAAATAAAAATCTTATATGGAAAGGTCAGTTGAAGACAATGGAAGGAGATCATAGTGATGAAATGGTTATGATAATTATTTTGGAATTTACAAAATAATAGATTTCAAAATAATAAGTGCAGTTATTAAATTTGAGTTTGCCTCCAGGCAATACTTTGGTCATGGTTACATAAATTTTTACTTCAGTAGTTATAGATTAGGAAACTTCAGGAAAAAAGGAACACAAGAAAAGGCACCTTGCAGGTTTTTATTTTGTGGTTAACTGGGAAAATTTCCCATTAATTACTAATGATATAGTTCATTAGTAGCAGATTTCATTATGGAAGTACAAATTATTAGATACTAATGATGCATGCCCTAATTGCAGTAGTTTGTCTTGATTTCAAGTTCGATGAAATAAAAATATTTATTTACAACGTTTCAGGTTTATGAATTACATTACATTCTTAATTGATGCTTTCAACAAACATGAGACAATGCATTAGTATTAACCAAGATTGATGGATCTGTATTTGATGATCACTGGTAACTCTCTCCCTGGACTGGAAAGAACAACTGCCACTTAAACTTGGTAAAAGCTTCAGTTTTGGGACCAAACACAGAGAAAAGATGAAACATATCATGCAACAGCAGGTGTTATCACATTTCTGCTCTTTCAAAGTGCTTCCACAAAATAACAAAAGGAAGAAGAAAAATTGAGGGGCTTGTAGCCAATCCTTTCTGCTAATTGCAGTCTCTGCATGTGAAAGCTGGATATCCTGAATCACTGAAAAAACCCTGTTAGGAAAGCACCCCAGCTCAGAGCAGCCACTTGGAGTCACAAGAGAAGGTATCAGACACACACCTCCTGTAATTCTTCCTGAGGTACAAACCGTGGCATCATAAACCACTAAAACCCCACAGTTTACTGGCAACAGGCTGGTGCTCTGCTGGATAAAAGCAGCAATGCAAGGAAGAAGAAATGCAGCACTTCAATAAATTGTTGTCCAAAGCCTGTCAGGCTCCTGTCACCTTTTCCCATAATTCACATTACAGACACAACTTAGGGCTTGGGCAGTTTTAGCAGTTGCTAGCAACACTAAAAGTCAAAACTTGGGGTTTAGACGAAAGGTCCCAGGCTGGATTTCAGCACACTTTGAAGCAATATGAACCTAAAAGGAAGCACCCAGAGAGTTTGATGAAAACTGATGCTCAGAACCTGCAGCCTCAGTGGGACAGAGCGAGTACCAGCTGAAGTTAGAGACTTTTCATCACTTGTTGTGTGCTCAACACTTCCACAAACTCAGTTACTATTCCACACAGAGATACCCAGCACAGATCTAATAATCCGGATTTTCAAATTTCAGTAGCAACAGATTTTCAAACAAAATACGTTACTCTCTTTAAAACGGGACTGATATTTATTTCTGATAATTTTTTTTTTTAAGATGAACGTTTCTTTGTGAAGCCTTTGTTTGTTGGTTAGTTTTTACCATGAGTAAGGTGAAGAACACAACTGTAAATGTATTTTGTATTTGGTTTATATTTGTCCACAGAAAATAAAACTGGAAACATTTAATCAACCCTTTAAAGAAAAAAAAATAAAAAGGTTTCAAAGGTATTACTTATGAAGCAAGAAAAAGTAGTCATCTTTCTGTCTTACAAATATTTAACATGATATGTCAGCTTTATCATGAAAGACACAGAACAACTTTGTTAATAATGTAAATTAAGAATAAAAAGTGCAACTGCCTTGTAAACCTTTAGTAGTATAAAGAGATTAAGACTGTAATTCCCTTCTGAAAAAGCAGTTATTCGAATTTCTAAAAAGTATATTTAAAAGAGTAAGACTATTTTTTCTCCACCGAAGTTAAAATACAACATAAACACATATACATGTAAAGAACCATAAAATAATTTCACATGGTTTAATTAAAAAAAAAACAAAAAACCAAACAACAACCAGGGAAAAATCCCAACTGCTAGAGTTGCCTGAAAAATCACATTAAAACAAGCCACTTACTTTTCTGTCCTCAGTTTCTACACCAGAACTGCACTCTGCTTTAGTGTCCTGAAAGCACAAACAGAAAGGCCATGTCACAAAGCACATTGACCAGCACTGGGGGAGCAACTCAGGCTGAACTGTTATTTTTGTACACAGAGTTATTTAAATATGCAATGTCTAGTATGTGCCTTTAGGTGAAGTTTGTTAAACTTTACTACAGGCACAAATTTAAATACAGGATTGACAGAACACAAAAAAATCCCATATCTATTTCAAAAATGGTGTACCCAGCTCTCAGGAAAATAATTTTTTACTATACATTTTCTTTTTTACTTCCATCTTGAGGAAAATATATTTCTTGCTCACTTTTTTTTTAATATACAAGTGATGGAAGCTGAAAGAAATATAAAGGTAAGCTAAAGAGGAAAAACTGCTCAATCTTCTTTCTGTTATCAAGTACTATCTAGGACTTGATATATATTTGTGTCTGAATCTCATTGCAACCTTCAAGAACAGCAAAGCCTCTATTTATGACAAACATGTAAAGGTGTGTGTGCACAGACTTGTATATACATGAATATTTTGGACATGTTTTCTTCAGAGTGAAACAAATTATCTCAAACCTAATGATACCCAATGGTCCTTTTATTGTTAAAGTATTTTGACTCATTGAACCTAAGCATTTTTGTGCTGAAGACATGCAGGGAGAGACAACAGTTATCACAAAAACGATCCTCTGAAAGGCATTTATTGCTTCACATTTGCCCTTTTTACAGCAAGTTATTATGGAAACTGAGTGAGCCAAATACAGTGCAAGTCACTAAAATGTATACAAGTGACCTACTAATTTTCTTTTCAATTTTACTTTTCTAGTAAGGATGTTCTTGGAAGTAAATTTTGCTTAACTATTGAAGCTTTAGAGATTTCTATTGGGAAAAAAATAACACATGGCTGTGGGACAATTTTTTTTTTGTGAAAAGTACTTCCCCAACCTCTCACCAAAGCTGGAACTACTATAATCAGATTTTGGATTACTGTTTAGTTACTTGCACAAAAATTCAAACACTGATAGCAAATAGAAGCACCTATTAAAAATGAAAACAAATGTAAAATGAAGAATTTATGTTTCTTGAACAGCATGTCTATTCATCTTAAATGAAGGACTGGTTTTACTTCAAAGCCAAAGACATCCTACCTACACCTATAAAACACTTAAAAAAGTTAAATTGTTCAACCAATTAAGATGAAGCAAGGTTTCCTAGAAAAAATACTTTAATTCACAGCAAATTTTATTAAAGATGGTTTTATGAGGCATATCAAGTTGTGTCACTTCTTAAGCAGCAAAACCCATTTGTTATTCTATTACTCTTTATATTCCATCACTTTTCATGGGGAACCAGGTTGAACTTTGTGGAATATAACACTCAGAAATTTTCTTTGAAGTGCACCTTACTGGGAGGCAGACAGTCTCTCCTCACGTCTCCCCTGTGGAGGAGAAGGAAATACTCTCTCTGCCTACAGGCTCACTTCCTGAGCCTGTTTGGAAACTTATATTTGCTTCTTTTTGGGAAGGGAGGGAAAAAAAGATTAGTTGTTTTTTTGTTTTTTTTAATAAAAAGCCTTCTCCCTCAGGGAAATGAATTCAAACTCCATTAGCACCAGTGATCTTCATGTCCTAGCTGTGCCTTAAGTCACCTTTTGGAAAGAAGGTAATGTTCTTTAACATATTTATTGGTTAATCAAAAATGAATCATCTCTTTCCATATTACCAAGGACAAGAGTGGCTCTGTCTCACACACTGACCTAAATTAACTGAAAGCAGAATAAAGCAGCTCCTCTCAGACTGTAGTCATGGCTAATCCAGGCTCTCCCCAGGATGAATATACCTGAAGACCCAACAGCACTCTGATCCCTTCCGCTGCCCATGGAACAGTTTAATTTGCTATTTCACCACTGTTCTTTCCCATTAAAAGCAATTTCTAAGAAGCTCAAGTTCATAAGCATTCATTACTCAATTAAAAATGCAGTTTTACCTGGATGAAACAAAACCCATCTTCCTTGCCAGCACAGCTCATCTGACGGGGCTGTCTGGAGCAACAAGAGGCACAAGTGTGGGCACAGGTGGGGCCAGCCCAGCTCCATCAGGAGCTGAGGAGACCACGAGCCTCACCTGGAACTGAGCCCAGCCCCGGGAAAGATTCAGGCTCAATAGCAAATTACAGCATTTCTATTCTGTCCTTTATCCCTGAACATCAGACATGCATTTCACCCCTTAGTGTTTGGTTATCTATCTAAAGACACGGAAAGGGAATCTTTACAAATTAACCACTCTATCTTCAGCCATGAAAATGGCATCTGCATGGGTTCAATCTCACTGCAATCCTGTGTTATCTTTGAAATCATGTGGAGTCAGATTCAGCTAAAGAAATAGTTGTATGTCTTCAAGACTTCACACCTGGATTTAGACTTCTGCACAAGGGCCAGATAAAAACCAATTAATTTTCTGAAGCAATTAGTGTTGTTATTCTTTAAACCAGTGAAGCTACTGACTTAATCAAATCTATGTTTAAATATAAATATTTGAGTATATGTCTACATCCTAGATATACCTCTTTTAAAGAAAAAACGTACACAGACCCTAAGCTTTAAAAATCATCAAAATGAATCATCTGTCAATCTCAGAGCAAGAAGGGAAGAAATGAGAATGTTCTTCTCTGGGAGACATCTGTGCTACTTTCTCTAAGTGCAAAATGACAAAGTGCTGTCACTTCATATGTGTACTGCAAATTTCCCAGCTCTATGAATTATTCGAGATCAAGAAGGAAAATTGCTGTAACGCAATTGTAAAACCCTAGAGATCTGAACAATGTATCAGGCACATTCTTTAATGTTACATCACAAAAAAAAAAAAAAAAAGTAAAAACCCAGAAAGTATGTTCCTTCTGAAGAATTATTTTAGGCAAACTATATAATGATCGAATACTTCACAGGATGTTTCATGGCAAAGTCTGAATTAAATAGAAAACCCTGTCATCCATTTCAGTTTAAAACCAACACAATTCCTTTTTTCTCTAGGTGTCACTGCACAACAGCCAATTAAATAATTTTATTATAAACATATTAAGAGCTCTATATAAATTGCCTTTTTGGTCTGTTTTGTTTGGTGGCAGCAAAAGGGAAACAAAGCAAGGTTTTCTACAGAACATCCAGAGCAGTGCAGGACAAGCACAAGTTTAAGGGCTAGGATTTTTCAAGTTTAACACTGGGCCCTCGGGGAACAAATCAACAACTGTAGCACTATAAAAATTACTGAACAGAGGGAAATAAAAGCTCTAGAAAGCAAATTATTGGTAGTAGCATGGCCCTGCATGAGATTTTGGCTTTAGGATGCAGTAGGAACCTGCATAGACTTTATTATATATAGTTTATTTAATTTTACTTTTAATTTCACTCCTTGAATTGCAAGCAGTAGTGAAATCACCATCCTGCAGTATCCATTAGTGCTGCTAACACTCTCCAGATCCTGAGTGGCCCTGTGTTTTATCACATACTGCAGTTTGCTCTCTCCCTGCCATCCCAGCCCCATCCTTCCTCTGCTGCCCTGTCAGCCCAACACAGACTGCCAGAAACCACCCAGAACAATCACAAGAAATCAGAAACTTTAGAAAAGTGGTCTGAATTTCCAGCATATTTTCCCTCCTCCCATGCACGTAAGGCATTGTGAAAGGCAAACAGAATTCCTGTGCACACACAGCCCTCCCGTTGGGTTTGCTGCTTTTGCAGAAATTTTCCTGAACTAATAAAGTCCTTTATCCCCAGCTGCGATGAAAGAAGAAGCTGAAACTCTTCAGCTCTTGCTTCCAAGGTTGTTTATTTAATCTTATCTATAACTTTATTTCTCTGACCTGCCGAGGTCTGTCTGGCAGGACAGCAGAAGGCAAACTCCCCGCCCTTGAGGCGGTGTTTATCTTTTATACTAAAAACTACGTTTACATTATTTACAATTACTTTCCAATACCTATCACCTGTGTTACACAGTCTGTCTCTACTCTAAAC